>JAJEJO010050699.1:0-68669 GCA_020662805.1 Glaucomys volans | reverse complement strand
ATTTCGTTGATTTCAGCTCTGCTTTTGATTATTTCCTGTCTTCTACTACTTTTGGTGATGATCTGTTCCTCTTTTTCTAGGGCTTTGAGCTGTAATGTGAGGTCATTGATTTGATGACTTTTCATTCTTTTATTAAATGCACTCCCTGCAATGAACTTTCCTCTTAGCACTGCTTTCATAGTATCCCAGAGATTTCGATATGTTGTATCTTTGTTCTCGTTGACCTCTAAGAATCTTTTAATTTCTCCCCTAATGTCTTCTGTTATCCATGTATCCTTCAATAGCATATTATTTAATCTCCAGGTCTTGTTTCTGTTAGAAACAGAGTAGTTTCTGTTTCTGTTTCTAACTTTATCTTTGATATCTAATTTCATTCCATTATGATCTGATAGTATACAAGGTAGTATCTCTATGTTTTTGTATTTGTTAAGAGTAGCTTTGTGGCATAACATATGGTCTATTTTAGAGAAGGACCCATGAGCTGCTGAGAAGAAAGTGTATTCGCTTTTTGATGGATGGAATATTCTATATATGTCTGTTAAGTCCAAATTAGCGATTGTGTCATTGAGTCCTATGGTTTCTTTGTTCAATTTTTGCTTGGAGGATCTGTCCAATGGTGAGAGAGGAGTGTTAAAGTCTCCCAGTATTATTGTGTTTTGGTCTATTTGATTCCTGAAATTGAGAAGGATCTGATTGACATACATGGAAGCAGCATTGTTTGGTGCATAAATATTTATGATTGTTATGTCTTACTGATTTATGCTTCCTTTAAGCAGTATGAAATGTCCTTCTTTATCCCTTCTGATTAACTTTGGCTTGATGTCTGCTTTATCTGAAATGAGAATGGAAACCCCAGCTTTTTTACTCAGTCCATGTGCATGGTATGCTTTTTCCCAACCTTTTACTTTTAGTCTGTGGGCATGTTTTTCTATGAGATGAGTCTCTTGAAGGCAGCATATTGTTGGGTCTTTCTTTTTAATCCAGTCTGCCAGTCTATGTCTTTTGATTGATGAGTTTAGGCCATTTACATTCAGGGTTATTATTGAGATATGACTTGTATTTCCTGTCATTTTAGCTTTTTTGGGGTTTTTAGCTTAACTTTGTTTCTCCTTTGATTGACCCTTTCTTTAGGTTAGTTCCTCCCCATGGTGACCGAGATTGTTATTTTTCATTTCTTCCTCTTCGAATATTTTGTTGAGAATGTTCTGTAGGGCAGAGTTTCTCTTTGTGATTTCTTTAAGCTTTTGTTTATCATGGAAGGATTTTATTTCATCATCAAATCTGAAGGTAAGTTTTGCTGGGTATAAGATTCTTGGTTGGCATCCGTTTTCTTTTAGAGCTTGAAATATATTGTTCCAGGCCCTTCTTGCTTTTAGGGTCTGGGTTGATAAATCTGCTGATATACGTATCGGTTTCCCCCTGTAGGTAATCTGCTGCTTTTCTCTCGCAGCCTTTAAAATTCTATCTTTGTTTTGTATGTTAGGCATTTTCATTATAATGTGCCTTGGTGTGGATCTGTTGAAAGTCTGTGCGTTTGGTGTCCTGTAGGCCTCTTGTAATTGATTTTCCATCTCATTCATCATATTTGGGAATTTTTTTGATATTATTTCATGGAACAGATTGTTCATACCCTTGGTTTGTATCTCTGTGCCTTCCTCAATCCCAATAACTCTTAAATTTGGTCTTTTCATGATGTCCCATATTTCTTGGAGGTTTCGTTCATGATTCCTAACCATCTTCTCTGTTTGTTCGACTTTGTTTTCAAGATTAAATATTTTGTCTTCATTGTCTGAGGTTCTGTCTTCCAAGTGATCTATTCTGTTAATTATGCTTTCTATTGAGTTTTTAACTTGGTTGATTGTTTCCTTCATTTCCTTGTTTCCTTCAAGGATTTCTGTTTTTTTTTTTTCTCAGAACTTCTATCTCTTTATTGAAATGATTTTTTGCTTCCTGCATTTGCTCTATTAGCTGATTATTCATAGCCTGAATCTGCTCTCTTGTCACCTCATTCTCTTCTCGGATCATTTTAGTTATGAATATTCTGAACTCCATTTCTGTCATTCCTTCTACCATGCGCTCTTTGGGATCTCTTGATGTATCATCTAGGTTTGTTTGGGATACTTTCTTCCCGTGTTTTCTCATGCTGCTCATGTATCTTCCCCTCTAGTAGTGCAAATCAGAGGGATTGCAATTTCCCTGTAAAGACTTAGGGCGTCCCTGCAGATTTCCAGTAACTCACCAGATGTTTGAGAGGTGCTTGATCAAGTGGTATCCCAAGATAGCTGCTGTCTCACAACCTCCAGGTTGGGAATGATCAATGCTTCTGGGCAGTGGCAACCAGGAGACGCAGCACCGTGGCCCTGGAGCCACAGCACCGTGTCCTGGCGGGAAGGGCTGAGCTTCGGTCTGAGGGCTCAGACAGCTGAAGATGGTGTCTCTCCGCCAGGGAAGCTGCAGAATGGCGCCAATGGGCCCAAATTCCCTGCTGGAGCCGGCAAGCAGCTCCGCTCCCGGCCAGATCTCATCCGGATCCGCAGCACCGTGTCCCCGCGGGAAGGGCTGAGCTTAGGTCCGAGGGCTCAGACAGCTGAAGATGGCGTCTCTCCGCCAGGGAAGCTGTAGAATGGCGCCTACCGGGCCCAAATTCCCCACTGGAGCCTGCAAGCAGCTCCGCTACCAGCTAAATCTCACCTGGAGCTGCACCACCGTGTCCCCGTGGGAAGGGCTGGGCTTAGGTGCGAGGGCTCAGACAGCTGAAGATGGAGTCTCTCCACCAGAGAAGCTGTAGAATGGCGCTGACCGGGACCAAATTCCCCGCTGGAGCCGGCAAGCAGCTCCGCTCCCGGCTAAATCTTACCTGGAGCCACAGCCGATATTACTTTTCATATGGAATTGATAGATGTTTCATTATTATTTTATATTGTAGCCTTGGACCCTATTGGTTGTATTTCTTATAATGTTTTAAAGCATTAATTGGCATAGTTTCTAACTTCCTTTTCCTAGCTCAGATTTAGACTTACTCATTTTAGTCTCCTTTTTCCCTCGTGAGTTACCTGCTATCTCCCTTTTTCTCTTCTTCCCCTTCCTCCTCTTTTTTTCTTCTTTCTTCATTTATATCATTTTTATCTTTTTATCTCTTTGTCCATTTTTCTCTTTTCCCCCTTGAACTCCTATATCATTTAATAATAATTTTATTATCTTAATTACAAATTTCTCAACCTATTCAAGAATGTTACTTCAATTTTATATTTGGATTAGAACAACTGTGGAGAAAATTTTCAATAAGTTTTACCTCTAAGGCTTCTTAGTATATGGCTTTATTCCTAAGTGATTTTATTTAATAGAATTAGTATTGTTTTTCAAAGTGGTGCTAGATACTGAACATAATAGCAGTAAATACACATCGACTGAGAGTATGAACACTTAGATATTCACCCAGCTTGGGGTACTTAAGAGAAAGAATATCATTAAATAGTCCTTGGCCTAAAAGTAGAAGAGGTAATCATTCCAGCAGATGGGTAGAAATATAAACACCTGAAAAATCAAGGAAACGAGTCAACCCCAATAGTGCTCCAAAAACCAATCCTATCAAAACTCCAATGGAGGAAATGTCAGATAAATACCTAAAGAATTAATTAAGAGACAAAATACAGAAAATGAAAGCACATTTCAATAAAAAGGTAGAGATTCTGAAAAAGAACCAAACAAATCTTGGAAACTCAACAAATGCAATTAAAAACTCAGTTGAAAGCATTACCAAAAAATTAGACCACTTAGAATATGGATTTGCAGATCTCAAATAGAAGATATATAATCTTGAAAACACAGCAATAAAGAAAAGAGACCATGATCAGAATATCCAAGAAATCTGGGACAACATGAGAGATCAGATGTAAGAATCATTGGCTTAGAAGAAAATATGAAAATATAAACTAAAGGAACGGACAAAATTTTCAGTGAAATAATATCAGAAAAATTCCAAACCTTGGGAATAAAATAGAAATCCTAAAACAGGTGGCATTTAGAAACCCAAATAGGCAACATCAAAAAGATCCTCTCCAAGACACATTATTACTAAAATGTCCAATACACAGAACAAGGATAAAATTTTAAATGCCATAAGAGAAAAATGGCAGGCCATAATACAGGTAAACCAATTAGATTTCTCTTGATCTCTCACCCCAGACTCTAAAAGCCAAGATGGCTTGGAATAATATAGTTGCCAACCAACATTGCTATATTCAGCAAAGACATCTTTCAGAATTGAAAATTAAAGAAAAACTTTCCATGATAAGCTGAAACTTAAAGAAGTCATAACTACTAAGCCAGCACTACAGAAAATACTTAATAAAATAGTATACACAGAAGAAATGAAAACCAAACATCAGAGCCAGTGAATGTTTGAATCTAAACATAAGTTATAGCCAAGGAAAATAAAATCAAGTCTGATTGAACATTAGAAATAAATCAAAATGGGAGGAAATGAAGATCATCTTTCTATTATAATACCAAATGTAAATGGTCTCAAATCTTTAATTAAGTCAGGCACAGTGGCACACAGCTATGTAATCCCAGAAGCTTGGCAGGCTGACACAGGAGGATCACAAGTTTAAGGCCAGCCTTAGCAATTTAGAAAGGTCCTGAGCAACTTAGTGAGACTCTGTCTCAAAAACAACAACAAAAAAGGGTTGGGGATGGAGCTCAGTGATAACGCCCCTGGGTTAAACTGCTAGTACCAAAACAAAACTAAACGAACAAAAACAAAACATATATTTAAAATACAATGATGCCATCCCATTTATTCATTTCTGATTTTTCTTCTTGAATTTTAGGAGTCTTGTTAAGTAAGTTAGTACCTGAGCTGACATGTTGGAGTGTTGGGGCTATATTTTCTTCTAGGAGCTGCAGGGTTTTCTGATTTAATTCTTAGGTCTTTGATCCTCTTTGAGTTGGGTTTCATGTAAGGTGAGAGAGTTTAAATTTTATTCTACTATAAACAAATTTCCAGTTTTCCAAACACCATTTTTTGAAGAGATTATATTTTCTTCCATGTATGTTTTTGGTGCTTGCTTTCAGTCAAAAAACTTTACCCCAAGAACACAAATAACCCTATCAATAAATGGGCTAAGGAAACGAGCAGGCACTTTACAGAAGAAGATCTACAAGCAATCAACAGATATCTGAAAAAATGTTCAAGATCTCTAGTAATAAGAGAAATGCAAATCAAAACCACCTTAAGATTTCATCTCACCCCAATTAGAATGTCTAGTATCAAGAATACTAGCAACAACAGGTGTTGGAGAGGATGCGGGGAAAAAGGTACACTCATACATTGCTGGTGGGATTGCAAGTTGGTGCAGTCACTCTGGAAAGCAGCGTGGAGATTCCTTAGAAAACTTGGAATGGATCCACCTTTTGACCCAGCTATCCCACTCCTTGGCCTATAACCAAAGGACTTAAAATCAGTATACTACAGCGATGCAGCCACATCAATATTCATAGCTGCTCAATTCACAATAGCTAGATTGTGGAACCAACCTAGATGCCCTTCAATAGATGAATGGATAAAGAAACTGTGGTATATATATGCAATGGAATATTAGCCATAAAGAATAATAAAATTATGGCATTTGCAGGCAAATGGATGAAGTTGGAGACTATCATGCTAAATGAGATTAGCCAATCCCACAAAACCAAAGGCCAAATGATCTCTCTGATAAGTGGATGATGATGCATAATGCGAGGTGGAAGGGAGGCAAGAATGGAGGAAGGAATGGAGGATTGCATAGAGGGAAAAGAGGGGTGGGATCAGGGTGGGGAGTAATAATAATAACAGAATGAGACAAACATCATTACCCTATGTACAGGTATGATTACACAAATGGTGTGACTCTACTTTGTGTACAACCAGAGAAATGACAGCTGTACTTCATTTGTGTATAGTGAATCAAAATAAATTAATTAAAAATAATAATAATATTAATCAGTAAATCTAATAGATATCTATAGAATACATCATCCATCAACAACAAAGTTCACTTTCTTATTAGCTACATATGGAACCTTCTCCAAAACAGACTATATTTTAGGTCACAAAGCAAGTTTTAGGAATTAAAAAAAAGACAATTCCTTAATTCCTTACATCTTATCAGATCATAATGGATTGAAATTAGAATTAATAACAATATAAGAATGAGAAATCATTTTAAAACATGAAGATTAAACAAGGAGTATGTCATAGAAGAAATCAGGGGAGAAATAAAAATTCTTAGCAATTAATGAGATCAGAAATGCCACATGTCAAAATCTCTGGGACAGTATGTAGGAAGTTCTAAGAGAAAAGTTTACAGAACTGAGTGCCTACATAAAAAAGTCCAAAATTCCAAATAATAAATAGTCTAATGTTACATCTATAGGCCCTACCAAGAAAAAAAAACAATTTTGAAAAAAGTAGAAGATACAAATAGAAATTAATAAAATTGAGAAAAAAGGACTAATGCAATAAAGGGTTGGTTCTTTGAAAAGATAAACATGATTAACAGATCTTTAACCAAATGAAAGAAAAAGAAGACCCCAATCAACAAAATTGAAGATGAAAAAGGAGAAATTACTATGGAAATTTGTGAAATTTGAGAATCACTAGGAACTATCTTAAAAACTTATATCCTAATAAATCAGAAAATCTAGAGGACATTGACAACTTTCTAGACACATACAACTTGCCAAAATTGAGCCAATAAGATATAGAAATCCTGAACAAACCAATATCAATTAATGAGATTTTATCAGTAATAAAAGCCTCCCAAAAAGGGAAAGCCCAAGTCCAGATGAGTTCTCAGCTGAGTTCTACCAGACTTTTAAAGAAGAACTAATACTAATATTCCTCAAATTATTCAACGAAATAGGAAGTGAGTGAAGACTCCCAAATTAATTTTATGAAACAAGTATCCACTATGATATCAAAGCCAGCTAAATAATCATCAAGGAAATAAAACTACAGACCAATATCCCTGATGAAAATAGACGCAGAAATCCTTAATAAAATATTAGCAATCCATGTTCAAGAACACATTAAGAAGATTGAACACCGTGATCAAGTTGGTTTTATCCCAGGATTAAGGTTGGTTAAACAAGTGCAAATCAATCAATGTAATTCACTACATAAATAGAATTTAGGACACAAATCATATGATTATCTCAATTGATGCCATAAAAGCATTCAACCAAAATCCCATCTCCATTCATGGCAATAAACACTGAAGAAAATAGGGACAGTAGGAACTAACTACACCATCATAAAGACTCTATGAAATAAACCCAAAGCCAACATCATATTGAACAGAGTAAAGCTGAAATAATTTCCCATAAAATTTGGAACAAGTCAAGGATGTCCACTCTCACTGGTCCTATTAAAAATAGTTCTTAAAACTTTAGCCAGAGTAATAAGGCAAGAGAAGAAAATTTAAGTGATATAAATAGGAAAAGGCAGCAAATTAACTGTTAGCTGATGATATGATTCTATATTTAGAAAACATACACAAACGCACATAAAAACCCTCTATCAGAAACTACTAGAATTGATCAATAAATTTATGAATGTCAGGATACAATGATCAACATACAAAAAGCCAATAGTATTCCTATACTCCAATAATCTGCTGAGAAAGAGTCTGCTGAGAAAGAAATCAGGAAAATAATTATATTCTCAGTAGCCTCAAAAAATGAAATACCTGTGAATAAATTTAACCAATGAAGTGAAAAACCTCTACAATAAAAATTATAGAACACTGAAGAAAGAAGTTAAAGAAAACCTTAGAAGATGGAAATATCTCCCATGGAGATTTTGGATAGGCAGTATTAATATTGTCAAAATGGCCATATTACCAAATGAGATCTACAGATTTAATGAATCCCCATAAAAATACCAATGTTATTCTTCACAGAACTAGAACAAACAGTTCTAAAATTCATTTGGAAGAATAAAAGACCCAGAATAGCAAAGGCAACCTGAACAATTCAAGCAATGCTGGACACATCAAAACCTCCAATTATACTCTTGAGATATAGTAACAAAAACAGCCTGGTATTGGCATAAAAACAGACATGGAAATCAACTGAAAAGAATACTAGAGACAAATACACAGTGATAGTCATGTGATCCTTGACAAAGGTTCTAAAATCATATATTGGAGAAAGGATACCCTTTTTAACAAATAGTGCTAGTAAAACTGGATATCTACATGGAGAAGAATGAAAATAGATCCCTATTTTTTACCCTGCACAAAATTCAAATCAAACTGGACCAAGAGCTAGGAATTAGACAGAAACTTTGCAACTACTGGAAGAAAACATTGGCACAGTCACTGACTTCCTTTATAAGATCCCTGAAGTTCAAGAAATAAGACTGAGAATCAGTAAGTGGAATGGCATCAATTAAAGATATTCTGTACAGTAAAGGAAAAAAGAATGAAAAGAGAGCCTACAAAATGAGGAAGATGTTTGCCAGTTGCTTTTCTGACGGGGTTAATAGGCAGAATATATACAGAAATAATAAAAAAAAAAGATACCAAAACTAAACTAAAACAAACAACAAAAACCAGAAAAACCCCAGTTAATGAATGGGCAAAAGAACTAAACAGGTAACTTCTCAAAAGAAAAAACTAATGGCCATATGTGAATATATGAAAAATATTCAACATCTCTAGCAATCAGCAACAGACAAATCAAAACTACACTGAGATTCATCTCATTCCAGTTAGAATGTCAGTAATCAAGAATACAAATAACAATAATTGCTGGCAAGGATTTGGGAAAAAAGGTACACTCATACATTGTTTGTGGGACTACGAGTTAGTATAACCATTCTAGAAAGCAGTATGGAGATTCTTCAAAAGACAAGAAATGGAACCACCATGTAACTCAGGTTTAGTACTTCTTAGTATTTATCCAAATGAACTAAAATCAGAATACATAGTGACAGAGGTACGTCAAAGAATGAAATTATGTCATCTTCTGGTAAATGGATGGAACAGGAGAATGACATCATGCTAAACAAAATAAGCCCCAAATTCAAGTTTTCAATGTTTTCTTTCATATACAAAAGCTAGAGAGAAAAAAGGAATAAAAAAGGAATGTCATGGAAATAGAAGAGAGACCAATAAAGTAAAAGAAGGGGATGGACAGTGGGCGGGGGGAGGGAAGGGCAAGGGAGATGTGTTAAGAGTGAAATAGACCAGATTACCTATTCTCTATCTTTGACAGGTACAGATCAAGTAATCAGAATTACACACACACAAACACATGTATGTATGTATATATACCTAAGAATCTTTGTCCTCATATTTTAAATATATTTTTAATGGGTTCTCACTTCACCTGATGTTTTATTCAATACCATATTGTATTATGTTTGTCATTAGATATATATGTTTAAAAACGGTGGTCCTGAGGAATGGTATCATTTGTTCCTACACCTATACTGTGTGTTTCCTATTAAATCAGCTCTAGATAAAAAACTACAATGTTTCTGTATATTATTCATTTTATTTGATACTTATTAAGCATTATTAATATATTTGCATAATAATCTTCCTTTAAAATTTCTTTAAAATTATTATATTCATAATTCTGATCTTAATTCTATTTTGGGCCAAGAATATTTTTGAAGACATTTATTTCAATTTGATCTTCAGAATTGAATTTGCTGGTGGTTACATTTTAGAAACCAAATTATAACTACTAAAACTATGAATTAAAATTTTAAACTGCAACAATTATCAAAATAAAGCAATACATTACTGCAGTGAATTCACAGAAACCAGAAAAATACCACTCTTGTTTACCTGAAGTGGGAGACTTGCAACGCTCAAGTTCCACTGGAACTGGACTATCATTCAACTCGGTTAAACCTGAAAATACAAGGGAGAGAGAGAGAGAGACAGAGAGAGAGAGAGAGAGAGAGAGAGAGAGAGAGAGAGTGAGAGTGAGAGTGTCAAATTTTGATCACACTTTATAGGTAATTCTTATTTCTTAATTTATTTAAGTCTAAAAAGGTCCCCTTGCCTGTGAAAACCACATTACCATGTCATATTATATAAAGTATTCTGAAAATTTATTTAAATAAGTGATACAGAAAAACATATGCGCAATAGCTGATCAACAAAGAGTAATTAACATGAATGGTAGAAATATACAATTTTTTATCATTTTCATGTTTTAATAAATGACCCAATTTCATCAGAAAATAGACCAAGAATAATAAGAAACAGGGCTTTAAAAGGCACTATAAAATCCTTTAAATTCAGGTAATTGGCTTTTAAAAAATATTTAAAGAGATACTACGGATTTAAAATTTTGTATTTATAAAAATGAAGTATTGTATATTACAACTGATTTGTTCAGTTACATCAAGCTCATTTTTATAATAAGCACTACATTCAGATTTCTAGTATTTACTACTTTATGACTTTTCTGACAAATACAAGGATGGGTACAAAACTTTAATTCGTAATTTTAAATTCTCACTATTTGCAAGTACACATTCCTATGGTGTTTAAAATACCCTTTATTGTAGTTTTCTTATTTTTTGAAAAGTCTCATATTCTTTTTTCTTTGTAAATAAGTATGCAGGGTTTCTGGTTGAATAGAAGTCCCCTTACTCAGAAACATTTGAACATTTGAGAGCTACTGTGAATAATTAAAATTGTCTTTGCTCATATTCTTTCTTATACCCTCTTCATTCAATTTATACCAAAAAATTTGCTGTAGGTGTAAAAAAAATCATAGAATTTTGGAGATGAAGAGATCCATTGTGATAATGTAACAGAACCCTCCTGTTTTATGTCTATCTATCATCTGTTTCTCTTATCCTCATGAATATAGAGATATGTATATTCTTTTCAAAACTGAGGCTTCCAACCCATAAATATGGTATTCTATTCCATATGAATGATTTTGAAAATATTTCCTTCTGCAATATTTTGTAGATTTCAGTATGGCAGTCTTATATATGAGAGTTTAAAAGTCTTCTATTATCATGTCCCAAATTCTTATTGTTTTATCAAGTTTCAGCAATTTTTCTTGAATGTTTCTTCATTTGCTATATATTGTAAAATAATTTCCTGAACTACATAATTGTTTTTAATATAGCTTTTGTTGGTTATACTTTCTTTTTCTTATTCTCTATCATTTGGAAGTCTATCTCATGTATAATATTAACTTGGTTTTGTTTTGTGGTGCTGGGGATTGAACCCAGGGTCTCACAAATGCTAGGTCTGCATTAGATCAATGAGATGTCTCAAGCTGTTTTTAAAATTTCATTTTAAGTCAGTGTCCCACTAAGTTTCCAGACTGGCCTTGCAATTGTGATCCTTCTGTTTCAACATCATGAATAGCTGGGATTACAGTTTATTTCCCAATTGTTTGCTTCCATTTAATACAAATAAGACTGATTTTTACATACTGACATGTGTGAGACAGTGCAAGAAAACTTAGAGGGGAAATGATTGTATTATGAGAGCATTAACCTAATCAGTGCATTAGTCCTATGATAGGGATTAATTGGGTTGTAACTGTAGGCAGGGAGGGATGGGTGGAGGAGGTGGGTCATTGGGAGCATGCCTTTGGGGTGTATATGTTGTTCTTGGTGAATGGAGCTCTCTTTCTGCTTCTTAGTGCCATGTCCCCATTGCTTTCCTCTGCCACAGGTTTCTGCCCTTATGTTCTGCCTCACCTCTGGCCTTGAGGGGTGGAGTCTGCCATCTATGAACTGAGACCTCTGAAACTGTGAGCCCTTAAATAAACTTTTCCTTTTGTTCATTCTTGTCAAGTCTTTTGGTCACAGCAGTGATAAAGCTAACTAAAACAAACATCATTAGCAAATCGGGAAGTATCAAAACTATACTGAGCTTTTATCTCACTCCACTTTAGAATGCAACAATCAATGATACAAACTGATAAATGCTGGACAGGATGTGGAGAAGGAACACTTTTACACTGTTGGTGGAACTGTAAATTAGTACAACCACTATCAAAATCTGTATGAAATTTCCTCACAAGACTAGGAATGTAATCACCTATGACCCAGTTATACCACTGCTATTACTATTCCTTGGCATTGATCCTAAAGAATTAAAGTCGTCGTATTATAGTGATGCATGCATACCCACATCCATAGTAACACAACTGACAACAGAAAAACTGGAACCAACCTAGGAATCCATGAATGGATGAATGATAAAGAAAAAGTGTGGTATGCATACACAATGGAGTTCTATTCATCCATAAAGAATGAAATCAAGTCATTTTCAGGAAAATGGATGGAACTTGAGGACATGTTAGTCAAGGATCATATGTGGAAGTTAGAGATGAAAAAGACAAAGAAATTTGGGAGTTATCTCATGAAAATTGAAGAGTGATCAGTAGAGTAGAGTAAAGGAACAAGGTGGAAGGAAGAAGGGAGGGAAAGGGGAAACACTGGGGAGTGATACTGGCCAACTTATATTGTTATATTGTGTGCATGTACGAATATATAACAATGTATCCCATTGTTATGTACAAATATAATGCACCAATAAAATATACACAAAAATAATAAAAATGTGTTCCTAATTTCCAAATAATGGGGATTGATTTCTACTTCAATTTATTTTGTGGCCAGATAACAAATTTTGCTGCATTTCAATCATCTGTTATTCACTGTGACTTGTTTTATGGTCCAGTCTATCATTATGAAAGTTACATATCTACTTGAAAATAATGTGTATTTTTAATTTTATAGTGTGTCTATTTATTTCAGTTAGGTTAACTTGGTCAAGAGCGTTCCTTACATTGTTCCTGAACAATTTTCATTTGTCTATTCTATCAGTTACGAAGGGGAAATGATGAATTCCCAAAAATAATTGTAGATTTCTCAATTTCAGTAGTAGTTTTAACAATTTTTCCTTTATGCATTTTTAATATTTTTGACTGTCTACAAGATTTTTAATATCTTCCTGATAAATCATGCCTTTAAAATTTTTTAACTACTTCTCTATCTCCCTGCCTTGAAATCTACTTCATCTCATCTTAACATAGACAAATAAACTTTCTTATGGTTTGTCTTTTAATGAAATTCTTTTATTTTCAACTATTCGGGTGTCTATATTTAAAGAGTTTCTCATATAAATAGCTTGTAGTTGGATTCCTAGTTAATCTTATCTCATAATCTCTGCCCTTTTCTTTGTAAAGTTTCCTCCACTACTATTTAATATGATCTTTGGGTTAGTTTTTTACCTATCATATTTCTATCTGCTTTCAATTTATTTTATCTGTTATCTCCACCATACCTCATTTCTATCTTTAAAAAATTTTTTTTTAGTTGTAGAGGGACACAATACCTTTATTTATTTATTTTTATGTGGTGCTAAGGATCAAAACCAGTGCCTCATGCATGCTAAGCAAGTGCTCTACCACTGAGCCACAATCCCAGCCCTCATTTCTATCTTTTGAATAAAAAATTTTAGTATTCCATGTTCTCATTGACTATTTAGCTACAGTTTTCTATTTTATTTTTCTAGTGGCTCTTCTATGGATTATAATATGAATATATAATTCATCAGAGTATACTTTTAATTATTCTTACACCACTTTTCTGAGGATGAAAGAAAATTAAAACATTATACATAGTTTACATACTCCCTATGCTTTGTGTTATCATACATTTTACTTTTACACATTATAAACCCCATAATATGCCATTTTATAGAATAATTGAACTTTTAAAGAACTTAAGAAAAGATAAAATGTCTATTATTTACTGAAATATTTATTCTTTCCAATGTGCTTCATTCTTACTGTATTTCTAAATCTCAATCTGTGATTGTTTTCCATCAGCTCTTAAAAATTCTTTACCATTTCTTAATAGTGCAGGTCTACTAAAGACAAATTCATTACTTTCATATTTGAATGACATTTTTGCTAGCTATAGAATTCTGGATTGATCATTTTTCTTTGTTTTTGTGTTATCTTTGGCTTTAATTATTTCTGATTTGAAATCATCCATTACTCGCATCATTGTTATCCTGTAGGTGGTAAGTATGTTGTTCTGTTGTTTTTTAACATTTTCTTTTGTTGATTTCAATGGTTTGACTATGAGTTCTTGTGTTTTTATTTTATTTTCCTATGTTGGGATTTTCTGAGCCTCTGTGTCTTTGAGTTGATATTTTTCTTCAAATTTAGAAAACTTGCAGACATAGTTACTAATGACTGCTTACTTTTTGCTAACTTTTAAAAATACTGTTCTTCTGTTTGTGTCGTTTCTGTTGATCTGATTCAATACATTGTCAGAGCAACCTGCAATCTTTTAATTTCACATATATTTTTCAGTTCTGTAATTTGTTTCTTTGCAGTTTTTCTCCTAAAATTCCCAAACATATTTACCTATTTAATTCACTTTTCCTATTTTTTTCTTATAATAGTTCTTTAAAAGTTCTTTTTCTTTTTTTTGCTGTTTCTTTTTTTTTTTGGTGTAATGTATACAAATGGAGTACAACTATTATTTTTCTGGTTGTATACAAAGTAGAATCACACCAGTTGCATATTCATACATATACATAGTATAATGATGTTTGTCACATTCTATTATCTTTCCTTCCCCACCCTCTCCTCTTACTAAAGTTCTTGACTGCTTATTTTGTGCCATTTATGAGTCTCCTTAAATTAGCTTTCTTCTTCCATTCAACTATGAGTCATAAATTTCTACTTCTTTGCATGTTTTCTCTTTTCTGATAGTATGCTATTTATAAAACAATAAGAAGCTGAATTACCCCTCAAATAAATGCATATCCCTTTGTTGTTCATTTCTTTGGTAAGTAGCTTAAATGAAGTATTAGTAATTCAAATTCTATAAGTTATTGAACTAAGTTGGGATTGGACTGCAGCTTTAATTGGATTAAGGATTTTTATTTCAAATTGGACCAAGAATATTTCTCTGTCTTTAAAAACTGTTTACATATTGACTTATCACATTGTAACACATGAATCTGTACAATTAAAAAAATAAAGGATAATCAGAAAAATAGGAGGATTCAAGAAAAAATAGCAGGAAAAAAATTTCTCTATCCTTTTAAGTTAACACTCAAAATTCCACTCTCCATTTGCCAAGTGCTAACTGCTGATCTTACTGTTTGTGCAGGGATAGGGCTGGGATATTGATTTAGAGAGTTTCAATTAATATTTTGGTTAAATTATATAATAATACCAGAAAGGCAAGTACTTTAACATTGCATGAATTTCTCTGCTTTCACAGTTCCACCTGCATTACCACTTTGTCAGAAGAATATCAGGAGGGATAAGGCTTTGTTGGCAGCAAATTGCCAACTTAAATGATTCATTTTTGTATTTAGAACTCTTTTAAATTACAATCCACAGGTCAGTCCAGAAAGTCATCTTGCAATTTTTATTTCAAAATTTTTTTATTTTTACAGACTGCATTTTGATTCTTTGTACACAAACAGGGTACAACATTTTAATTTCTATGGTTGTTCATATGTAGATTCATGTCATTCATGTAATCATCTTGCAATTTTTTTGTTTTAAAATTCTTTGCACTTTAACCGTCTATGGAAGGGCCACTCTTTCCCCCAGGTATGGAGACATCTGCAGCTTTCTTCTCACCTATGAATAGTTCTTCCCTCCCTAGCATTTGGTTAATAAGGCATCTTTGAATCCATAACTCCTCAATAGCTCTATAAGAAACTATATAAGTGTTTCTTATTAAGATCACAGAATTTTGTTATTGCTGCTAGCATGCCTTTCAACATTCTATCTGAAAATGGGAAGCTCCTCCTTCACTTACATTTGAGATCTTGGAAACACTGTTGTTATGGTATAGATATGAGATATCCCCCAAAAGTTCATGTGTGAGAGGAGAAAGTTCAGAGGAGAAATGATTAGATTATGGATTAACTTGGTGGTGACTGTAGGCAGAGGAAGTGATCCCTTGGAAGTGTGACTTTGGGGTTTGCTATTTTCCCCCTGGTGAGCAGAGTCAACTCTCTGCTTCCTTGTTGCATTGTCCTGAGCTGTTTTTCTCCCCCATACCTTTCTGCCATGATGTTCTGCTTCACCTTGGGCCTAGAAGTAGACAGTTGGCTGATTGTGGACTGAGCCTCTGAAACCATGAGCCACATTAAACTTTTCTTCCTTTACATTTTCCTCAGGCCTTTTGGTCAAGGAGATGAAAAAGCTGATTAAAACAGAAACTGGTAATGAGAGAGTGGGATCATTGCTGTAACTAACAAGTTAATGTGATTCAGAATCCTTTGGAGTTGTTTTCTGGTGGGGTGGAGGAGGGATTTTGAAAAATTTAGAGATGCAAAGTGGAAAAGCTTTAGAACATTATAAGTGGAGTTTAATAGGCAATTCTGATGGGAGCTCAGAAGTCCAAAATGTTGATAGGATGGTGGACGTAAAGACAGGACTCATGAGTTTTCAGAGGAGGATGACTTTATGGGAAAATCTATTAGAGGCATTTGTGCTACATTCTAGTAAATAAGTTATCTAAATTTGCCCATGTCCTGAGACTTTCTGTGGAGCTGAATTTAAAGGTCATGGGCTAACTAATCTGGTGGAGGAAATTTCAAGGCACAGCATTCAGGTTGTGGCATGGATATTATGGGCAGCTTTTAGACAAGCTTACTATGATAATAAGGAGCAGAAAGATTTTTGAAAACTTGCAGTTTGATCAGAAAAGTGCAAGTAAACCTGTGACTAAGAAAGCTATGGAGGTTAAAGAAATTGCAGCCACTAAAGAAATGCTCAGTACCGTACCCAGAAAGAATAGAAAAGACAGCTTGAGAGTATCTCATAATTGGCAAGACCACATCCATCTCAGGCTTAAGGGTATAAAAGTAAAAATTCCTTTGAAAATAGACCATAGGGGCATTCTGCTTGCACAAGAGGACTTAGGAAGTTGTTTCATAAGCTCAGCCACCCAGATACTCAGAGGCTGCTGCAGCCATGGTCCAGGGGGCCTTGGTTACATCTCAAGATAGCAGTACACCTTGGTGTAAACTGTAAAGTCCTACTTCTATAGAAATGCAGGATACTAGAGTTAAGGGGTCATGGAGGCTTCCACATAGATTTCAAAGGAAGGCCTGGGAGACTAGGAAAAGTATAGCAATGTCAGTCAGCAATGTCTGAGTCCCTGCAGACTTCCCTTGAGGGCATGATGCATAAATATGTGAGAAGGAGGCCAAATAAGCAATGAAGACCCCTGAAATTAAGAGATGCCAGTAACATAGGATGTCTGCTGAGGAAAGCTGCAGGAATCAAGAAGAAACAAACCATAGGAGAGGCCACGTGGGCTGCAACCATTAAGGCCACAGGGGCAGAGATATACAAGCCCTTGTGAGAGAATATCACAATTCCATGTGCCTCATTTACTAGATGTGTAGCTACAGGACCTGTTTTCCCAGCTGAATTTCAGTCTTATTTTAGCCCTATTCTTTCTTTCTGAGCCCCCATTTCTTCCTTGTGGAAGTCTACCCTTTTAAGGATTTTCTTACCAAATTAGTATTCACCAGATAGAATGATTTTATTTGAATATTTTATAATTGACTGAAAATTTAGCCAGATGATATTTTGTTGCTGGGACACATGGCAGATGTAGATGCCAGTAAAGTGCCTCTCCTCCTCAGTTGTGACAATCAAGTGTCTCCAGGTATTGCCAAATGTCCGCTAGAAGATAGTATCATCTTTTGTGGAGCATTGTTGCTTTAGGTTATATTGGCCTATTTTATTTGCTTGACTCAGTGATATTACTGCTAACCAAAACCACAGAAAGCTAACACATATTACTGAGCAATTATCTACCTTATTTTGTATTTCTTAGTTTCCTTTTGTAAATTTGAGGATGGAAGCTTATATTTTTTCTACTGATTACAATTCAAAGCTTTTGTGTAAGAAAATTTACACTGTAAAACTGAACTAAAAAAGGAAGTCAACTAAAGTATAGAACTTAAAATCAGATTTAAAAACCACTGTTTCATGTCTCAAACCATACACTTTTCAATTTGTCCATTTTCTTTTCTATAGCTCTCTTGTTTTGTCTCTCTTTGTTAATATAGAAAGTCTCCTATTTAATTTCAGTCCTGATACATGTGCTGATACATGTCCCAACCCCACTCAACTTCTTAAGGATTTTGCTCCTTTTATTATCTCTCTCCCTTAGTACAAATCTCTCTATCATTCCATATTTGTGTAACTTAAAAATATTCTCTTTCCTCTAAAATTTAAAATAAAAACACCAAGACACCTCCTCCTTTTAATACCTTATTTCAGTGTGGGTACTGGCCCATTTTTCTGTATCCCTTCAGAGCTAAGTACTTTGAAGGAAGTAATTTACTTGTGCTATTTCTTCACCTACCCCTCTTTCAGCCTAATATTATTTAGGCTTCCATCTCACTACTTTTCTAAAACTGCTTTTTGAAGGGTTACTAACAACCTTCACAGTTTCACCCCTCAGTCACTTTTCTGAGCTTATCCTTCTTAAGTGTAACATTTGATGTAGTCAACCACTTCTTGAAACATACCTCTCCTTGGCTTCTGTGGCAGTCTCTCCTCAAATTTTCTCTTCTTGAGAAGTTCTCTTTTTCTTGAATTTAAAAGTTGAAATTTCTGATGTTTCTATTCACAATCTCCAACCCATTTCTCCTCATCTAGGTAATTTTATTTATTCCCATGCTATGGAATACCATGTATATGCTGAGACTCAAGTTATAGCCCAAGACCTCTGAATTGATATTCATATTTGTTAAACTGTACACTTGACATCTTCACATGAACCTTACAGAGATACCAAAATTTAACATGTCTAATATTGACTCTATGCTTCCTACTATATCCCCTGTCCCCAAATATCATGACATGATCAGTGGCTAAAGTAAAAATCTGGGAATAATTGTTGATTCCATTCTCTTATCACCCACATTGAATTGTAATAGTAGCTCTGTAAGTGCTGTTACCCTTGAAATTATCCTTTCTCTTTACCAGCAATGCTCTCACCCCAGTCAAGGCTATGCTCATTTCCTGCCTGTAGTGCAATACTGGGTTTCTAACTTGTATGCTCTTTTTTTTAATGGACCCATATTTCTTCACTCACCAGTGTGTATAATATTTTTAGAACATAAATAAAGCATATAACTCTCTTTCTTAAAGCAAGAGAAAATTTCTTATAATTGCTTCGGAAATTTGCATAATCTGGTCACTGCTCATCTCTACATTTTATTTTCCCTTTCAGGCACTATACTCCTAGCCTCTCTGGCCTTTTTTCTATTTCTAGATGATAGTTAAATCCTTTACCACCTTAGAACCTGGAATGTGCTGCTCCTTATTTTTCATATATCTGGTACTTTTTTAAAAAGCTTCATTGAGATTGAATTATTTATAAAATATGTAATTTGATAGTTTGACATATTTATATCTCTATAATCAAGAAAAAAAACAACATCTACCATATCTAAGAATTTCCTGTGCCATTTTGTAATCCCTTCTTTCTGCTCTCCCTTTAAGTATCCCTCCCCACCCCTAGGTAACCACTGATCTGCTTTCTAGCACAATGTATTAGTCTTCATTTCCTTGAATTTTATATAAATGGAATCAATATTATATACCCTTCTATTCTGATTTCTCTTGAGTATCAACACCTATATTTAATGTTTAAAAATGTTTAATGTTTAAAATGTATTTATTATGTATTTAATATTAAATACATAAAATGTATTTAATATGTTTAAGGTTTAAAATATATTTAATGTTTAAAAATAATGTTTAAAAAATAATTATGCCATCAACTTTTTTTTGAACATTAAACATTTGAAAAATATCTATAAAGCCATTGTAAGCATGAAGTGGAAATTTCTTGATTGGAAGTGGAAATTCAAAGCTTTGACTAGTTCTTTCTTATCTTGCAAAGTTTTACTTCAGTGTTTCCTTCTTGAAAGGATTTCCTTCTTGAAAGGATGTTTCCCCTGACAACATTCATTCTTCTGTATCATAGAATTGCTACCATCTTACAATTATAATAGTATATCTATGTATTTATTTATCTGCATATTGTCTGTAACAAATAGAAGGAAAATATCATAATTGTTTACTCAACATTGTGCAGTTAATGTCCAGAAAAAAGTTTTTCACAGTAACTGTTCAATAAATAATCTTTGAATGAGTGGATTTTTCCCACTTATCTCCCCACTTAAAATTTTCTCTCCTAAGACACTCCTTCTTTTCTTATTGTTTTCCTTTTCTTCCATTCTTGACCTTCTCTATTTATTTTGTATTATTTATTTGCCTCTCTTTGCTAGTTCTCTTATTTTTATCTTTCTCATTCTTTTATTTCCCTTTATTTTTCTGGTTTATGTTTTTAGGACCTCCCCAAGTTGAAAACCATGCAGTGAAAGAGGGAAAATATCAATAGATAGGCCTGAGACTCTCCAAAGGATCCTCTAACTAAAAACTGATGTGCAAGCAAATTTTTTCTGACAATGTTCTACCTTAATCCTACTTTTCAAACTTCCTTTGATGCAAATGACTCACAGTCAATTCTTATTTACCAAAATTTCTGACACAAACAAAAAGGGCACCATTCATTAAGGCAACACACTGAATTTTAGCCTTAAGTTGTCCATAATTGGTTATGATATTGGAAAAAATATTTACCCTCTCTGTGGCTTTGTTTCATCATGTGTTGTAATAATGAAGAATATCTAATATCTATAGAAGTGCTTTTATAAATATTAACCCAGAAAGTTCAACTCTTCAGGACAGATAGGGATTATGATTTTTACTTTATTTTATATACGGGAAGAAAAACTCAGTGATTAAACATCTTCCTTTAAGATTACAAATATAGTAAGTAGAAAAAGTAGAATTTGATCTAATTCTGACTGTTGTTCTTTCCAAAGCATTTCACAGTATATATAATCTGTAAAATATAGAAATTTTTTCCGCTATATAAATATTATTTTAGATGTGAAAGATTTACAGATGATAATTTAATGACTTAAGGAAGGCAGCCTCTTGGAGCCTAACCTAAGTAATGAGGTGATCATCAAAAGATTGAAATTAAGATGTTCCTCTAGAAATGAAATAAAAGGTTCAAAACAAATGTGACATCACAAGAGAAAAATAAACATAATAGAATGAAATGGAATATAAATATAGTTTTTAAAGAGAAATAAGGGAACTTTAAAGACCATTCTGTTTAATCTCATTTTAAATATATGAAAAACAATTTTAAATTGTTTCGTATTTGAATATGTAGTTTCATTCATAGGGGTTAAAGTGGAGGAAAAAGTGATTACTGATTATAGAATAATGGATTTGGTTTTCAATGTGCCCAAAACTTTAAGAAGCACTTATACACATAGGATCATATAGTGGAAATCATATGGAGTCACATTAGTGTTAGGTGTAAGTTTATTTCTCATTTATTCTGTATTGACTTTAAAGAACTAGTTTCATCTCTTTCAATTTCAGTTTTCTCATCAGTAGAGGAATCTACCAATGAATATCTATCTGCCTCAAAGGGTTATAATGACCATTAAATAATATAACACTGGGTCAAATTGCTTAGCACAATCTCAGGATAGAATGGACTCTCATTGGAGGTGGGCTGTGTCTCCTCAAACAGGGGCAATGCAGTTACGCTTTTCTGAAAGTTAGGTAACAATTCATGAAAAGGTTTCACTGTCCCTACTCTAGTAATATGAGACTTTACAAATACCATCAGATTACATTAGCCAATATTTAAATTTAAACCAAATTTTTGTAAAATTTATTTTTAAAAGCAAATTTCAGGACATTACCATTGAGTCATTAAAAAATCAAGATCTTCTTCACAATACTGTTAATCATCAAAAGAAGACTTTAGAACATCTGATTTCAAGAGAGAGGGCTTATCTGGGTGCCCATAGAGAAAGATAGAGGATCTCTTTATGTGTTTCTTGAACTTGTTTTTATTTCTATTTTAACATGTTAGGTCTCTAGTAGAAGAAATAATTATTGCTTTTGAAAATTTCCTGTGAATCTAGTAAAGAAAGAAGTTAGTTTTTTATTTATAAAATTTGAAAAGTTGCCTGCCTATTCATGTGAGAGAAAAGAGCCAGCTGCCATGCTCTATCCTACTATCATTATCTTACTGAGCTCATTATCATTATTTACTTACTGAGCTCATGATTTGTACATAAACAATTTCATTTTATTTATCTTATTATTATTTATCATTTAAATTGAAATTTTAACTGATACATTCAGATTCTTGTCATGTACTAGGAAAGGTAGAACATAAGCATAAAAATAAATAGCCATACAAATGAATTGAAATGGTGTACAAACCTGTATATTACAGATACTATAGGAATTTAAGTAAAGGAACTGGCACAATAGGGCTTTGATGGCAGCAGGAAAGATTTATTATAGAAAGTGAAATTTGAGCAGGACATTTTCAGAGAGATGACATGAATAAATCATAAGAGTAGTAAGATACACTTGACTCAAGTAGACTATTTTTTAATTTATTTTTTGTTCTAATTTGTTATACATGACAGTAGAATGCATTCAGACACATCATACATAAATGGAGTATAACTCTTCATTCTTCTGGTTGTACATGATGTAGGTCATGTAATCGTATATGCACACAGGGTAATAATGTCTGATTCATTCTACTATCCTTCCACATACCCCCTCCACTCCCCTCTGTCTAATCCAAAGTACCTCTTTTCTGTCCTAGCTCCCCCTCATTGTTGTGAATTAGCATCCACATATCAGAGAAAACATTCAGCCTCTTGTTTTTTGGGATTGACTTATTTTGCTTAGTATGATATTCTCTGGTTCTATCTATTTACCAGCAAATACCATAATTTCATTCTTCTTCATGGCTGAATAATATTCATTATTATAAGTTGTAGTATATATATACATCACAATTTCCTTATCCATTCATCTGTTGAATGGCACCGAGGTTGGTTCCATAGTTTACCTAATGTGAATTGAGCTGCTATTAACATTGATGTGACTGTGTCAATGTAGTATGTTTATTTTAATTCCTTTGGGTATAAACCAAGGAGTGCAATAGCTAGGAGAAATGGTGGCTCTATCCCAAGTTTTCTGAGGACTCTCCATACTGCTTTCCATAGTGGTTGCACCAACTTGCAGTCCTACCAGCAATGTATGAGTGTACCTTTTCCCCATTCCTCACCAACACTTATTGTTGCTTGTATTCTTGATAAATGCCATCTGGACTGAAGTGAGAAGAAATCTTAGAGTAGTTTTGATTTGCATTTCTCTAATTGCTAGAGATATTGAACATTTTT
Organism: Glaucomys volans; assembly: GCA_020662805.1. Taxonomy (NCBI): domain Eukaryota; kingdom Metazoa; phylum Chordata; class Mammalia; order Rodentia; family Sciuridae; genus Glaucomys; species Glaucomys volans. The sequence goes on along the minus strand of JAJEJO010050699.1, from coordinate 45,315 downwards.
TTGTGAATTGTTGATCAATTGTCTTTCTTCTTGTGTGAAGTGTCTGTTCAGTTCCTTAGCCCATTTATTGATTGCATTGTTTCAGGTTTCTTGGTGTTAAGTTTTTTGAGTTCTTTATATACCCTGGAGATTAATGCTCTATCTGAGGTGAATGTGGCAAAGATTTTCTCCCATTCTATAGGCTCTCTCTTCACGTTCTTGATTGTTTCCATTGCTGTGAATAAGCTTTTTAGTTTGATTTCATCCCCTTTATTGATTCTTGATTTTACTTCTCATGCTTTAGAGGTCTTATTAAGGAAGTCATTTCCTAAGCCAACTACTTCCTAAGTGGAGATTTGAACCTACTTTTTCTTCTATTAGGTGCAGGGTCTCTATTATAGTGCCTAAGTCCTTGATCCACTTTGAGTTGAGTTTTGTGCAGGGTGAGAGATAGGGGTTCAACATTCTGTTACAAATGAATTTCCAGCTTTCCCAGCACCATTTGTTGAAGAAGCTATCTTTTCTCCAATGTATGTATTTGGTGCCTTTGTCTAGAATGAGGTAACTATATTTATAAGGGGTTGTCTCTATGTCTTCTATTCTGTATCATTGGTCTACATATCTGTTTGTTGCCATGCCATGCTGTTTTTGTTACTGTGGCTCTGTAGAATAATTTAAGGTCGGTATCATGATGCTTCCTGTTTTACTTTTCTTGTTAAGGATTGCTTTGGCTATATTCTGGGTCTCTTATTTTTCCAAATCAATTTCCTGATTGCTTTTTCTATGGCTATGAAGAACGTCATTGGGATTTTAACAGGCATTTCATTAAATTTGTATAACACTTTTGGTAGTATGTCCATTTTGACAAAGTTAATTCTGCCTATTCAAGTGGAATATTTTTATAGGAGAGTGGTAGAAAATTCATACAAAGATGTGGGTAAGAATTATACTTTAAGGGACCTTTAATGAAGGTTTAAAAACATTGTTTTATTCTGAAGGGAATATAAGGTTATTGAATATTTCTCAAAATTTCTTTAATCTTTATATCAAGGTTGATACTGTGGAATTCTCTGAATGAAGAACCAACTTTTGTTCCTTATTATCAACCCCAATTTCTCTTCTTACCATAAAAGCAACACGTTTATTATAGAAAAATCAGAAAATAGAGTAAACTAAAGGAAGCAACTTATAAGATCCAATCTAATATTTTAGAATATTTGCTAGATCTTTGTATATGTACACACAATATAGGGGGATTCTATCTTTAGAAGGCTAAACTGGGATTCAGAAGTTGTGGAGAGTATGCATAGGAAAAGTTTTAGGTAGACACCCTTTGTGTGGTTGTAAGGGGCTGGTGTCAAAGAATGGTATGGAGCAGAGGTCAGAAAAGTTTCTGTGTGAACAGTTAAGACAGTAAATATTTTAGGCCTGTGGGCCATATGGTTTTTATTGCAACTACTCTTCTCTGCTATTGTAGTGTGAAAACAGCCACTGAAAACGTGTAAATGAATGAGTGTGACTAGATTCCCATAAAACTTTATTATGAAAACTAAAATTTCATTAAATTTTCAAATGTGAAGAAATATAGTATATAATGTTTCTGTTTTAGGAGAAGTTCAATGTTTTTACCCAGGTCCTAAGAACAGAGACATTGGGAAGTAATCAAAAAATGGTGCACTGCCAGAGGATAAAACTAGGGAATACAAATTGCCATCTGGGCACTTCTAGGAAAATTCAATGGATTTCAAAAGACTAATTTCTTTAAGCTAGGGAACAAACCAGTTAAGTTTTAGGTTTTATAACTGATATGAATCTATTAGTATTTATAAGCTGATGAGGTCTGAAAAAATTCAGGTTACAAACAATATACATGTGTGACATGTATGTAAAAGAATATGTATATATGCGTATATACACACACATATGCAACTCTAAGGCCATCTTGATATATTTGGAATAAACCTGAATTTTTATAGAATACATGGTAAACATTTTTCCATGTCAATGAATACTTACCTGTAACATCACTAGTGTAGTCTGCATTTTCAATGACATATACCCTCACTCCCCTATACTTTCTGCACTAGTTTTTAGAATTGCTTCCTCTGGTCATCTTCAAATCTGGCATTGTTACCATAGGAAATATTAACATACACTCTTTAATTTGTGACCTTAATTTCTCTACTTCACAGTTTGGTGCCTAAAATCACTACAGGAATATACATTTGGGTATTCTATCATGACAAAAGGCATTAGAAGTTAGGAATACCTAGTTATCTCTAAAAATTATAAACAAATATTGTGGCACTGGTTATAAAAATGTAGCAAAATGGCCAAAGCACAAGGCTTTCAAAATAAGAAAGCATTAAATTATTATTGATATGGCATATTGGATTTATTATACAAGGATACCATTACTTTCCCTCCTCAAAACAGAAAATAATGACTCTTGAACTAATAGGACATAGACTGTATGGTTTGAAATAAGCACTGAAACAAAGGATATGAATAAATGAATACATGACAATAGTGATTAGAAATATTTACATACTAATTTTTATTAAAATTATCAGGATGCACTTCCATAACAAAACAAAAATTTACATGCATGTTGAATGTGTTTTTAATAAAACACATTACTGGGCACCAACCTGTGGATTTTATTCAAGCATTGTGACTCAAAAAGCTATTTGTCTAACCTTTTTAGAACTTACTCTGATAAGAAGTACGGATCCGTTTCGTTAAATCAGGATAAAAGTTAGACAGGCCACGCATGCAAAAGTTGTCTTTGGAACATGCCAGAACACCAGCATCAGCAGCAGGCAGAGGAAAGAGAGAAGAATAGTCTAAAGTGAAAGGAAGTGATATCATACCAGAATCTAGAACAGCCAAGATGAAGAAATTGCAGCAAAATTAGGTAATCAAATTGGAAGGAGATATTTTAAAAAATCAATTAGAAAGAAAAGGTGATAGATGAATGATGAGGATGCTGTAGCAATTTTATTTTATTAAATGTCTTATAAAAATTGATGGCATATTTTTCTTATGTTTTTGCATAGTACACATACTTGGCTTGCAATTGTATGTATAAATTACTTCATTAATATCAAAGTGACTGTCTTTAATCCTTCTGCAATTAAAAAGAAAGCTTAGGGATTTTAGTTTTTAATACTTTATTTTCATAATATAAAATGAGTACTCAGTATAGTCATTTTATTTTTAAGTACTGGGGATCAAACCCAGGGTTTATCTACCTATGAGCTATATCCCAATCCCTTTTTGTTTTTTTGAGTCAGGATCTTGCTAAGTTGCCAATGCTAGCCTCAAACTTGCCATCCTCCTGCTGTGGCCTCTGGAGTCTCTGGGATTATAGACTTGTGCCACTGTGCCCAGCTCAGTGTAGTCATTTTGTAAACTAAAATAAAAACCAAGTTTATAGCTTCATCACATTTTTCCATATTTAAAGTCATCAATATTTCCAGCAATTTCAAGCTCAATTTTCCTTTGTCAAAATAGTCACTTTTCACCCCACTGTAAATACCCAGCATTTCCAGAAAGCAAGTAACTTAGATGCTGTCAAAGGTCCACAGGTTTTATGAATTGAATTGGTGCTTTCAGCACTACAAACAGCACCTACTAGCCCTTAAAATCTTCCTGCCCTAAAGAGTCTGAACTTTCATAAATCAACCTTCTCTTTTCCATTATTGAGGGACTCTTATGGTACATATGCACAATTTCTCTTATTTTGTTTTTCTTTCTAACAGTCTTAAAATACTGATGAAAGTTGAATTCCCTAACAACAATGCCTCAGGTTTGAAAGAGAATTTTGTGTCCCTGAAAATGGTCTAAACTAATAATTTAGAAAGCAGTGAAGTTTATCAAAAGGTTAATAAAGGAGAATTTTTTTTTAAATCAAATTTTTAGTACTAAAGGAAAATTATTTTATCACAAATGTTAATATAACACACCTGTTATTTGGAAAAATAATGTGGAAGGTTTTAAATTTTTTCATAAAATATTCTTTTCATTTTTTTTAGTTAAGGCTTTGATATTCTATTGGTTATTTTAAATAAAGTAGATAAATTTAAAAGAATTGCCTAAACACACAATGCTATAGAAGCATTAAATATGCAAACCATTTGTCTAATTTACCTACTTAAGTAGACACAAAAAAACACAAAATTTCAGCAATATCTATAAACCAATTATTTGGACATATACTGAAATTACAGTAAATTTTGATAATTCAGGATATCAAACTATGGCATTTATAGTCTAATTAACCACAGATTTTTCTTTTATAGTTGAATACGTCAATTTGTCTTATCAAGAAAAAAATGCCATCTTTCATAGCATTTTTTAAATGTTAATGAATAATATTTATTGTGCTTACTCAAATATTTCCAATACAGTCATTATCCAGCCAGAAAAGGTAATAGCTACAATATAGAGTTATTTTAAAATATTTAAATAAGTGAATGACCTTAAATTATTTGTTTTATATGTGTATTTGCTGTGTTGGGGATCTAACCCTCCTGCATGCAAGGCAAGCACACTACTAAGCACTCTATCACTATTCTAAATTATCATTTACATGTAATTTAACCTATTTAATGCAACTATTTAAAGCAGCTTTTTTGGGGTGTGGGGAACTGATATATTTTTAATTGAGAAACAGGGTCTCATTGAGTTGCTTAATCCCTCACTAAGTTATTGAAGCTGGCTTTGAAATTGTGACCCTCCTGCTTCAGCCTCCTGAGCTGCTGGGATTAGAGGTGTGTGCCACCATGCCTGGCAGCATTTTCAACTAGAGAACCTGATTTTCGTAGCATTTCAAAATTTAGTAGCTTCTTATTTTCTCTTATTTCTTAGGAATTTAACCTAAGAAACTTGAGATGCTTCCTAACCCAAAAAGCAAATTAAACTTTAAATACCTCCCTTGCCCTTTCAAAGATTCTCACTGTATTTCTGCCCAACTCATTCCATTACATGGTACCATAAATCATGTTGAATTCATATTATAAAGCATTTGAATAGCATCACAAAAGATAAGAAATCTGAAAAAAAAAACAGATGAACAAATCAAGTTCATAACCCAGCTTGTTTTCTTTCCTACCTGCAATGATCTGTTTGTTTTTTCGAGGAGAACGTGGTTGTCGCTGATATAGGTCACTTGATCTATAAAGGTCAATGGTTCCCATGCTTAACAGTACTGTCTTCTGTATAAAATCCACCACAGCTAACCCATTGCAGTTTCCAAAGGCAACTCTAAGAGAGAAAAAAATGCAACTAGCATATATAACAATCATGAATATTTTTGTCTTTAAATTAAGTATAAGTTTACTGAAACGTATTGCCTAGGGTTGGCAAGGTTAGGCAGTATGGTATGTTAGTCAGGAAGGGTTTCCCTATACATTGGATAGAATGACCTAGTATAATAACCATGAACATTTACTACAAAAAATGATGACCTGCAAGAACACCTTATCAGGTAAGTAGTTATTACCCAATCTGCTCTTTAACTTGATCTTTTACTTGTATAGCAGAATGACACAAAATCTTTTTGGTATGCAATGGGCACACAGGTCAAGAAATGCCACACTTCAAAGTTACAAAGTCTTAGATATGTTATTAGATGCCTTTCTCAAATAAAATTGTAAATATTATGCTCCAATTATTTCTTAAACAGAGAAAAATTAAAATTAGCTCCATTATTAACCTTTTTCTCCTATGATAGACATAAAGGAGATACAACTCTCATTCACAAAATTTTTTTCTCAGTTTTTGCATGTTATCCCACTAATTAAAAGACAAACACCATTTAATTAGTTTATTACCAACAATCCCCTGATTTAGCTAAAACAGCTCTCCTAAGAAGGTATTTTAGTCACTTGAAGGTATATTTCACTATACTTCACTGCAAAATTGCCACAGCATAATTGTTGAACTTTTTTTCAGTTCAAAAATTGGTTTATAACCTTTTATTCCTTAATTATTGCATGGTACAATTCTGTCATGCTGCTCAAAAGGTAAAAAGAGCAGCAACATATTCACCAATGGCATGTAGATGTGCATTTGTCTTCTTATGCACTATGAGCCATGAGCCTAGAATTCTCAGTGCACATGCACTGTCAGTATATTTCTGAAATTGACTCGTGGGGTTTGTTTAGAGGACTGTAGTACTAATGGAATACACATGTCGTTTTAGTGGTGCTGAGGATGGTGCATCAGATAAGGTAAACAATGATAGACAAGCAGAATCTTGGCATACAGATTAAGTGGGGGCGCGGGGAACAAGATGGAAGATTATAGTGAGGCAACATTTCTCCTAGCTCTGCTACCCAGAACTCAAGCTACAGGAATACTGCTTCTCCTGGAGGCTTAGAGTGAAAAAATCCTGAGACCGAGGGGCAGTCTGCCTTGGCCAAACCATAGACTGTTTGACTCATTTAGCGGATCTAAAAAATATTCACCCTGAGTTTATCAATCATTCACAGAGAGCTAGTCTAGGAGCTGTTTTGCGACTTCAGCATAGCAAAGTCAATGAAAACTGGAAACCCGGATTTGTGAGTTTGCAGCACAGTCTTGTGGGCCTGTCTAAGCCTAGCAAGGACTTGGCTGGGTCAAGGAAACCCATGGAAAGTCAGAAACAGGGAGCATTTCACTTGGGGGAACACAGATTAGAGAGGCTGGAGAAAGTCTGGCTCTCTCCAGTCCTGTGAGTGCTACAGCTCGTGGGAGCTGACTGGTTAGCTACACCTGGTCAGGAGGTTGGAAGGGTGGATGGATGTGAGGGCACTTGGCTCTTGGCTTGCCAGCCATCTGGTCCAGCTCCCACCAGGTTCCCAGAGCCCACCGGGACCAGCACTTGTTGGGTCCCAACACCAACCTGGTCCCTGACTCCCTCCCTGACTGGCACTCACTGGTTGCTGGGTCCCTAGGACCTGCCAGGTCCAGCAGCAGTCTGGCACCCACCTGGGCCCTCTGGCCCCCAGTTCCCAGTCTTCCAACACCCAGGCCCCCAACCCAGTCCACCACTTCATTACTAAGCCTGCAACTTTGCCACTGACCCATAGCCCTGCATGCCAGGCTGCCACTTCACTGCCAGGCCTGCCTGGCCTAGCACAGAGCTTTGCCACTAGCCTGTAGGAACCTGTGTCTGGGCCTGATCCACCAGGCCCAGGTCAGCGAGGCTCCCTGGATGTTGCCAGCTGCTTCACTGCCTGCCTGCAACCCAGCTTGCCTGGCACACCACTTTACTGCCAGGTCTACCTGACTAGCCAGCCCCTTAGCCACCCAGCCTACCGTTTTGCTGCCTGGCTCACCTGGCCTGGACCAGCTGGTCCTGCCTGACAGGCCGCTGCACTGTCTTGCCCAGCAAGCCACTTTGTCTTCTGGCTGCAGCCCAACTTGCCTGATATGCCAATCCACTCCCAGGATCACTTGCCCAGCCAGCAATTTTCTCATCCAGCCCAGAGCTTGGCCCGCCCAAACTAATTTCCTAAGAAGGGAAATTGGGAAGTCTTAAATCCCAACTTTCTACTTGGTGAGCAACACAATAAAAAGGAAGGACTCAACAATCCATGGCCTATACTCCCATGCTTAGTTCATATCTCAAGAAGAAACTAAATCAGTTGGGCAGAGAGTGAACACATATGCTCACCGACTATTTTGCCCACCATAGTGGAAATGACGCCTTAATTTCTTAATATTTCACCAAGATTTTTCTTTTTTTTGTTGTTTGTTTTGTTTTGATTTTCTATATTGGGTTTTTGTTTTATTTGAATGTGTACTGATTGACTCAAGGACTCCTATACATATGTTTCTCTCTCCTCATTTCTAGCCTTTTTTATTTCTTTTTTTTTCTTGAAGGTATTGTTTTCCCATGCTCTGTATTTTGAGGGTTAGAGTTTTTGATTAGAGTATTATGATTTTGTTTTGTATCATCTTTATGACTACTCTATCTCCTTTGTCTCCCTCTTCTTTTTTCTGTTGTTAATACCCAAATTCCATTCTCTCTCTCCTCCTTTATTACCAAGAATATAAGTAACAATAAATGCTGGCAAGTATGTGGGGAAAGAGTTACACTCACATCATTAATGGGACTACAAATTAGTGCAACCATTCTGGAAAGCAGTATGGAGATTTCTTAACAAACTAGGAATGGAACCACAATAAGACCAAGCTATCTTAATCCTCAGTATATATGAAAAAGATTTAAAATCATCATAGTATATTGACATAGCCACATTAATATTTATAGTGCCACTATTCATAATAGCTAAGCTATGGAGTCAACCTAGGTGTCCTTCAACAGATGAATGGATACAGAAGATATACATATACACAATGGAGTATTACTCAGCCATGAAGAAGAATGACTTTATGGTATTTGCTGCTAAATGGATGGAATTGGAGACTATCATGGTAAGTGAAGTAAACCTGTCCCAAAAAGTCAAAGGTTGAATGTTTTCTCTGATATGTGGAAGCTAATCCAAAATAAGATGGGGGTGCATAAAAATAAAAGAACAGAACAAAGATCAGTAGAGTAGACAAAGGGGAATGAAGGGAAGGGAAGGGGGATGGCACTGAGAAAGAGAGTAGACTGAATCTGACCTAGCCTTTGTATGTACAAATATGAATATGCCACAGTGAATCTCATCATTATGTACATCCACAAGACAGTAATTTACAAAAAAAAAAACTATAGTAAATGAGAGAAAGATTAGTACAGTAGAGGTAAGGGAACAGGGGTTGGAGGAAGGGGAAGTATTGGGGATGGAATTAGAACAAATTATAGTCCATGCTTTTATAATTATGTCAAAATAAGTATACTGTTATGTGTAACTAAAAAGAACCAATGACAAAATAAAAGATATTGGAATTAATCTATTTTTAAACAGCTAGAAAACTGGACAAAATACATTAAGCAACAATTTTCACATATTAGTCAATAGGTAAGAAAGGGAAGGATGAGAAAAGAAGAACAATGTAAACTTCACAAATGTCTTTCCTTAGTGACCAGAGTGATTTCCCAGGCTGGGGCACAGAAAACAAACCTAAACAGGGAGAATGATCTCAAGCTGCAAAAGCAGTTAGAATATAAAGAAAAATATTAGAGCTGCATAAAAAAATTATACCAGATATTTTCAGAATGGTCTCGTGAAGACTAGTGGTGTACTACTATTCTGTGATGTGAAGAAACTACAAAGGCCTGGAAAAAGAACCATCAGAAAAATAAGGTGAAACAATTCCCAAGGCTCACATAAAACAGAGAATATTTCATGTTACTACCAAGTAAACTGCTGATGTCTCCTAATACAGGGATTAGCAGATATTGGAGTGTCATTTTAGTAATGAGACAAAGTAGCCAGACTAAAGATTTTTCAGGATCCACCCCTACAAAAGCTTTAAAACAATGATTCCAAGTAACTTAACTATCTTCTAGAAAAATAATCCGACAGTATTGAAAAAAATGCAACAAAACACCACCAAAAATGTGAATGTCCAGTGTGTAAAAAGGAGTAGGCATATATAGAATCCGAAAAAAATATGATCGACAACCAGAGGGGAAAAAAAAATATCAACAGAAAGATAAATAGAAATGGAACACAATTAGCAGTGTTTTAAAAATGTATTCAGAAAATCAAGAAAGTAAAGCATGAATGTGATAAAATGAAAAATAGAAGATATAAAATGCTCAAATTAAATTTCTAGAGATAAAATATACATTTTAAGTAAAAAATCATCTGATTTTTTCTATATTAGACATTACAGCAGAAAAGAACACTGGATTATATAGTCTGAATGGTTTGTTCGCTCAAAACCCATATGTTGAAACTTAATTCTCAAGATTACAGTAAGAGGTGAAAAAGAGGTGAAACCTTTGGGACATGATTAGATCCTGAGAGTGTAGCCATCACTGATGACAGAGGCCTCAGAGAACTGCCTTGCACCTTCCTCCGTGTGAAGATGCAGCTAAATAGTGCTGTCTATGAGGAACAGGCCCTCACCAGACACTGGAATCAACTGATGCCTTGATGTCGGTCTCCCTAACCTCCAGATTATGAGAAATACATTTGTGTTGTTTAGAAGCTATGCACTTTATGATATTTTTATTATAGCAGCCCAAATAGATTAAGACAGTGAAATTGAAGAAGTAACAATGGAAAATAACCAACTGAAATATTAGAGAAAAAATCTTTTTAAAAATCAACAAAATATTATGATATATAGGACAAAATTAAACAATATAGAATATATTTAATTGAAATTTAGAAAGAGAGGGCAGCAGAAAACACACTTGAAGAAATGATAATCAAATATCCCAATTTAGTCAAATTTGATGACAACAATAAATCTATAAATCTGAGAAACTCAAAGGACCCCCAGCAGAATAAACACAAAGAAAGAGATGCAAACATAATTACATTGCTAAAGAAACACTAGATGATAGAGAAAAATGTTAAAAACAGGGAATTAGAGAAAAGATGTATTTACAAGATATATTTACTAACAAGGAAAAAGATAATCACTCATCAGAGACTACACAATCCAGAAAGTATCTTTAAAGTAACAAATGAAAACAATCTCTCAACCTAAAGTTTAAATGGTTAAAAGAATATAGTCACATGATCAAAAGCTGAAGGAATTCAACATTAGCAGAACTGGGCAATAAACTGTAATAAAGTCTTTGGGGCATTAGAAAAATAATTCCAGGTAGAAACATGGGCCCATGAAAAGCATAATATTAAATATGAGGATTAATATTGAAGACTTTTTTCATTTTTTAAGAGACAATTGGCTATTTAAAGCAAAAAATAGCAATGTATTTTGGAATTTACATAGAAGTAAAATCTTTGACAAAAATAGCACAAAGAATAGGAGGATAAATAGAAGTATAGTGTTATAAAGTCCTTAAATAAATGCAAATTGGTATTATGCAATGTATGTGTGTATATATATATTACATATTATAATTATACATTACATTATATATAATAACAATTATAAATTAAAGATATATGTTGCAAACAGAAAAATGCTTAAGGAGTTATACCTAATGAAAAGAGAAATATAACAGAATCATAAAAACATATGAAATTTGGAAGAAGGAATTTCCAAAGAAGAAAACAGGAACAAAAAGCAAATGGGATGAGTAAAAAAGCAAACAGAAAAATATCTGTCTTAAACCCAAACATGTCAAGAATCAGAGAATATAAATTATATAAACACTCCAATTATAGACAAATATTGTCCGAGTGGATAACAACTGAGATCCAACTATATGCTACCTATAACATTTTACATTAAAGATAATGTAAAATGATGGAAATAATGTACAAAAACACTAATTAAAAGAAGGCTGATATGACTGTATTAATACAGACAAAACATATCACAAGCAAAAATCTGAGGGATAATTAGGGAGAAGGATTGAGGGATCAATTCAACAAGAATGTATAGTAATCATAAATGTGGATTCACCAAAGGATAGAGCTTCAAAATATGTAAACAAAAACTAATAGAAACTGGAAGAAAAAATTGACAAATCCAAAATTAAGGTTGAAGATACAAGCACCCCTTTCAGTAGCTGGCATAAGAATTAGACAAAAGAAATCAGTAAGGATATAAGTTTTTAACAATGTTCAACCTCCTTGGCTGATACAAAGTTTATAGAACTCTCTAACCAACACTCATAATACATCAAAAGCATGAAATCTGTGCCTGAAAATTGTGATTATTAAGAGAAACTAAAGAATATCTAAATAAATGGAGTTATGTGCCATGCTTAGTGGTCAGAAGACTCAATATTGTTGATTCTCTTTACTATTCTGCATCCTGCTTTCACTATAATCTGTCCCAGAGGCTCAGGTCCCTGCACCTATCTCTGGGTCTATGATATTGCTGGTCTTATCCTCCCCACAGCCAAGTCATCACAATATGCCCCAGAGACTCAGGTTTTGGGTCTGTAGATGATCTGGACACACCCATTCTTCAGAAAATGGTGCCACTGCCACATCAAGTAAGCTTGTGCTATAGGTATTACAGTAGTTTTTTTTTTTTTTTTTTTTTTGGTTCTGACCACAGGAACTTGAATCCACTGCTGCTGTAATCATCTGCACCCCAAATATTGGAATAAACACCACTAGAGTGCCTCTGCACCAAAGATCCCATGTCTGCACTAGCACATCAAATCTACCAAGACAAATCCTCTAGACAGAACTTTCTTGGATGGGAAAAAAAGACAAGAGCAAGAGCTCAACAGCCTTCGCTACTGAGGACTCCAATAATCCTAGCTGCTACAACTACTGCAGACATCCAAAGCTTTGGCTGTCAAAGATTCCTGCAGTCTTCACCAATGTTGATTCAGTGGTCAGAGCTGCATGGAGATCATTGCCACTGCACCCTTCCTGAAACAAGAGATCCATACCTCACCCAACCAACACCCTTGAACTAACCACAGGTGAAAGAAAGTCTTTCCCACTGTTTCAAGAAGGCTAAAGTAACTTGCTCCCTAAAATGCAGACATCAGTATAAGACCACAAGAAACATCAAAAGGTGATGAACTATATATCACTAACAAAGGAATACAAGGACTTACTCAAAGAAATGAAAATCTATGAATTCTATGAAAAATAGTTCAAAATAGTTCAAAATTATTATTTTATAGAGACTCAGCAAGACACAGAACACAGACAATTCAAAACCAAAGGAAAATAATACATGGAAAAAAACGAGAGACCACAAAAGAGATAGAAATCATAAAAAGAGAAATTCTAGAGCTGAGGAATTTAATGAATGAAGTGACAAATGCAATAGCAAATTTCAGTAGCAGATTTGATTAAGTAGAGAAAGTATGTGCAAACTTGAATACACTGCCAAGGGAACCAATGGTGGCATCAGGGCAGTTTGAGTAGTAGTAAAGAAAGTAGGGGGCAGACTATTTATTTAAAGAAATAATAGCTGAAAACATGCCAAAGCTTGGGAGAAATACACACATCAAGATGCATGAAGTTCAGAGTACTCCATCAGATTCAATCCAAAGATAACTTCACTGAGGCACATTACAGGTGAATTGCCAAAAGTCAAAGACAGATAACTTTGAAAATAGCAGAAGTGACTTCTCATGTATAAGGGAACACACATAGTACTATAAGCAGACTTCTCAGTAGGAACTACATAGGACCAGAGAGTGACATAATTTATTCAAGTGCTAAAAGAAAAAAATTACCAGCCAATAATAATATATCCAGAAAAGTTGTCCTTTAGAAATGAGATAAAAAGAATTTTCAAAACTAACAAAAGTAATGGAATTCATCACCCCTATATTTGCCTCATCAGAAGTGCAAAAGGGGATTTTTAAAACTGAAATGGAAGGATGCTAATATAACATGATAGGTGTTCAAACAGAAAATTCACTAGTATATTCTTCCTCAAATTCACAATATTCTGCTATGGAAATAGTGATGTGTAAATTTTAATTCTAGGAGAAAGTTTAGTAGGTAAAAGTATAAAAATATCTATAGCTAAAGTATTGTCAATGGAATATAACACAATATAACAAGATGTGACTTGTGACATCAAAACCATAAAATGTGTATAGAAGGTGACAATTAAAAATGAGGAGCTTTGGCATGAAATTGAGGCTGAGTTATTATCATGTTAAAGTAGACTGCTTATAACTAAAAATTAAAAATGAAGGAAAGGGATTAAAATTAATTACATGGAAAAACAAAGTTTCACTATTAGTGACTATAGTTAGCATTTATTCACCAACAAGTTGGAGAAACTAGGAGAAATGAATAAATTATATAAATAAAATCTCACCAAGTCAAAACCACTAAAGATAAAATCAAAACACACTGAAAACACAGGAAGAGACTGAAAGAGTAAGCAAATTCTTCCAAAAAAATAAAGCCCAGGAATACATGGTATTATTGTCAAATTCTATCACACAGAAAAAAAAAAGAAAGAAAAAACAATCCCAATCCCAATCATTGTAACATCCTTCAAAAAACTGACGAAGAAACACATTCAGATACATTTTACAAGGACAGCACTACTCTCACACCAAAGCTAGACAAGAACACCAGAAGAAAATAAAATTAAAGGCCGATATTACTGATGAATATGGATTCAAAATTTCTCAACAAAATTCCTCAACAGAAAAACTAAATTCATGAGTATATTCAATAATTATATACCATGATAAAATGGGATTTATCTCTAGGGTCCAGGATTGTTCAACATATGGTAGTCAATAAATGTGATATACCACAATAATAGAATGATGGATAATAATCATATGATCATCTCAACAAATGCTGAAAGAGCATTTGACATAATTCATCATCCTTTTATGATAAAAACTCACAACAATTGGGTTTATAAGGAATATATCTCAACATCATAAAAGCAATCTATTACAGATAAGTCCATAGCTAAATTATATTCAAAAGTGAAAAGGTGAAAACTTTTCCTAAAGACAAGGATGCCCACTCTCACCACTTGTATTCAACACAGTATTTGAAAGACTTAGAGAACTTATGTAAGAAAAAGAAATAAAAGACAAATTGGAAAGAAAGAAGTTAAAATGTCTGTTAAGATGGCATGATCTCATTTACACAAAATCCTAAAGGCTATTAGAAAATGTTAGAATAAATGAATTTAGTAAAGTTTCAGGGTACAGAATCAACACACAAAAATAAGTAGTAGATAGATGTTGGAAGATGGCAGATTGGAGGCACTGAGCACTTGTCCTGCTTCAATACGAGACAGAAACAAAACAACAGGAGTATAGCTGCTTGTTGAGTTGGGTGGCCTTAGGAGAGCCCTGGAAGACAACAGTAGACAGAAAGAGACCTGGAGAAGCTCATAGATTTTGGAAAATGGAAAAGTGGGAGGAAAAAGTGCCCCACCACTTAGCACATGTCATCAAGGCAGGAGGAGAGGAAATAACTCTCTGGAAGAGACCTTGCAGACAAAGTGCAAACAAGTAAAAGACCTGGGAACTGCATATCAACCTGGCTCTGGAGAAGTTCTCTAAACTTTCCCAGATTATTCTCATGGAACTATAATCAGGAGCAGAGTACAAAGTTTATGAAAATCCAAAGAGAGGGTTTGATCAGCATAGATTGCAATCATTCACTCTCCCCATCTCATTGGGGTGCCATGATGGGAATAATTTTTATGTAAAAATTTTAGAGTTTTCTTTCTTGATATCCCCCTTTTACTTTTCTCCTCTTTTCTTGTCTTCAGACAGCCAGGAAACACTTGTCCTGAGGATCTCAGATTCTACTCTTGGCAAAGGAGGTGCATCTGCCCCAGATATTGGCAACATGATAATCTCCAGGCTGACCAGCTTTAACCTACACTGACACTCCCATCAAGTGTTTCTCAGGTCACAAAATAGGCCTAAAACAGAACCAAAAGACATGCCAGCAAAAAGGATGGGCAGGAAAGAACACACGTGGGCTCCACAAGTGTGATGATGAGAACTGCATCCACACAGGCGTCTTCTGAAGGCAACACCTCCTCTACATGGTCAGAAAGCAGTGGCTTCCACGGGGGCAGCAGGGACCTTAGGAACCTGGCAGGGGGCATTGGCAGGCTTCTCACCCACCACCTCTATACAGCATCCTCTGTGCTGATACAACACTGTGCCTTGTGCCCTACACACTGTGTTATAATGTAAATTATGTTTCAGTTAATAACATTAAAAAAACAATGTTAAAGGTCATGAAGGGAGACAAACAGATGCTCAGGCACTTACATCCCGAGTCATGAAGGTGGGGTGGATACTAGGTTTCCTTCACATCCTATACACAGTAGCACTCAGGGCCAAGGTCTCACACTCACTGTGCAATTGAGGCCTGTTTCCATTCAGGGTTGTGAAGATGGATGTCACTTCTGGGTTGTGGAGGAGTTCCTGCATATTTTGAAATTGCACGGACCTCAACACTCATCCTCCCCACCCTCCAGACTGTGCTTGTAACTAGCAGGCAAGAAGAGGCCACAGGTAATTGTGGACCACAGGAGAACTTGGGGAAAACAAGCATTTGGGACCAAGAGTAGAAAAGTGATGCTGGCTGTAGGAATGGAGGCCATGGTTAGAGGGCTTCTTGATGGAAGGGCCTCAGCATGAAGGGGCTCCACCTCCACCTGCCTGAATAATGTAGTAAAAGTACCCTTTCTTCTTACCTGGAGAGGGACAGTCACCTTACATATTAGTAGGAAGGTCAGCTTCTATTTCTAGGAACAACAGGGAGAACACCAGCCTGACAAGTCCGAGCCCTACCCACTGGCAGGTACAGAGGAAAACAGCCCGGAAAACCCTATCATTCTATTCCACAGACAAAGCCACACAAAATGCACAAAATGAATTCCCCTGCTATATGGCCTTCCTTCCCTCCCACAGAATTTCTGAACATCTGCTGTGGCTATCACCCTGCGAGCCTGGAGTTGGCTAGCTGGCCCTGAGCTTTCTCCTTGGGCACACTCCTCCAAACCCTCATTATGCCATCCTGCCTCCCAGAATCTTCTGCACATTGTAAGATTTCAGGCAGAAATTAGATACTTTTGTCCCTAGGACAAGGTTGGATTCAAAAACTTCCTTTCCCTGGGTGGACACAGTATGCTCCTGCCTCAAGTTGGGAAGTGGCTTAACCACAGGGGGATTTATCACTCTTGATTTATTGTTTAGAAAAACATTCAAAGACATTTCTTTTTAAAAAACTTCTAAGCTTCTGAGAATTTCTCAACTGGGGCCCTCCATAAAAATGGCAAACTATCAATATGACAAATGAGACACACTTTTTTCTTTTCTTTTTCTTTTTTTTTTTAAAGTATCCATTTCTAACCACTCTGGGTAGGAAGAAGCTGCCTGAGCAGTTCTGGGAATCCTGGCCCTGTGGAGATGCCAGAGCTGGAAGATGCCCAAAGTCTCCCATTCTGACTGACCTGAGGATTCTTTACTATCAATTTGTGCACATTTCACTTACAAAACTCAATGTCAATAGAGCCCAAAAGTATGAGCAATTTCATGTGGGTATACTCTGCATCCACAAGGCATTTTCTCATCTCCACTCCCCAAATCCCATCTGCTCTTTCTGCTCAACTTTAGCAACAACCAAGAGGAGACATGGGGTGGGAAGGCTACATAGCATGTGATGAAGCACCCAGCCACTGCTACAGGCAGGCCTGCCCCTGCCCACCGGCCTACCTCTCATTCCCCTGCAAGTAAAATTATGGAGATAAAGCCATACAATACTTTGATGTTTCCAAGGCCTTCCTAGATATGTCTTCTCCAACAGCAGCTACCCACTGTCTCCACATACCTCAGGGAGTGGGTCTGAAGACTGGGAAAGGGATTCTTTCTGGTCAAATCAATCAGCCCAAACAGAATCAAGTCTACAGTGACTCAAGGGGAGAGTCTCTGTCTACAATAGGTCAAGGGGAGCAAGTCCTCATCTACATTGGCTCAAGGCAAGTGAGTCCCTATCTACACTGGTTCAACATGCACGAGTATCTACACTGAATAGGAGAGGGAGGCACAGTGGTCCAGGCCTTGGACAGGATGGTTGCTGGATTCCTATCATTGCCCTGAGGCCTCCCTCCTTTTTTTTTTTTTTTTTTCCTTCTCTTCTATTCTTAAATCATCCTTTATAAAAAAAAAATCTCTGGAACGTCAATTTTTAAATACAATTTGTGATAAACAGAAATTTATTAAGAACCATCTCTGCTCTCCCAGAAGCACTGGAGAAAGGACAGAGAAGAGCACAGCAGCGAGAGTGTCCCAGGGAAAAGAGTCTTTGATGACTCTGCCAGGTGGGGGCAGAGGAGAGTTCTGGTGGATCCAGATGTGCTCTTGGCTGGAATCCAGGTGGGTAAGCCCAAGCTAGTTGACATACCTCATTGCTGAAGCTGTTTGAGTCTACTCCTGACCTGACTGATGCCAGCACCATGATTCAGAATGCTCAGAGTTCAAGGTCTTCTGGCTGTACATAGGTCTGTCTGTCTCATGTGTGCATGTTCCCTGGAGCCACCCTTCAGAACCTAGGAAGTCTGTGGCCTTCTTCTTTTGGAGCCACTCTTCTTCTTAAGCTCAGTTGGTGGAATGCAGCAACACATTCTACCTGTAGAATGCAGGTGGTGATCCTCCTAGTGACCCCCCTCCAGCCCCTGCTGCTGTCAAGGGATTGCCCTGAGGAGATACCTTGGAAGGATGAGCTTTCTGCAACCTTCTGCTACCCACTTACTAGGGATCATCTAGGGGCTGGGCCTGAGTACCCCAGGGGCTGTGTCCACAAGGAAAAAGCAGAGAGGAGTGGCAGGCATGCTTGCACTTGTACCACCCTTCTGCCCCAACTGCTTGGCCTCCTGAGGCTGCTGCTGCTCACAGGACGAGGGACGGACAGGCTCGCTGGCATACCTGTTGGCACAGACACTGGGAGGATAAGCAGGGAATGGGTGAGACCGAACCACCAAGAGCACACAGGCTTCCCCTGGGTTCTCTGGTGCTGAATGATGAGGTAGGTAGCCATGACCTCATCAAATTTCCTATTTTCCAGGGACACCCAGGTATTGTAGAGGTCATAAGCCATGTCAAACATGATGGTCATGATGGCGGAATCAGGGTGTTTGGGGAGTGGCTTGCTGGAATGACTGCGTGGTTCAGCCATGGGTGCCCCATTACCTGTTCTAGGGTGGGCTTCTGAGTGGGGTCCACCATCAGCATTTGTTGGATAAGGCTCTGTGCATCGTCAGAGAGGTGTGGGGAAACGTCATAGCTTGCCTGCATGAGTAGCTACTGTAGCCACTTGGTGGTGCTTGCCTTAAATGGACGTCTCCCTGTGGTGAGCATAAGATAGTGACACCCAGACTCCAGACATCTGCTGGGGGACCCTTGGATTCCTGCCACTAGATGATTTCAGGGGCACAGTAAGGGAGAATACCCCAGAACCTGTTCAGCTTCTGCCTAGAGGTGAACCTGGCACTCAGACCAAAGTCAATGAGTTTGATGTTGATGGCATGCACCACCACATTCTCTGGCTTCAGGTGGAGGAGGTGCAGGAGGATGCTCTTGTTGAAGCAGTGGTTCAGAGCACACACAATGTGCCTGAACACCCTGCGGGCCTTCTCTTTCAAGCCACCAACCCCTGGGATGCAACACCATAGCTCTCCCCTACCTGAATGCTCCAAGACCATGTAGATATTCTGTATGGTCTCGCTGACCTGGAAGAGCTGGATCACAGTTTGGTGTTCAGGGCCATCAACCTATCCAGTGTGGATAGGACTGGCATGCTCCCACTGTCTTTGGTATGACTTTCACCACCACCTCTGCCCCTGTGAGGAGATGGTGGGCTAGTACCACCAGGCAGAAGGCCCCCCCTTCCCAATGTCCCTCAGGATGCAATACTGGTCTGTCAGGGCTGTCTCATAGCAAGAGCTGGGCCCCTGCAGCATTATACTATTCTGACTACTCTGGCTGTACATCCAAAGCCAGAATTCCAACTGAGGATGCTAGCTTAAAAAAAAAAAAAAAAAAAAGGGCAAAAGATCAAAACCAACAACCCAAAAGCAAGAGAAAAAACAAACAAACAAAAAATCCAAAACAAACAACCAATAGCAAACCACCACAATCACCAACCACCAACCACTAACTTTATCTGGAAGTCTGACAGGTCACTTCCAAGAGCTTCCCTTACTTAGGGAGAAAAACACATACACAGCTATGGCTTTTATAGCAGGTGTTTACAATCCATCACAGTGGCTCCTTGTGAGACTGGAGCAAGAAATGACCCAGTCATGCCTGGGCATAAGCCCCCGTGGTCATCTCACTTTGGGGCCTCCAGGACCTTTTTGACTTTCATAAAAATAAGAGAGGACCCAGAAGCTTTTTGTTTCAGTGGGTTATGGAGACTGATATTTACATGATTAGAGATTAAAACTTGTAAGATACTTCAGTGGTCTTTTTATTTTCACCCTGAAAATCTGCAATAACTTTTGATTTTTATATCTATACTCAAAAACTATTCAATTCCTATTTTGTTCAAACAGAATGACTAGTGTCAAAGGGATGGTAGCGACACCCTAGAGCTTGGTATTAACTCCTATTCAGTTGAGAGGGAAGAAGTGTTCATCATCAGTTCCTCAAAAGGTCCTCATAAGTTTTCTCACTAAAAAACATGGAATGCAAAGGACAGTACATTAATATATTCAAAATGATAAATGACAAAATATAGAAACCCCAAATTCTGAAAACTGAAAAAATGTCTTTCCTGTAGTGGGGACAAATTGGAGATATTCCCAGATGCCTCCGTTTCTTCATGTAACTGCCATAAAATACCTTAGACTAGCTAATTTCTTAAGAGAAATCAACTTCCCACAGTTCTGGAGCTTGGCAAGTCCAAGGTCAAAGCACCTTGTTGCTGATCCTCCACGATGAAAGGGGCAAAAGGGCTGAAGGGCTGAACTCATTCCCTTAAGCCTTTTCTTCTTTCTTTCTTTTTTTTTTTTCCTCTGAAGTACTGGTAATTGAACGTAGGTCCTCAGGCATGTCACGCAAGTACTCTACCACTGAGGTTCATCCCCAGTCCTTTTTATTTTGAGATAGGGTCTCACTAAGTTGCTCAGGCTGAGCTTGAACACTGTCTCAGTTTCCAAAGAAGAGAAGAATACAGTCTCTTGTGGTTTGGATATAAGGTGTCCTACCAAAAGTCTTTGTGTTAATACAGGAATATTCAGAGGTAAAATGGGTAAATTGTAAGACCCTTTAACCTAATCAGTCCATCCTAAATTGAATGTACTGACCAGCTGGTAACTGTAGGCATGGGGCATGCCTGGAGGCAATGGGTCACTGGCATCATCCCTTTGAAGGGTACCTTGTCCCTCTCATCCTTTTCCCGCTCTTTGTTGTCTCCCCTTTGTTGACCTGAGTTGAATAGCTTTCCACTGCTGGACCCTTCACCCATAAAAGACTGCCTCACCTTGGGCCCAGAGTAACAGAGTCAGCCACCTGTGGACTGAGACCTCAGAAACTGTGTCCTTCAGATAACTTTTCCTCCTTGTTTTTGTCAGGTGTCTTGGCCACAGCAATGAAAAAGCTCATTAAAACACAGCCAAACATGACTGCACCCATTTTGACAAATATACTTTTGTATGTGTTCTGGACAAAAGTTGAGCCAGTCTTTTCACCATCCGTGGGCTTAGCGCTCATTGCCTAACTATATGCTGAATGCCTAACTCTCAGTACTGTTACACTGAGGCTGAAATGTCAACAAAAATTTTGAAGAGACACACACAGTCAAACCAAAGCACCTGATAAGCAAGAAACAGGGTGTTGCTTTCCACTAGATATGTCCTGTGTGAGGGGAGTCCTTCAGATTGAATGGACATTACATAAAACTCAGATCTTGATAAGGGCAGATAGACTATTCATAAAGAAAATTTATGAAAATTATAAAAGCTGATGCTACTTTTGTTTTCTACAAGATGGAATAGAATAATATAGCAGAAAAACCCAATTTTATTCTATGGTATTGAACACACATGTAAAATTGTGACATCAGTAACTGAGGGGGTAGGGTTGGAGAGGTAAGGCAGTAGAACTTTGTACAATCCTGAGTTGCACTGGTATGAACCACATCAGAGCAGTATACTCTTCACATGTTAAATGTAATTCCCCAATAGGAACCACAAAGAAAGACCCATAGAACATACTCAAATGAGAGGTGAGGGAATTACAATGTTTCACTATAAACATAAACTAAATAGGAGAGAAGGTAATCATATAAAGACAAAAGTCACAATGAATCAAAGCTTGCCCTGCTCTCCCTGTAATAATGCAAACCACACTGAAGAATGTACACTCCCCATCACTTATCACCCCAGCTTTGACAACTGCATCATAATAATGCCACTTCTAGGGGTGGGTGGGGAAAGGCCTTATTCCTAGCTATGGAGTCAGAAGCGGACTGACTCTGCTATACTGACTCCAATATATTTTGGGGCAAATAATTTAATCCATGCACTACCTAATTCTATTTCTCTGAGTTTTTAGCAAAAGTTGTTGAATTTTGTCATATGATTTTTCTATGTCAATCCATACATTCATATGATCATATGATCTGCTTGGCTTGTCAATAAAGAACTTCGGGACTTGAAGAGACATTTTAGGTCTCAAAGGGAGGGCATATGAATGTGAATACTCAGTGTACAAGAAAGGTTAAAAAAAGACCACACTATATATCTATATATCTATATAGATATATAGATTAAAGGTTAAAAAAGACCACATCTATATATATCTATACCTATATATAGATATAGATATATATAGATATAGGATATCTGGGACAGCATGAAGAGAACAAACTAGAGAATCAGTATTATCAAAAAGAATGTGAAGATGTAGGCTAAAGGCATTAAGAAAATTTTCAATGAGGTAGTAACAAAACCTTCCCCATATCTGAAATGAGATACACATCCACATACAAGAGGTATATAGGACCCCACACGGTAAAGATCAGAAAAATAATCTAAGACAAACAATAAATCAAAATGCCTATCACTGATATAATGTAAGAATACTTAAAGCTGCCAGAGAACAACATCAGGTCACTTTTAGAGGCAAGCTAGTAAAACTCATTTTTTACTTCTCAATGTAGACAATAAAATCAATGAGGGCCTAGATTGAGATATTCCCAACTCCAAAAGAAAACAATGGCCAGCCAAGACTCCTAAAATCAGCAAAGCTTTCTTTCAAAATTGATTAGTAAGTAAAAACTTTCCACGAAAAGAATAAACTACAAGAATTCATAGCCACCAAGTCAGCACAACAAAGTCTACTCAAAATTAAACTACACCCAAAACTCCCAAATAGATGAAGATCACTGAAATTGCATCCAATTAAATGAAAATTGAGACAATTTAATATAGCAAACAAACCAGACTGGCAGGCATTTACAAACACATATCCATAACAACACTGAATATAAGTGGCCTCAACACCCCAATTAAAAGATATAGATAGCAGAATGGATTGAAAAACAAGATCCCATTATATGCTGTTTTCAACAGACTCATGTTGGCAAAGACACCCACAGATGGAAGGTAAAATAATGGAACAAATATTCCATGTAAATATTTTGTCAAAACAAGCTGTAGTACCTATTGTATTTATCTGACAAAGCAGGTATCAAGCAAAATTTAATGTGAAGAGACAAAGAAAATCACTACATCCTGGTAAAGGGAATACTCCAAGAAGATATAATGATAGTAAACATATATTCCCCAAGTGTCAGTGTACTTGATTACATTTAAAAATAATTATTGACATTAAATCCCTGGTAGACCCCAATATGATAATACTGGGTGATTTTTTTTTGGGGGGGGGTACTGGGGATTGAATCAACATCCCTAGCCCTATTTTATATTTTAATTAGAGACAGGGTGTCCCTGAGTTGCTTAGCACCTTGCTTTTGCTGAGGCTGGCTTTGAACTCCTGATCCTCCTGCCTCAGCCTCTTGAGCCACTGTGATTACAGGCATGCACCATGTACCTGGCAATACTGGGTGATTTTAGCATGCTATTATCACTAATAGACAGGTCATTCTGCTAAGAAAGAAATTTTTAAAACTGTCCCATTCACAAGAGCCTAAAAAATACTCAGAAATAAATCTAATAAAGAAGGTGAAATATCTCTACCATGAAAATTATAGAATGCCAAAGAATGAAAATGAAAAATGAAGAAGACCTTAGAAGATGCAAAGAACTTCTATGTGCTTGGATAGGAGAATTAATTATTTTAAATAGTCATATAACCAAAAGCAATATACAGATTCAATGGAAAACCCATCAAAACACCAGACATTCTTCACAGGACTAGAAAAAAACAGTACTAAATTTCACTAAGAAGCATAAGAGATGCTGAATAGCCAAAGCAACCCTAAGCAAAAAGAGTAATACCAGATCTCAAATTATGCTACAGAGCTAAAGTGACAAAACAGCATTGTACTGGCATCAAAACAGGCATGAAGACCAAGGGAATAGAGCAGAAGTCACAGGGACAAAGACACATACTTACAGTTATCTTACATTTGACAAAGATGCCAAAAATATATGTTGGAGGCAGGTATTTTTAATGAACGGGGCTGGAAAAAACTGGATATCCATATAGGGAAGAATGAAATTATATCCCTATCTCTCAACCTATACAAAAGTTAAATCACAGTAGATCCAGGACTTAGCAATTTTCTTTTTAGCAATTGCTAAAAGAAAATACAGGGTCAACATTCCATCATATTGGTTCTGGCACTGACTTCCTTAACAAGACCTCTTTGAAAGTCAAGAAACAAAACAAGGAATCAATAAGTGGGATGCCATCAAATTAAAAAGCCTCTGTATAGCAAAGGAAATGATTAGGTATATGAATAGTGACCCTAATGAATGGGAGAATATCTTTGCCAGCTGCTCCACTGTCAGGGAATTAATATTCAGAATATATTAAAAAAACCTCAAACAGGTTAATACCCCCTCGCAAAACAAACCCCAAATAACCTGTTTAATACATGGGTAAAACACCTAAGCAGATATTTGGCAAAAGAAACATAAATGGCCAACAAATACATGAAAAAAAACTTCATCTCTAGCAACAAGGGAAATTCAAATCCAAACTACACCAAGATTTCATCACTCCAGTCAGAATGGCAATTGCTAAATTAGAACAAGATATATCCCATGCTTTCATAATTATGTCAAAATGGATTCTACTGTCATGTATAACTAAAAAGAATCAATAAAAAAGAGTACAAATAATAATAAATGCTGGAAAGGATGTGAAAAATAGGTGTACTCATACATTGTTGGTGAGAATGCATATTATTACAACCACTCTGGAAGGCAGTATGGAGATCCTTCATACAACTAGGAATAGAATTACTATATGATACAGCTATCCCACTCCTTGGTATTTA
This sequence comes from Glaucomys volans, assembly GCA_020662805.1. Classification (NCBI taxonomy): domain Eukaryota; kingdom Metazoa; phylum Chordata; class Mammalia; order Rodentia; family Sciuridae; genus Glaucomys; species Glaucomys volans. The sequence continues at coordinate 20,359 of JAJEJO010050699.1, read as the reverse complement.
TACAAAAGAACTACAATCATCATTCTATGGTGATATAACCACATTAATGTTTATAGAAGCACAATTCACAATAACCACATTATGGAACTAATCCAACCGCTCATCAATGGATGAACAGATTAAAAAAATGTGATATATATTTACACAATGGGGTTTTACTCAGCCATAAAGAGTAGAAGAAATTATGGCATTGCAGGCAAATGGATGGAAATGGAGAATATCATTTTAAGAGAAATAAGCCAGACTCAGAAGATCAATTGAATGTTTTCTCTCAAATGTGGATGCTAGAGCAAATTAAGGGAAAGGAACCAAGTGGGATCAGCTATCATGAATACAGAGACAGGATCAATGGAGAATAAGGAGGAGATTGTGGCGGGAGGAGCGGGAGGGTTGGGAAAGTAGAGGAAATGCAGAATGAATTCAAGAAAATTATATTATGTGCATGTATAAATATGCCACAGTGAATTCCACTTTTATGTATATCTATAATAAACTAATTACAAATAAAAAAGATATAGAAGGAAGATAGGTAGAGAAGATGAATACCAGTGGGGAATGGGGGAAGAGGAAGTACCAGTGACTGAAATGGAGCAATTTAAATTCCATGCATATCTGATTATGTGAAACGATTATACTTCACTAATAAAAGCATTTTGAAAAGGAATAGAATTCAACCAGCCCTGTCTCCTCTTGCCCAGCCTTAAATCTGAATTCTTAAGATAAAGAATTGTTGGTGGGACCGTAAAGTATTACGATCAAAGTTCACAGGTTTTCTGATGGATTCACATGTTATGGATTAATATATTTGACATTTTAAAATATATTGTTGCATATAATTTGTTCATTTTCATTTCCATAAAATTCAATTGAATTTATGTAGTATAATCTATCCAGACTAGTGAACACTCAATTTTTTTTTTTTGGTTTGGGACTTTTCTCATACTGCTAGTATAAATAAAGCTGTTATCCTTTGGTGCATATTTGTTTCCCATTTTGTTAGTTACATACCTACATATGAAACTGTTTTAGTCAGTTTTTCACTTCTGTGACTGAAAGATCTGACCAGAACAATTTTAGGGGAGAAGTTTAATTGGGGGCTCATGGTTTCAGAGGTCTCAATCCATAGATAGCTGGCTCCATTCCTCAGGGTTCAAGGTGAGGCAGAACATCAATGGCAGAACAGTGTGGTGGAGGGAAGCAGCTTACATGATAATCAGAAAGGACAGTGAGAGTGAAAGAGAGAGAGAGATCTCCACTTGCCCAATACAAATGTATACCCCAAAGCCATACCCTCAATGCCCTACCTTCTCCAGCCACACTCTACCTGCATTCAATTACCATTCAATTAATCCCATCAGGTGATTAATCCACTGATTGGGTTAAGACTCTCATAACCCAATCATTTCTCCTCTGAACCTTCTTGCACTGTATCACACATGAGTTTTGGGGGGACACCTCACATCCAAACTATAACAGAAACCTTTAGGTTATAGGGTATTCTTACATATGTATGTTAAAACAAAGAAGTTAAGGCTGATAATTTTATAAAGTAGATATACCAATTTATCCTCTCTGTAGCAGACTATGTAAGTTTCTGTCACCCAGTATCTTTGCCACCACTACCAATATTATTAATGTGGTTGTGCAAGACATATGTGCAATCAAATGTTGCTTAACAAAAGGATATATTTTCAGAAATGTGTTGTTAGGCCTTTCTGTCATTGTGTGAATATCACAGAGTATACTTATACACACTAAAGGTGGCTACAATGTCATTTGGTGTTATTCTCTTGTGGGACCACTACTGTGGTCCATCATTAGCTGAAACATAAATATGTGTACTTTATATGTGTTATTTTATTTTTGCCATTTGGATATCCTCTTTTGTGCCATGTTTGTTCAAATTTCTTCTGCAATTTTTTCTATTTAATTCTTTTTCTTCTTGATAATTTATGAGCTTTAAAGGGAAGTTCTAATGGAGACTCAGAGGAAGGTAAAGGATGGTAGGGAAAGCCTCAATATTCTTAGTGCTTACTTAAGAGGCCATGAACAGAATGTTGATAGAAATACAGACAGTAAAGCCATTCTGAGGAAATCTCTGATGAAAATATGTTATTGGACACTGGAAGACATGGGAGCCTGCTTATGAAGAGCAATATTTGTGATAAAATATAATATTTGGAAGAAGAACTACCTAAGCAAAATGTTGAAGGTGCAGCATGGCTTCTCTTGACTGTTTACAGTAAAATAGGAAAAATGAGTTAAGAATGGAAATTATGATTAAAAGGTAAACAGACTTTAAAGATTTGAAAATTTTTCAGCCTGGACATTTGTAATGAATAAAAAGTTGTGTTCAGGAAAGAATACCAATGGTGTCATAAGCAGTCGTTTGTTTGATAAGGAGATTAGTATGAATGGGCAGATGCCAGATGCTATTCATCAAGACCATAGAAGAATAATCACAAAGGCATTTTGGAGATTAATGGTCCTGCCACTACCATCACCATCTCAGAGTGAAAAGGCCAGAACTTAGTCACAAGAGAGATCTCGGTTGCCTCTGAAACCTTGACACTGCTGTTTAGTGCTTCCTCGAGTCTCTGCTCCTATATTCTGGTATACTGATCCTTAACCATTATACATGCAACTCAAGTGAGTCCAGGTGAGGTATGGGCCACAGGGACTGCTACTTAGGATGGTATAGGTGGCAAATCTTGGTGATGTCCACACCATGCCACCTCCATTGGACCATGCACAAAACTGTGGGGCATGCTACCTTCACCTTAATTTCAAAGGATGCCCCAGATGGCCTTGGAGCCCAGGCAGAGAACTGGAAAAGCAGGATCAGAAGAAAATCTCTACTAGGGATATGTCCAGTGAGCTATTAAAAACCCAAAATGGTAGTCCACCAGCATGAGACTTCAGCTTGGGAGAGCTGTAGGCATGAGATCCCAACCATGAAAGCTGCAGCATGGGTTGTGTCCCAATGAATAAAACCATGAGAACATAAACAATATGTTCTCTGACCTAACCACCTTCACTTCTGAAGCCAGGTGACACTTATTCATAGCCTCTTAATTCTGAGGTCCCCTTTTCTTTGCAGGTCAATGTCTTAAGAAGGGACACCTGAAAATTACTTGAGATCAGGCACTTCCCAGGGTAATTACTTGGGCCAAAGAATAACGATATATTCTTATATTAAACATGGGAACTCTACTGTTAAAATAAATTAAAATGGAGATCAGACCTGAAGAATCCCTGAGCAGACAAAAATTCAGGTAAATGACCTTTATCATTGCTTGATTTGCAGACATAAATGAAACTTCAACTATTTCTTGTAAATGCTTATATTAATGGAAAGTAGAACTTTATTTCAATCAATCAGAAGCAACCACCAAATTTATAATTATTTAACTAGAGTCTTTCCAACAGGATAAAATAATAAGTCCTTATGTAACTGTAACCTATGAAATATTTTCTTTGTTTTAATTTTATATCCATTCTATAAAAGTCTCCCCTTTGTGTTCCTGTAGAGGAGCTCCTGAACCACTTCTGGTTTGGAGCTGCCCATTTCATGATTTGTTTGCTCAAATAAAGTCAACTTTTACTGTGCTTCAGTTTACCTTTCCTAACAATATGCTGTCCCAAAGTCCCTTTTACCTCTCTTATCTTCCATTGGCTGTTGCAGTCAACTTTCCTATCAGACTTTTCCAATGAAGAAGCAAATACCTAATATCTATGTGCACATACATCTGCCATAGATATTTCTTCTAACAGAAAACTCCGGTAACACAAGATAGATTTTTTCCCAAGTGCTTTCTCTTTCTGATGACTTCAAGTTTGTTTGGAGATCCACTAGACTTAACCTCGAAAATACAGACTCAGAGCCAAATATACAAAGAAATTATTATTTGAAAAAGTTGATTCCAAATTAGCAGAGAAGAGAGATATTAGAAAATAGTAATAATATGATTCTTTGTCATCAGGAAAAAATATACCTTAATATTTATTTCGTACCTTTTATTTAAATGAATTATAGATAGATTAAAGAAACAATTTATTGTGAGAACATAATTTTTATTATCATAAAGGAAGGCCTAATCCAGAGCCATAAAAAGAATAAAAAATAGAATCACAAAAAGTTGTCCATGTGAAAACATCATCCTAAACAAAGTCATAAAGCAAACCAAAGCAGAAAAAAATATTTTCAAATTACATCACAGAGAATGGTAATACCCCTAACATGTAAACAGCTTTTACAAATCTTTACAAGAAAGACCACCAACTCTGTGGGAAAATGGACAAAGAACAGAAATGTCACGGTACAGGAAAAGCTGTTCAATTGCATTGAAGACACAAGCAAATTCTACTAATATAATGGCACATCAATTTTTACTTAACAAATTGACAGATATCAAAAATTTGATTAACACTTGTTAGAGAGGTTATGGGAATTCTCAAACACCGCTGGTAGGAGTATAGTTTGATACAACCTATGTGGAGGGCTATGACCAAGGAATAAGAATTAATTTGAATTAAATTAGACTTTTAACAGAGTAAAATTCAACTGCCAAGATCTGATATCTGGTTGGATTATGTAGTTCTGAGCATTCCTCTTTGTATAGATCTCCAGAAGAAATGTATATACTCCAGAAGAAATGTAAAATGGAGGGTGGTATCATCATCCAGAAACTCAAATTACAATGTGTATGTCTCAATTTAAAAACTACATAGTTTTTAAAAAATCTGACACAAATTAATACAATACAATGTACCAAAAACCAAGATAACACTTGTAATTACCAAATATGGAGCTATAAAACACATATTTAAAGGAACTATATTCGACATATTCAAAGAAATAAAAAAGTGAAAATTTAGGAAAAGAATGAAAGCTTTAAATGAACCAAATGCAAGTCTGAAACTGAAAAATAAAATAACTGAAATTAAACTTCATGGTGGGTCTACCATGAAATTAGTTAAAGAAAATTAGTGACTTCTAAATGTCAAATCAAAAGAAAATGAAACCCAAGAAGAAAAGACAGAGAAAATACAAAATCAACTAAACAAAAAAGTACAACTATAATATGATCCTAACAATCTTCTAATAATATAAGAAGTGGGTACACTACCTCAAGTTTGACATCAGAAAAGAATAACTACTTTAAGTTTGAATTATTATTTTTCTCATACTACATTCAATCTAATGAGAATACAGATAAGAGCTTCTTCTCATTTTAAAGGCCTCACTTAAATATTTTAAAGGAAACATGTAAAATATAAAAATTAAATAATACAAATCAGAAAGAAAGTTTAATTACTTACATTCCATATGCTGAGTTTATAGCAAGACTGGTAATTTGTTGAGGAGGCTCACCATCTACCCACACCAACTGAATAACAAGTTCTGCTTGATATCCTGGAGGCATTCGCACTGGTCGTGTCTTAACACTATATGAAAGAGAAGAGAAATAATTCTATCATGTACAGTCTAAATTAGCATCCATGTTTATCTTGAGAATTTATATTGAATCATCCTACAGGAATATTTACTATAGGCATTGAGCACATCATGGGCATGGACAGTATTTTCCAACTTTTTCAAACTATACCAAGCCATTTATGATTGCCAGTTACTTCTTTAACACATTTTGTTCCATTGTCCCAGATGTGGAACACTTATAAAAAACTTACATTGAAATAGTAAATACGAAAATAATTATTCTGTTTTTAGAGGTCTATTCCTTTGAGAAAAGTAATAGGTGAAAGACTAGAGCATTTAAACAATATATACTTCATACAATTTGAAAAGACATATAAAGTACTGAAACTCTAGATTATGATTTCCAACCTATTTTAATGCAGCTATGTCAATTGTTTTGAAATATTTGCAAAATTTAAAATGTGGAACTTAATGGTTAACCTTATACTCAGTCAGGCCCACAACTTTAACTGTTCTTTATCACTTCCTTTTTTCTTTTGAGAATGGCACTTTAAATTATTTTATTATACAATTATTTTTCTTATGTAATGATTGTTAAATGTATAAGTTATAAAGTATCACACTAAAAAAATGATCATTAAACTACCACACAACTAATGTTTTAATCATCCAGTACCTGAATTCCTTTTTCCTCTAAACCTATATTACCTGTAGACTTCTCTAATCCAGTTGACAGCAATTTCTAAACCTCATGGCATCCAGTTAAAATATTAAGATCATTCACTAATATTCTTCTCTCATACTTGACAACCAATCAGTTATCAAATGCTACTGATGCTATCTTCAAAATATATCTAGAGTCTGATAACTTTCTTCTTCTCAATTGTTTCCATGATTTTACAGCTGCCAAATGAAAGTACATGATGTCTATTTAAAATTAAAATAAACAATAAATAGTTTTTCAAAAGTAAGTCCATTTCAACATTGAGGATTGTTATGGTTTAGATATGAGGTGTTCCCCAAAAGCTCATGCATGAGTCAATACAAGACAGTTTGGAGGTGAAATGATTGGGTTCTGAGAGCTTTGACTTACTCAATGAATTAATCCCCTAATAGGGATTAAACTGGGTGGTAACTGTAGGAAGGTAGGCTATGGCTAGAGGAGACAGGTCTTGGGGGTATGTCTTTGTAATGTATATTTTGTCTATGGTTAGGGGAGTCTCTGTTTCCTGATGCCATGTCTCGAGCTGCTTTCCTCTGCCATATACCTCTGCCAAGACGTTCTGCCTCACCTCAGGCCTCAAGGAATGAAGTTGGCCATCTATGGACTGAAGTCTCGAAAGATCATGAGCCCCCAAATAAATTCTTTACTTCTAATTGTTTTTGTCGGATCTTTTGGTCACGGCAGTGAAAAAACTGGCTAAAACAGGGATATAGTGATACTAAAAAACCCTATTACCTATACAAAATTCAAATTTAAGTGGGTAGTCAGAATTTTATTTGTTGAATATGGCAGCCTTTAACTTCATTTCCAATTAGTTTAGAGCACCATCTCCTAGCTAATCTCATAGCTTTTACCATCTTCTCCTTCCCCCAATCTGCTTTCAATACAGTTACTAAATTATCTGTTTAAGTCTGATCATATTAATTCTCTACTCAAAACCTACAGACTCTCATTCTCCATTTGGAATAAGTCAAGGTCCTTAAAATGGCCTGCAATTGGCCAATCTGACTTCATCTACTACTACCCTACTACTACCCTCCTGTAGCTCTAACTTCACCAACCTCTTTACTTTTCCTTGAACATGCCAAGCACTTTAAGGCCTTTACTCTAGCTGTTTTCTTCTGCCTGTAACATTTTTTTTGTCCATACATTCTTTGGCTAATTCCCTCCTTTCCTTCAAATTTTTCTTTAAATCTCAACTTCTTAAAGAGGCCTATGATGACCAGAATCATACACAAAGGCAAAATTTTTTTAAAAAGTCAAATCATTGCATAAACATGTATATGTTGATAAGAACTGTAATGTTGCTAAAAATTAAGAGTTGATGATTGAAATACCTTTTAATTAGCTAATATATATGGCAGAATAAACTGAGCAAAGGAAAGGGACTTAGAGATGTTGATATATAAATTAGAAAAGTGTGGATTATATGCGATTTAAGAACCACTCATAATAGAAAGACATTCACTTAATATTCCTTATATCAGTTTTGCTTCATGGTCTTTTGACCCTAAGCAAGCACACAACATAGGATTATACTGATTTTCTCCCTTTGATTCTCTTAATTTTCCTTAAGATTATCTTTACTATTTTACAGTTAATCCTTCTATTACACTTCAACAATTATTGCTCACCCCATCTCCATTACCAGATCTTTGTTGATTTCATTGGTTTAAGTCTCTCATCACTAACTGAAGAAATCATCTAACTTTAAAGAAAAATGCTTTGGTAATTAAAAGACTCATGCTTTAATGAGTCTTCTAACTTAACAAATAGATCGATAGTGCTTTCTTATACTTTTTTGTTCTCTTTCCAGTTTTCATTTTAAAACTAATCAAATAAGCAAAGCAATATAAAGGGGAAATTAAATATATAAATTCATAACATTATGAAAAGTTTCTCTCTCCCCAGCCCCTACTTATTTTTTTAACTGCATAAGAAAGATTTGGGGAGGAAAACTAAGAATTACTACTAATTATATATAGAGTGTTCCTGAAATTGTATCTCTAAATTTTCCATGTTTTTATAAGAAATGAGGAAACTGACTATCTAAAGTTCTTCAAGGAGAAGATGTGTACATTTTCATATGGGGCTTAGAGAAATTCCTTATTTTGGCTTACTTCTTCATTCAATTAACACTGGAAACATTTGACAGTAGAGAAGCAGTAATACTTCATGTCCTATACTAAAACTAGGTTTTATTCGATAATAATGCTAAACTTTATTTAGATATATTGAGTGAATACTGTTTGTTAATAGCAACAGTTAGAAAAAGTAAATATTATGCAAAGTACTAGCCATCATGAGAGATGTTTTATTTTCTAATACATTTTCTCATAGTAAATAGTAAGCTTGGGTTTTTTTTTTTTTTTTTTTATTCTAGGAAGGTTAAAGAAATTTCATACATATTTTTTCAACTGAAAAGTGCCAAGTAAGTGGCCAATTTTTACCATGCCAAGCTTCATAATTTTCAAAGCCATGTTTTCTTTAGGATCTTTCTGGGATATAAAGAAATGTATAAATAAGTCAAAGAAGGTTGAAAATTCTGTGACCTTTTCATGGATGTTCAAAGAAGAGACCAGGGTACCCTTTGGTGGATTGAAGATCACTTGACAACAACTTACGAAAGAATAGTGAATTTATTTGTCACAGTTTCCAAGAATTATATGAGTTATATGTAAAGTATGTTGACAATTAAAATTTTTAAACCCTTACAATTTAAAACTCTTACTTGAGGCATGGGATACTGTCCTTTGTGACTCCTTCACTAGCCACGGTGTTAGTGCTCCCAGAAAGACTCCTTGAAGAAGGAAGCTGGGATGAGAGATCTGAAAATGGAGGACTTGTTTCTGGTTCTGGAGTAATAATATCTTCAACATCATACTGAAGTCGTACCTCTAATGACTTAAAAAAAAATCTGGTTTTAGTTTAACCTACATCATAATAATAAATAATCACATTAATATATCTGATAGCTTTTGGTAATTATTTACAATTTTTCAGATTAATACAATTTCAATTTATAGTAATTCAATTAATTTATACTAATTCATTGTCAACTTATAGTAGAGAGGTATCTCAAACTGAATTAAGTAGTGAATTATATTGAAAATTCAATGGCAATCACAGAAGAGTACATCTTTATTCTCCAGAATTATAAGAAAAGTACCTGCCAGGGGAGATAGCTTTTATACAATAAATATTTCTTAAGATAAAATTATAAAATGCATTTTGATATTTGACACAATACGTGAAATATTCATGATTATTCCAATGAAATAAATTAAACTGTACATACATGTGTGTATGGGTTCATATTATTTATACAAAACTTTTAGCTTAAAAAACTTTCATTTCATTTTGACTTTGACTAATTCAATAAAAGTTTTCCAAAAGAAATTCCACATTTTTGATACTTGTTTCATTACTGTAGTTTTTACTTATTTAATTTCATTAGTTTGATCATAACTACATGATGATAATTTTATAGGAATATAAAGATAATCACAAAACCTTGTTTAAATTAATTTGAAGTAGTACTTTATGATTGCATTACATGCTTTAATTAAAACTGATATTAAGGACTGGAGATGAAGCTTAGTGGTAGAGCATTTGCCTAGCAAATGTATATGATCCCTAGAACCCCAAAACAACAACAACTGATTTTATAACAAATGTACAATGTTAAAATGTACTTTTTTGAGATTGAAAACGATTGCAGAAATGACAAGATGAAGTAGTGAATATAGCAATATCACTAAGATGACTGTTAATATCTTTTTTAAAAAATATTTTTAGTTGTAGATAGACACAATTTTGCTTTTATTTATTTATTTTTATGTGGAGCTGAGGATTGAACCTAGTACCTCATGCATGCTAGGCAAGCACTCTACCACTGAGCCACAATCCCAGCTTCAGCCATGACCCCAGCCCCTGTTAATATCTTAAACTATTAAAAAAAACAGTAATGATGAAAATAATAATTATCAATTATTGAGTACTTAAATGCTAATATTTTTGTATAATCATCATAAAAGCCCTATGAAATTGTTGCCAGTACTTCCATTTCATTTTTATTTTCCATTTTATTTACACAGAAAATGATATAGGAAATAAAAGTGCATTGTACTCAGACTCTAGTACTGCCTACAGCCTTGTGAATTGCAGAGTCACATAGGTATTCAATGGTAAAGCTAGAAGTAAAACCTAGGTATGTATGACTTAAAGTTCGAGATTTAAAATGTAATATAAAAAAGTAATATTAATTTTGGCTATTGAGTTAAAAATATTTATACACAGACCTAGAGCACATAAATCTTCATCTTCTGTTAAAATGGTAAAACAGTAGACAAGGTCTATTATCTAGAGGTGTCTTAAATTAAATTTATCTATCAGAGTATCATAATCTCAAATAACTACAATATTTCATTGGTTTAAAAGTTCCTCAACAAGACTCTGAAAGTTCAAGAAGTAAAACCAAAAATCAATAAACAGGATAGTATCAAACTAAAAAGTTTCTTCACAGCAATGAAAACAATCAAGAGCATACAGAGAGAGGCTTTACAATGGGAGGAAAATTGCTACCTGATCCTCAGGGTATTAATATTCAGGTCATACAAAGAGCTCAAAAAACAATACCAAAACCAACCAAACAAACAAATAATCAAACCAATAAATGGACAAAGGAACTAAACAAACACTTCTCAAAAGAATAAATACAATGGTCAACAAATATATGAAGAAATATTCAACATCCCTAGCAATTAGAAAAGACCAAATTAAAACCACACTGAGATTCCATCTCATTCCAGTCAGAATGGCAATTACCAAGAATACAAGTAACAATAAATGTTGATGAGGACGTGGGGAAAAGGGTACACTTATACATTGCTGGTGGGATTGCAAATGGGTACAACCTGTATGGAAAGCAGGATGGAGATTCCTCAGGAAACTAATGGAACCACCATTTGACTCAGTTATCTCACTCTTCAGTATGTACCCGATGAAATTCAAATCAGTATACTACAGTGATGTTGCCACATCAATGTTTATAGCAGCTTAATTCATAATATCTAAGCTTTGGAACCAACCTAGGTGCACTCCAACAGATGATTGGATAAAGAAAATGTTGTATATATACACAATGGAATATTACTCAGCCACAAAGAAGAATGGCTTTATGACAACTGCAGGTAAATGGAAGAATCTTGAGACTATCTTGCTAAGTGAAATAAGCCAGTACCCAAAATACAAAGGTCAAATGGTGTCTCCAAAATGTGGAAACTAAAGCACAACAACGGGAGAGAGGAAGAGTAGAAGTTTATTGGATTAGACAAAGGGCAATGAAGGGAGGGAAGGGGGATAGGATTGGGTAAGACAGTGAAATGAATCTGACATAACTTTCCTATGTATATAGTACGTATGTTATATGACATAACATCGTGTACATCCACAAGAATGGGATCTTAATTAGAATGAGATATACTCCATGTTTGTACAAATATGGCAAGATAGACTACCGTAATGTACAACTAAAAAAGAACAAATTAAAAAGCTTAAAAAATTAAGATGAAGTAAGTTAGACCCACAAATATTCTCACCCTATAAATTGGGGATGGAGGAGGGAAGTATTGGGAGTAACATTAACCAAATTATATTGTCATAGTGTGTGCATGTACTAATATGTACCAACATATTCCATCATCATGTACAACTATAATGCACAAATAAAAATAAGTTGCAGGAAAAAAAAGAAAATTATTATATAGAAAATCATTAAAGATAACCTTATTGAGGGCTGGGGTTGTAGCTAAGCAGTAGAGCGATCACCTAGCATGTGTAAGGCACTGGGTTCAATCCTTAGCACCACATATAAATAAATAAAATAAAGGTATTGTGTCCACCTACAAAAAATATTTTAAAAAAATAAAAAATAAGCTTATTATAGCTTAGAAACAATCATTTATGACAATTAGTTGATGAGAAAACACAAATTGTTTAAACTTTTAAAAATAAACGTTCAACAAAGTCTGCACTAATTTGAGTTTTATTCAAGGAAATCAATAAATCAATAAAGAAATCAATAAATCAATAGAAAAAAGAAATATATAATACATATACATAAACATATTTTTCTTTGCCAATAATAGTAAATAAATAATAAAAACTAATCCTGAAATTTGAACATTGGAAATTAATATTCAGGAGGACTTAATTCATTTTGGTCAAGTAGATGTAACATCAAAGAAACATAAAGATCTTATATAACATCAAAAAGGAAAATGAGAACAATATCATTTTTTTTCTTGTGGTGCTGGAGATTGAACCCAGGGCCTTTTGCTTGCCAGGCAAGCACTCTACCAACTGAGCTATATCCCCAGTCACAATATCATTTTTAATAGCAAGATTATCTTAAAATACTAAGCTCATTTTGACAAAGAAAAAAAGTTTTCATAGAGAACTGTTTTTGTAATTTCAAACTAAGCCACATGTTATATTAAGTAACAAAATTCTATGAATTATATAAGTGGTCACATATTTCACTCTTGATGGCTTAAAACCATACTAGGAAGTAGCCCAAATCTGATAACTGCTTTCTTTCAATAACTGCAAGTATGAAAGTTAAATTTTAAATAACTCACCACTATTTCTGTTGTAATTTCATGTCTGCTGAATTTATAAATTATGACGTAGGCAGAGACTCCTGATACACAAAATATTCTGCTTTCTGGACACCAGTAAATCATCTGAATGGCATATGGATCTTCCTCTACAATTTCACATGTTTGTTTGCCTTCTCCTACCTTCTGTTTTTCAAAGACTTTTGAAGTTTTTAGCTTGTACAGCATCTGCAGAGTTACTGCAAAATATTGAAACATAATTACTTTCTAATTAGAATTTAATTCTTAGATATTGTTAAAGCTTATTCAATGTATTTATTAAACCACAAAAAAACCCAAGTGAAGAAAATTACATTTAACCAGTAATCATTCAGTGTAATGATCTTATATCAGTACAGTACTGGGAGGGAGACCACGGGGACAGGGGCAACATTCTTTGAGCATTACCATCTGTCAAAGCAATATGTATCTGCTGAGAAAAGTTCTGACTGTAGTCAGAAATTTTACAATGGAAATACTGAACATAATCTCTCCTAGAGGAGACTTATCCTTTTTTCATAATATTCCCTTTTGATTGCTAGATAAATGTTTGATGCTATCCTCAAAGTGTTTACCCAACTCAAATACATTTAGGTACTTCACTGGATAAGAAATGTTACAATTTATCAGCTAGAAATATTGGGAAATCAAGAATCTATAATTATTTTAAGAAAGAGCTCTTCTGAATTACTGTCAATAAAAGGATAAAATATTATCTCATAAGCTTTGGATTTGGGAATTGTTTTCAAGAGTATTTTGGGGAAAATATTTTTCCATTTGAGACCATGATAACAACCCACCCATAAAATGATGTGAATCTACAAATGTCTCCAAGAAAAATTTCAAAAATCAAGAATTCTTGTCCAAAGTGCACAATCTAAATTTAATCATCAGAAACATTAGTCAAAACCAAATTTAAGGTGATTATTATTTTGTAATTGTCATGAACTCAAAAATATCAATATCATGAAATAAAGACTAAATATACATGATAACTAAATACAACAAACTATCCTAGAATAAGATTTGGTTTATTAGTCTGGTTCTGATACCTGTATCTAGGTGACATAAAAGAATGCCCTTATTTGTATATTTAGGTATATAGTGTTAGAGGAGCACTGTGTTTACTCTCAAATGGCTTTAAAAACCTAGGTGCATACATGTGCATATTTTGTGTATATATGTATACGTCAGAGTGAAAGAATATCAGAAGGAGAGAGAAACAGAATAAGAAGAAAAGGAGAGGGAAGAAGAGAGGATAAGCAGGAGAGTGAGATAGACTGGGGTGGGGGGAACAAATGTAGGTCACAATGAAATTGGGGAAATCTGGATGAAAGTTATACAACATGTCATAATACTGTTTTGCAATTTTTCTGTAAATGATGTCATTTTAGTCTAAAATAGCTTCTAAATTGGCAATGAACGTAATAAAAATAGCATTTTATTAAAATTAACTTTTTAACATATTATTATGCATGCTAAGGGGTGCTATGCCTTCTAATACTTGATGAGTTAAAGGGTCCTCTCTCAGTTTAGAAGCTAAGGAATGACTACACATTAACTTTGTTCCAGGAACAAACTCCAATTTGCATGAAAAGATTTTTTAAAAGAAAATATGTTGCCCTTTCGAGATTCCCTTAAATCACTTGTTTTTTATTGTAAGAGGCCAGAAAGAGGCTCAGAAACTTTTAATCTTTAGATTTTCTAATCTTTTTCTGATGCTGATGGTTTGCTTGATTGCAGCAGGACTCAATCATGTGGATAAGAGCATTAGGAATCAACTTTGATTTTTGCTTTTTTCTGTTTATTACAGTCCTCAGAGGCTCTTCATTCTGTAGCTGCAAATATAACTACTTCTTTAATTTCCATTTCTGCTTGTTTTCCCTATCAGCTACAAAATTCAGGCCTCAAAAACCTCTCATATTCCTGATGAGAATATTCCTTAACTCCAAGACTTAATTACATCTTCCTTGTTGGATATCCTCAGAAACTTAGAATCATTACTAATTTATTCATCTCATCCTATTCTGATTCCAATTAAAATCTTAATTATCTTCCAAAAACTCACATTGTTACTCTATTAAAATATTGTTCCTGGAGCTAATGGGTCCAAGTAAATCTCTCCACAGGACTTAATAGATGAGTGGAGAGAGGGATAAAAGCACTTGTCCAAGACTATACAGCCAGGAAGCAAATACAGTTAATGTGACAAAAGTTTGATATTATTTTCTGATGCACCATGCCTTTTGTGTGTGTGTGTGTACAAAATTTAAAATGATCTAACAATATAGGAAATACATATCTGTAACAGCCATATATTTAGACTAAAAATATTTCTCAAATGTTAGTTGTCAAAACTAAAAAGTGGTGGATGCTACAAGTAAATATTAACCAAGTGTTTTTGACTATAAAGGGATAAACTTGAAACTTACTTGCAGAAGCATCCCAAAATTTTATTGATCCATCTGCATGACTAGATAAAAAAAAAATTAGAATTAATTGAAGTACACCATATAAAAAATCATCACTCCAAATGTATAAAAACTTGAGTTACTGTTAATTTTTTATTTAAAAATACCATTCTACTGAAAATCAATGTATGATAAACCATTTCTAAACTCAAAATGATAGTTTGTTTTTTAAAATAACATACCAAAATCTAAAGGTTAGAAAAAGAACAATTCCTTAGATTTTACTGTAAGATTTCACAGGTAATAGCAGTGAAAAATGGCCTATGGAAAATGAACGGTATTCTTAAGTAAAATTGCTTCTATTCAATGAAAAAGATAACAGATAATTTTGAAATTAGCAATATATAAAAACAAATCCCTAAGCCTATTTAAAATCGTGTCATGATTCATTAATAAATCTAATGTCGATCTGGCGCCATTGTGCGGCAGCTCCTGGAGAGCACCGGCCTGGAGCGGCTGGAATCCCCAGCCACAGTGGGGATCTGTGGCCCTGTGGTGACATCTTACAGTGTCCCTGGGAGAGAACAACCACCGGCCACCGCCTGAGCCCCCAGCGAGGAGTTCAGGCCTGCCTGGGCTATCAAGCCCAGTGTCTCCATCACTGAGCCCCCACCCCAACTTGGTCAAGTGCCCAGGCCCACACCCTGGCCTGGGGTCTAGCACCTGTGCTGTATCTGATTGGCTATCAACACCAGGCTGCCTCTGCCCAGAAGCATTGATCATTCCCAACCTGGAGGTAGTGGGACAGCGCCGTTCTTGGGTCACCGCTTGATCAAGCACCTCTCAAACATCAGGTCATTGAAAAATAAGAGGTTTGAACTGTACAGTATATTTTTATCGTAGAACATTTTTTAAATTAATTGTAATACTACGATTATTCCTAATATATCCACTATATTCCTATCTTTGTCTTTTATAATTATGATTATCACTCTATCTCCCTCTTATATATCTGTTTACTTGGAGAATATTTTTCCTCATGCTAACAACCTATTTCTTTTAATTCCACTTACACTATTCATATGACATAGTATATCCATAGACTTACTTCTTATCTCATTAGTGTTTTGTCCAATACCCCTCCTCATTCTCACTGTCCAACAATAGGATTTGCAGTCCTTATTTCAAACTTACTGGTTATGCTGTAGATAATAATTTGAAGTCATCTCTGTTTATTAAGACAACACTGTCAATATCTTAATAGGGACTATTTAGATTAAGGACACATATTGTTTATATGGTGTGCTGCCAATATTGATCTTTCAATTCAAGGGGAGGTATTGAAAATAGGCAGGAACCCTGTAAGTCCTTAAGGAGAAACTGCAATACCTAGGATTCACACTACTAGAGGGGAAGATACACTAGCAACATGAGAAAACATGGGAAGAAAACGTCCCAAACAAACCCGGATACTATACCAAAAGTACCCAGTGACAACATGGCAGAAGCATTGTCAGAAAGGAAGCTATACGTAATTAAAATGATCTGAGAAGCGAATGAGGAGTCAAGAGAGCAAATGCAGGCAATGTTAAAAAAGCAACTGCAGGCAGCAAAACATCATTTCAATAAAGAGATAGAGATTCTGAAAAAAAAACAAACAAACAGAAATCCTTGAAATGAAGGTTACAATAAACCAAATTAAAAACTCAATAGAAGGCTTAACCAACAGGCTAAATCACTTGGAAGACAGAACCTCAGACAACGAAGACAAAATATTTAATCTTGAAAACAAACTCAACCAGACAGAGAGGATGGTAAGAAATCATGAACAGAACCTCCAAGAGTTATGGGACATCATGAAAAGACCAAATTTAAGAGTTATTGGGATTGAGGAAGGCACAGAGACACAAACCAAAGGAATGGATAATCTATTCAATGAAATAATATCAGAAAATTTCCCAAATCTGATGAATGAAATGGAAAATCAAATTCAAGAGGCTTATAGTACACCAAATGCACAAAATCACAACAGATCCACACCCAGGCACATTATAATGAAAATACCTAACATACAAAACAAAGATAGAATTTTAAAGGCTGCAAGAGAGAAACATCAGATTACATATAGGGGGAAACCAATACAAATATCACAGATTTCTCAGCCCAGACCCTAAAAGCAAGAAGGGCCTGGAACAACATATTCCAAGCATTGAAAGAAAATGGATGCCAACCAAGAATCTTATACCCAGCAAAACTTACCTTCAGATTTGAAGATGAAATAAAATCCTTCCATGATAAACACAAGCTAAAAGAATTCACAAATAGAAAGCCTGCCCTACTGAAAATCCTCAGCAAAATATTCCAAGAGGAAGATATTGAGAAACAACAATGTAAGTCAGCAAAGGGAGGAATTACCCTAAAGGAACAGCCAATTAAAGGAAAAACTAAGTAACATTAAAATCCAAAAATAAGTCAAAATGACCAGGAATGCAAGTCATATCTCAATAATAACCCTAAATGTAAAAGGTCTAAACTCATCAATCAAAATACAATCAGATTGGATTAAAAAGAAAGACCCAACAATATGCTGCCTTCAAGAGATACAGCTCACAGAAAACCATGCCCACAGACTAAAGGTGAAAGGTTGGGAAAAAACATACCATGCACATGGACTTAGTAAAAAGCAGGAGTTTCCATCCTCATTTCAGATAAAGCAGACTTCAAGCCAAAGTTAGTTAGAAGGGATAAAGAAGGACATTTCATACTGCTTAAAGGAAGCATAAATCAGCAAGACATAACAATCACAAATATTTATGCACCAAACAAGGGTGCATCCATGTATGTCAATCAGATCCTTCTCAATTTCAGGAACCAAATAGACCAAAACACAATAATACTGGGGGAATTTAACACTACTCTCTCACCATTGGAGAGATCTTCCAAGCAAAAACTGAACAAAGAAACCACAGGACTCAGTGACACAATCGCAAATACACTTTCTTCTCAGCAGCTCATGGATCCTTTTCTAAAATAGACCATATGTTATGCCACAAAGCTACTCTTAGCAAATACAAAAACATAGAGATACTACCTTGTATACTATCAGATCACAATGGAATGAAATTAGAAATCAACGATAAAGTTAAAAACAGAAACTACTCCAACACCTGGAGATTAAATAATATGCTACTGAATGATGCATGAATAACAGAAGACAGAAGATTAGGGGGGAAATAAAAAAATTCTTAGAGGTCAATGAGAACAAAGATACAACTTATCAGAATCTCTGGGATACTATGAAAGCAGTGCTAAGAGGAAAATTCATTGCATTTGAGTGCATTCAATAAAAGAATGAAAAGTCAACAAATCAATGACCTCACATTACAGCTCAAAGCCCTAGAAAGAGAGGAACAGATCATCACCAAAAGTAGAAAAGACAGGAAATAATTAAAATCAGAGCTGAAATCAATGAAATTGAAACAAAAGAAACAATTCAAAAAATTGACAAAACAAAAAGTTGGTTCTTTGAAAAAATAAACAAAATTGATAAACCCTTAGCCACACTAACGAAAAGAAGGAGAGAGAAACTCCAAATTACTAAAATTCATGATGGAAATGGAAATATTACAACAGACACAATTGAAATACAAAACATAATTAGAATCTATTTTGAAAATCTATACTCCAACAAAATAGAAAACCTGGAAGAAATCAACAGGTTCCTAGAGGCATATGAGCCACCCAAACTGAATCTGGAGGACATACACAACTTAAATAGATCAATTACAAGCAATGAAATAGAAGAAGTCATCAAAAGCCTACCAACAAAGAAAAGTCCAGGACCAGATGGATTTACAGCTGAGTTCTACAAGACCTTCAAAGAAGAGCTCATTCCAAACTCCTCAAAGTATTTCACGAAATAGAGGAGGAGGGAACACTTCCAAACTCATTCTATGAAGCTAATATCACCCTGATACCAAAACCAGAGAAGGACACATTGAGGAAAGAAAATTTCAGACCAATATCCCTAATGAACTTAGATGCAAAAATTCTTAACAAAATTTTAGCAAATCGCATATAAAAGCATATTAAAAAGATAGTGCACCATGATCAAGTGGGTTTCATCCCGGGGATGCAAGGTTGGTTCAACATCTAGAAATCAATAAATGTAATTCACCACATCAACAGACTTAAAGTCAAGAACCACATGATTATTTCAAGAGATGCAGAGAAAGCATTTGATAAAATACAGTACCACTTCATGCTCAAAACACTAGAAAAAATAGGGATAGTAGGAATGCTCCTTAACATTGTAAAGGCTATCTATGCTAAGCCCACAGCTAACATCATTCTAAATGGAAAAAAATTGAAAGCATTCCCCGAGAACTAGAACAAAGCAGGGATGCCCTCTTTTTCCACTTCTGTTCAACATTGTCCTTGAAACTCTAGCTGGAGCAATTAGACAGACCAAAGAAATTAGAGGAGTATGAATAGGAAAAGAAGAGCTCAAACGATCCCTATTTGCTGATGACATGATTCTCTATTTAGAAGACCCTAAAAATTCCACCAGAAAACTTCTGGAACTCATAAACAAATTTATTAGAGTAGCAGGATATAAAATTAATGCTCATGAATCTAATGCATTTTTATTCCTAAGTGATACATCCTCTGAGAGAGAAATTAGGAAAACTAGCACATTCACAATAGCCTCTAAAAAAATAAAATACTTGGGAATCAATCTAACAAAAGAGGCGAAAGACCTCTACAATGAGAACTACAGAACACTAAAGAAAGAATTTAAAGAAAGTCTGAGAAGATGGAAAGATCTCCCATGTTCTTGGGTAGGCAGAATTAATATAGTCAAAATGGCCATACTACCTAAAACACTATACAAATTCAATGCAATTCCAATTAAAATCCCAATGACAGACCTCATAGAAATAGAGCAAGCAATCATGAAATTCATTTGGAGGAATAAGAGACCCAGAATAGCTAAAACAATTCTAAGCAAGAAGAGCGAAGCAGGGGGTATCACAATACCAGACCTTCAAATGTACTACAGAGCAATGGTAACAAAAACAGCATGGTATTGGTACCAAAATAGACAGGTAGATCAATGGTACAG
>JAJEJO010050696.1:18997-30679 GCA_020662805.1 Glaucomys volans | reverse complement strand
CCAATACCTCCAGGTTGGGAATGATCAATGTTTCTGGGCAGAGGCCACCTGGTGTTGATAGACAACCAGATACAGCAAGGTGCTAGACCCCGGGCCAGGGTGTGGGCCTGGGCACTAGACCAAGTTGGGGTGGGGTGCAGAATTGTGCTCAGTGATGGAGACACTGGGCTTGATAGCCCAGGCAGACCTGAGCTCTGTGTTGGGGGCTCAGGCACTGGCAGGTGGTTGTTCTCTCCCTGGGGATGCTGTAACATGGCACTGAAGGGCCTCAGATCCCCGCTGGGGCTGTGGACTCCAGTTGCCTCAGGTAGGAGCTCTCTCCAGGAGCCTCTGCAAAATGGCGCTGGAAGACCGGAGCTCCGCTCTGAGGATTCAGGCAGCCACAGGTGGTATCTCACTCCCGGGGAAGCTGTAAAATGGCACCTAAGGACCTAAGATCCCCGCTGGGGCTGGGGACTCCAGCTGCCTCAGGCTGGAGCTCTCTCAAGAAGCTGCTGTAAAATGGCACTGGAAGACTGGAGC
Source organism: Glaucomys volans (assembly GCA_020662805.1). Lineage (NCBI taxonomy): Eukaryota > Metazoa > Chordata > Mammalia > Rodentia > Sciuridae > Glaucomys > Glaucomys volans. The sequence continues at coordinate 30,157 of JAJEJO010050696.1, read as the reverse complement.
CTTGACTTTTTGTTTCTTGATGTAGAGGATCCTGCTAGGACTCATCTTCCCCATTTGAACCTCAATCCAAACTAAAATCTCTGAGGTCCTCTGGTTTCCCTCCTTCAGGTTATACCTTTTACTGATTGACGAGTGCATATTGCATTGTGTGACTGGTTCTAGCACCTTTCAAAGGAGCGCTCTGTTAAAATGGCTCAGTCCAACAGTTGGAAATTCCAAATCTTGAGTTTAGGCTACTAACGACTATTTTTATCAACATTGGTCATGACTCTGATATTAAAAAAAAAAAAATTCTGGATTTAGACTAAAATCAGTATTAACACTAACAAGTTCTTCTGACTGCAAGTACTAATTTATTTCATGTTAGCTAGTTCCAAGATCACAGATTGCCTAATGCTTTCAACTGTCCTCATCTCCCTGTACATAAAATACATAGAAATAAAAAAGACAACTCTAATCAAGTTCTAATCAGTTCCATGATTTTTGCATTACTAAAAGCATTTTAAAATAATAATTATGCTTGTAACTTTCTGTATTTAACTGAAATTTATTCATCTATCCTATTTCTTTTAACATGCACATGGTATTTATTCATTAATCAAAAATTTTTGTAGTTCTTCTGCTGTACCAGACACTGATTTAGGAAATGTAAAATCAACAGTGAGCAACAGAGACACTGAATCTATCTATGGTGTTTGTTCTACAATTCTAGAGAGTGGTGAATTAATTTGATGTGAGCCTTGTCTGAGAGAGTGCTGATATTGAATAGCAAAATGATGAAAGGGTTTTAGCAGAGTTTTAAAATGAGAAATTTAAAACTAGCTCAATCCTTAATACCCAAGGATAAATGCAAATGCAACTTCATATATTGTATCACTCATAGTACTACTATTAAAAATGGCTTATACCACTGAATTCTTCATGAAATGGAAAATTCATTCTTTCATTAATAATTAGTACCCTCTCTCTTATCATTTATTTGTTCTGGATCAAATGTGTATCTCCTTTGAATTTGATTAACAGAAATGAATGAAGAATTTGTATGGAATATAGACTTTTCAAAATGCTAAATCACTGTCATAACACTGTGCTTTAAATAAAATTCATGCACAATGCAAAATAAAACTGTAATCTGTCCTCAATAAATAAAGAGATCACAATTGTAGAAAGCTAGTGTATAATGTTGGTAATGCACACAACTGTGATTATTAAGCAATACATTGTTAGACACTATATAATAGAATCAAGAATACATGAAGGAGTAATAGAAATTAGGATTTTGCTCCAGCTATATTCCATATAGGACTGAGCATTGCTTAGTATATGAAAGTCCTTTAAAAATAAGACTAGACACACACACACACACAAACACACACACACAAAAAACGATTCAAAGAAATTCTCTGAGAATCCAGTTTATAAATATCTGTACAGTACTGTATTCTTCAAAATTATTCAGCATTGTAAAGTCTTATAAAGGCCTGAGGTTTTCCTTTTCATCCATAAGGTGGACAATATGAGCTGAACTTTAACTTGAATTATTTAGAGTATGAGTTGAACCTGAAGATGGGGGTCACTTACTTTTAAGGAATACTCTAAAGTATTAAGAAACCTACTTCAGTTTTAATATTTATAGAAAAAAATAGGGAAATTAACAATCTTGGCTTCTGGCACATATTAGAAGTTTTCAGGAGATATGCATACTTTTTGTTGCTAATATTCATAATCAATGTTCTACTTAAGCAATATTTAATTTGTTTCTTCACTTACACTCTTTAAGTATCACAAAATCAAGTCTATGTCCTTAATTTTTGAAGTAGAGCAATCCTTCAACATTAAACTCTTAAAACCATTTGAGAATTTCAAAGGGACAGATAAATCACCATAGTAAAAGTAGAAAAAAATGGTGGGAGCTGCCACAGACAGTGCTGCCATTGCCCAGAGGTTTTCTCTTGGGGGCAGCAGTCTCTGAGGCCACTGTAGCAAATGCCAGGAGGTCTTTTCTCTGGGCACTGCTGCCAAGGTGTCACTGCCATCCCTGGGAGGTTTTCTCTTCAGCCACAGCTGCTGTGAAGCCACCGCTTCAGGTGCCAGGAGGTCTTTTCCTCAGGGAAGGCTGCTGTCTACCTGACTGCCTCTGCTCCTGCTACTTCCACCTACACTGCTGCCACCAAAGCTGCTGCTGCCCCACTGAAGGTCACCTGGTAGTGACCATTCTGGGTGCCACTGCAGCTGCAGCCACAGCCAGCACCATTGCTGCCACTGACCCCCCACCTACTGCCAATGCTACCAATGACTTCAGCTGCTGCTACTCCCCTGCCAGTGCCACTGACTCCTGCTACTACTGCTTCTACTGCCACCCAGAGGTCTGCTGTGAGGCAGAATTCAGGTTTGGTTTCAAGCTGCCCCATTCATTTTGAGACACCAGCCAGAGCCTGGGGTCTGGGGTGGGAGTGCTTTTGCTGCCACCGCCATCTTAGGGTCCAGTCTCCCCTTTTTGTGGATACTGGCCAGGACCTGGAGGCTTAGAGTCAGGGTGCCTGCAGGTTTGGCAGTGCCTGGGGTCTTCTTCCTGGGAGTGTAGGTTGCTGCCATCTAGTTACTGTTTCTCAGGATTGCTCATCCCTAGTGATCTCTCTCCAAATTCCAGTGGCATTGGAATCCTGGGACTGCAGTGTGGCCAACTCCGGGGTCATCTGTGACCCAAATTGGTCGAATAGTGACTAGGACTACTAGGGCTGGTCTGGGCTAGGCAATCCTGTGGGAAGTCAGAAAGAGGACTGAGAAACTTTCAAAACCCAACAGATAAAATAACTCAATTATCCACAGAGATTTGTTTTATATATAAAATATATAAGATATGTTTAAAATGATAAATATATTTAAAATGTATTTAAATTTTTTCTTCCCTAATAATTCAATTATCCACAGAAATTTATTTTATATATAAAGTATATTTAAAATTATAAATATATTTAAAATATATATATATTTTTTTTCTTCTCTAACAACTATCTCCACCATATTTACAGCAGGGGATTTTTCATGCGTCACTTTGTTGAGGACAATGATGTATGCATGGTGTTTTGCAGTTCTGCTGTATATTCATATATATATATATACATATATATGCACATATATATATATATATATATATATTCTTTATATGTATTCTTTCTCTCACTTATCTGTTTTCCTGAATTCCCTTTCTATGTTTTCTCTACCTAAGAGCCAATCTGTATTGGCTCCCATTTGACTCTTCCTGTGGATTTTTGCTTCTGGCTTCTCTCTTCCTCCCTCATGAATGTCACATCCTACACTACTTCTCTTTTCTCTTTGTCCATTATTTGATGTTGTAAACCCTTTTAGCAAATTAATGTTTGGACAGTGAGTGAACTCATCATTTCTGTTTATGGCAAGAGAGCAGAAGACAACTTGTTGGGAGCTGTTAGATTTGAGGCTGTGTATGCACTGGGTGCTGTTGACATTTGTCTCCCTCTTAAAGGTGGGATACTGCAAATCTTCAGGGAAAATATAGGTCTATAGAGTAGAATTTGTTCTGCCTCAGATCCTTATAACTAGATGGGAAAACACAGAAGCAACATGAAAGAACAAGGGAACAAAGAACCCCAAACAAACCAATATATGTCAATAAGAGAATCCACTGATGACATAGTAGAAGGAATGTCTGAGGAGGAGTTTAAAATACACATAGGTAAACTGATCTACAAAGTAAAGGATGGTATAAAGAGTGAAATCAAAGACAAAATACAGGAAATTAAATATCACTTCAGTAAAGATATAGAGATCATGAAAATAAAAGGTAGTAATCCTCAAAATGAAGGAATCAATATATCAAATTATAAATTCAAAGGAAACCATCACCAAGAACCTAGACCACTTGGAAGAAAAATGGTCAAAAAATGAAGACAAAATATTTAATATTGAAAATAAAGTTGACCATGCAGAGATAATGGTAAGAATCCATGAAGAGAACTTCCAAGAATTATGGGATAATATGAAAAGAAAAAATTTAAGAGTTATCAGGACAGATGAAGGAGCAGAGATAGAAACCAAAGGATGGCACAATCTTTTCAATGACATAATATCAGAAAATGATCAAACCTAAAGAATAAAATGGAAAATCAAATACAGGAGGCTTACAGGACCCCAAATGTACAAAATTACAGCAAACCCACCCCAAGACACATTATAATGAAATGACTAAAATACAAAATAAGAATAAAATCTTAAAGGATGAGAGAGAGAAAAACAAACTACGTATAGGTGAAAACCAATTCAGATCTCAAGTGATTTCTCAACCCAGCCCCTCAAAGCTAGGAGATCATGGAACAACACATTTCAAGCTCTGAAAGAAAATGGATGCCAACCAAGAATTTTATATCCAGCAAATTAAGTTTCAGATTTGAAGATGAAATAAAAACATTCCATGATAAAAAAAAAGTTAAAGGAATTCACAAGTAGAAAGCCAGCATTGCAAAACATTCTCAATGAAATATTACATGAGGCTGAAGTGAAAATAAAAATGTGAAAATCAATAAAGGGAGGTGTAAGGTGAAGCAGCAATTATTTACCACCCAAGCCATTTTACTGCAGCTATCCCTCCCCTCCCAGCTTGTCTGCCTGCGAATATCCTCAGCAGCCATTGGTTGTCCACCTGCAAACATCCTTGGCAGCCATTGGCTAGAAGGTCATCAGCCCACGAAAATGAAACCATTCAAAAGAGGCTTCCATGCCATCTTCTCCCCTTCTCTTCTCCCTTCCAACCCTGGGAGTGGACACTCCATCCCTCCTAATAAAATCTCTGGTGTGAGATTCTGTGTAGGGAGTGTTCTCTGAGCACCTTCACTGGGCTGCAACTCAGACTGGGCACCCCCAGAGCCTGCTCCCCAGGATTGGAGGGTCTGAGCTGCTTGGGGACCCAAACTGAGCCCCATTTTCTTACAGGAGGAACTACACTAAGTGAATACTGAAAGGATAAACTAAATCAATTTCAAAGCTATAAATAAACCAAATGACAAGAAATACAAATCATGTCTCAATAATTACCTTGAATATTAATGGCCTAATCTCATCATTCAAAAGACATAGGTTTGCAGATTGGATTAAAAAACAAGAACCAACAATATGCTGTCTCCCAGAAACTCACCTCAAAGGCAAAGACATCCACAGACTGAAAGTGAAAGGATGGGAAAAAAACATGTCACTCATATGGATTGCATAAACAAGGAGGGGTTTCCATCCTCTTTTCAGATAATGTGGACTTCAAGCCAAAGTTAATCAGAAGGGACAAAGAAGGTCATTTCATTCTACTGAAGTGAATTATACATATTTTACATCAGCAAGAAAAAACACAGTTGTAAATATTTATGCACCAAACAATGGAGCACTATATACATCAATAAAACCCTTCTCAATTTCAAGAATCAAATAGTCCACACCCCAATAATACTGAACAACTTTTACACACCTCTTTCACTACTAAATAGGTCTTTAAACAAAAACTAAATGAGGAAACTATAGAACTAAATAACAGAATCAATAATTTAGACATAACAGACATAAATAGAATATTTCATCCAATGGTTAACGAATACACCTTTTCCTTGGCAGCCTTTGAATTCTTCTCTAAAATAGACCATATCTTATGCCACAAAGCAAATCCTAGTAAATTTTAAAAAATGGAGATAATATCCTGCATTTGATCATATCATAATGGACTGAGAGTAGAAATTAATGATAAAATAGAAAAATAAAAGCTACCCTAACACATAGAGACTGAATAATACACTTTTGAATGACAAATGTAGAAGAAATAAAGGATAAAATTAAAAAAAACTTAGAGGTAAATGAGAATATTGATACAACATATCAAAATCTCTGGGACACTCTGAAGTCATTACTAAGAGAAAAGTTCATTGCATTGAGTTCATTTATTGAAAGAATAAAAAGTCAACAAATAAATGACCTAGTATTACATCTCAAAGTCATAGAAAAAGAATAAAGCAACACCAAAGGCAACAGAAGACAGGTAATAATTAAAATCAGAACTACAATCAATAAAATTGAAACAAAAGAAAAAATTGAAAAAATTGACAAAATGAAAAGTTGGTACCTTGAAAAAAATAAAAATTAATAAAATAAATAATTAATAAAATTATTATTATTTGAAAATAATAAAATTAATAAACCTCTATAAAAACAAAGAGAAAAAAAGAGGAAACCCAAATTACTAAAATATGTGATCCAAAAGGAAATATCACAATGGACAAAACTGAAATACAGAAGATAATTAGAAACTATTTTAAAAATTTATACTCCTATAAAACAGAAAATATTGAAGATATTGGCAAATTTCTAGAGACATATAACCTACCTAAACTGAATTAGGAGGTCAGAAAAGCCCAGGTCCAGAGGAATTCTCATTCAAGTTCTACAAGACCTTCAAAGAAGAATTAACACTAATACTACTCAAATTATTTCAAGATATAGAAAAGGAGGGAACCCTCCCAAACTCATTCTATGAGGCTAATATCACCCTGATATCAGCAAACCAGCAAAGACACATCAAGGAAAGGAAACTTCAGACCAATATCTCTGTGAATATAGATGCAAAAATTCTCAATAAAATTCTGGCAACTCGCATACAAAAATATATTAAAAAGACACTGTACTATGATCAAGTGGGGTTTACCTCTGGGATGCAGGGTTGGTTCAACATATAGAAAACAATAAACATAATTGATCATATCAATAGACTTAAAAACAAGAATCATATGATCATCTCAATATATGCAGAAAAAGCATTTGGCAAAATACAGTACCCCTTCATGTTCAAACAATATAAAAACTAGGGTGTTATGGTTTGGATGTGAGGTGTCCCTCAAAAGCTCACATGTGAGACAATGCCTGAAGGTTCAGAGGATAAATGATCAGGTGCTAAGAATCTTAATATAATCAATGAATTAATCCCAGATGGTATTATCTGAAGTGATATGATGTGTCTAGAGGAGGTGGCAATTGGGGTTTGGCTATGGGGTAAATATTTTATGTATTTTGTTTGTGGAGAATGGAGTCTTTCTTTCTCTCTCTCCCTCCCTCCCTTTGTCTGTCCCTCCCCTTCCTGATCATGGTGATATAAACTGGTTCCCTCCACCACCCTCTCCTGCCATGGTGTTCAGATTCACATTGAGCCCTGAGAAATGGAGCCAGCCTTCTATGGACTAAGGACTCTGAAACTGTGAATCCTAGAATAAACCTTTCCTCCTTTATAGTTGTGCTGGTCTGGTCATTTAGTCATAGCAGTGAAATAGCTGACTAAAACATAGGGATAGTAGAATACACCTCAACATCATGAAAGTAATACATACTAACCCCAAGGGCAACATAATTCTTGACATAGAATAATTGAAAGAATTCCCTCTAAAAACTGGAACAAGGATGCCCTATTTCACCACTTTTATTCAATATTGTCCTTGAAATTAGACAGAAGAAAGAAAATAAAGGTATACAAATATGTAAAGAAGAACACAATGACATGTTAATGACATGATTCTATATTTAGAAGATCCAAAAAATTCCACCACAAAACTTCTAGAACTCATAAATGGATTCAGCAAATTAGCAGGATATAAAATCAAGACCCGTAAATCAAATGCATTCCTATACATTAGTAATAAATTCACTGAAAGAGAAATAAAGAAAACTACCCCTTTCACAGTAACCTCAAACAAAATAAAACACTTGAGAATCAATCTAACCAGAGTTGAAAGACCTCTACAATGAAAACTAAAGAACATGAAAGAAAGAAATTGAAGAAGACCTTAGATGTAAAGACATCCCACGCTCCTTGATAGGCAGCATTAATATTGTCAAAATGGCCATACTACCAAAGGCATTATACAAATTTAATGCAACTCCTATTAAAAGCCTAATGACATTCATTATAGAACTAGAAAAAGCAATTATGAAATTCATTTGGAAAAATAAGAGACCCAGAAAACCAAAGCAATACATAGCAAGAAGAGTGAAGCAGGGGGAATTATAACAATTATAACCAGATCTCAAACTATACTACAGAACTATAGTAAGAAAAACAGTATGGTATTGGCACCAAAATAGGCAGGTAGACCAGTGATACAGAATAGAAGACACAGAGCCAAACCCACATAAATTTAATTATCTCAAACTAGATATAGGTACCAAAATTATTTCACTGGAGAAAATATGGCCTATTCAACAAATGGTGCTGGGAAAATGGAAAGCTACTTGCAACAAAATGAAATTAAACCTTTGTCTCTCACCCTTTATAAAGCTCAACTGAAAGTGGATCAAAGACTTAGGCACTAGAACAGATCCCTCCAATTACTACAAGAGAAAGGAGACCCAAATCTTCACCATGTCAGCTTAGGATCTGACTTCCTAAACCCCTAAAGCGCATGAGGTTAAGTCAAGAATCAATAAATGGGATGGATTCAAACCAAAATGCTTTTTCTCAGCAAAAGAAACAATCAGTAATGTGAAGAGAGAGCCCCCAGATTGAGAGAAAGTCTTTACCCCATGCACCTCAGATAGAGCACTAATCTCCAGGAGATGTAAAGAACTCAACACCAAAAACCAAACCAAAACAAACAACCCAATCAATAAATGGGCTAAGGAACTGAACAGATATTTCACAGAAGATATTCAATTAATCAGCAAACATATGAAAAAATGTTAAACACCTCTAGCAAATCAAAACTACTTTATGATTTCATCTCACTCCAATCAGAATGGCAATGATCAAGAATACAAGGAACAAGGGATCGGGTTGTGACTCAGTGAGAGAGTGCTTGCCTAGCACATGTGAGGAACTGGGTTTGATCTTCAGCACCACATAAAATAGATGAATAAAACAAAGGTATTGTGTCCATCTACAACTAAATATTTATGTATATCTCTGTATATCTTTTTCTCTCTATATATATCTCTACATGTAAAAGAATACAAACAACAATAAATGTTGTTGAGGATATGGGGAAAAAGGTACATTCACATATTACCGGTGGGAATGCAAAATGGTGCAACCATTATGGAAAGCAGCATGGAGATTCCTCGGAAAACCTGGAATGGAACCATCATTTGACCCAGTTATCCCACTCCTCAGTTTATACCCAAAGGACTTATAATCAACATACTAGAGTGATGCAGTCACATGGATGTTCGTAGAAGCTCAAGTCTAAACTATTGAACAAACCTAGGGGCCCTTCAACAGATGAATGGATAAAGAAAATGGAATACTACTCAGCTTTAAATATGAATGAAATTATGGCATTTGCTGATAAATGAATGCAGTTGGAGAATATTGTGCTAAGCGAAATAAGCTAAGCCCAAAAAACCAAAGGCTGAGTGTTTTCCCCAGTATGCAAATGTGGAGAGATAGGGAAGAATTGAGTTGCTCTATATTAGGTAGAGGGGAGTGAAGGGAGAGGAAGGGGTGTGGGGGTAAGAAGTATAGTAAAGTGAAACAGATAGTATTAGCTCAGGTACATATATGACTGCATGATGGATGTGATACTACAATATGTACAATCAGAAAAATAAAAAATTATACTGCATTTATGTATGATTTATCAAAATATATAGATGCATTCTACTGTCATGTACAACTAATTAGAACAAATAAAAAATGTAAAAATGTAGGGAAATATACAGTGTTTCTTTGATTAGAGTGTGTTTCGTTTTAAAATCTTCTTTGTTGCTTTATTAAAATCACAGACTTAGGAGCCATTAGAAAATAGTGTATGTAGTATACCAGATATCTATAAATTTCAATTGTTATAACATTATTTCTGATAGGACATATATTAGAAATGAATACAAGTATTTTACAATACTTTTGTGACCTCTGAACACTAATTTCCTCATTGTTTTGAGTAAAAGTGCCCTTTACCTAATTGTCAATGGCTCTGAATGATGTCTCAAAAAGAGTTAATTCATTTAGTTAGAAGTTACTCCTTCTCTAAGCAGTGATAATCTGTTACTAGTCATTTAAAGAGAAATTTTTACTCTCAGGCACTTCAAATAAAGTCCATTTATTGTAAGCCGATAGCTAATATCATACTGAATGGAAAAATGTGAAAGCTTTCTCTTTACGATCTGGTCTTAAAATAAAAAAAAAATACTAGAATGTTCACTTTCAACACTTCATTCAAAATATTACTGGAAGTCTTAACCAGAACAATGAGGCCCGAGAAAGAAATAGTGGACATTCAAATTAGAAAAAAGGAAATCAAATTGTGGGTTTGAAGATGACATGATCTCACATATTGAAAGGCCCAAGGCTCTGTCAGGAAAAAGAGAAATTGTTAGAAATAATAAATTAATTTTCCACAGTCGCAAAATTAAAAATTATTCTGCAAAAGTCAGTAGCATTGTTATGTACCAATAGTGAATTATTTGAAAAAGAAAGGAATCCCTTTCATGGTATGAATCTACATCATGCAGAATCATAGAAATGAAAAGTTGTACCCCATTTGTGTACAATGAATTAAAATGAGGTCTGTAAAAATAAAAAATAAAAAAAACAAATAAATAGAGTTTTAAAAAGCAAGAAAAGAAGAAATGAGAAAAGAAAAATACCTAAATACAAATCAAAGAGTTAAAAGATGTCTATAATGAATAGTGTTAAAAATAATAAAAGGAATTGAAAAGGCACAAAGAAATGAGAAGATATCCTTTGTTGATGGATTGGAAGATATTGCAAAAATGTCCAATTTCCCAAAGTAATCTACATTTTCAATGTGATTTCTACCAAAATACCAATGGTATTCTTCACCAAATTAAGAAGAAAACCAGAACCCTGAAAAGTGAAAGCAATTTCAAACGCACACACACACACACACACACACACACACACAAAAGAACAAATTGGGAAGGATTATAATACCTGACTTCACACCACACAACAAAGTTGTAATCCAAACAGTGTAGTATTAACAGGAAAAAAGATACATACACCAATGTGGCAAAATCAGAGTCTTTAGTTGTAACCATGTATCAATACCCAGTTGATTTTCAACAAGTGCTAAAAACATACATTAAAGACAGGAAGACTTTTTTTTTTTTTAATTTACTTATTGATTCATTGAACACAAATGG
>JAJEJO010050696.1:7172-18897 GCA_020662805.1 Glaucomys volans | reverse complement strand
CCCCCGCATTATGCATCATCATTCATTTATCAGAGAGACCATTTGGCTTTTGGATTTTTGGGATTGGCTGATCTCACTTAGCATAACAGTTTCCAACATCATCCATTTACCTACAAATGCCATAATTTTATTCTAGGAAGACTTTTTTGAAGACACGGTCAGGGGAATAGTAAGTGGTCATATGTACAGGAATGAAACCAGAACTCTCTCTCTCACCAGATATAAAAATCAACTCAAAATGGATCAAATACTTATTTATAAGACTTAAATTATAAAACTATCTGAAGAAAACAAGAGAATGTTTCAGGATATTGAGATGGGCTAGGATATATATATATATATATATATATATATATATATACACACACACACACACACATGTATATATATGTATGTATTTAGGTATATGTGTGTGTGTGTGTCCATCCCCCGAAGCACAGGAAACAAAAGCAAAAATAGATGAATAGGATTGTATCAAACAGTAAGTTTCACACAATAAATGACCAACAGAATGTAGAGACAGCCTAAAGAATGGAAGAAAAGTTTGCAAACTATATATTAGAATAGGAGTTAATATCCAGAATACACAAAGAACTCCAAAAGCTCAACAGTAACACTGATTAAAACAATGCTGATCAAAAAATTAGGCAACAGACATTTCTAAATGGAGACTGAGAGATGATCAAGAGATAAATAAAAAAACATGCTCAACATCACTAATCATCAATGAAAGGCAAATCAATATCACAAGGAGATACCAGTAAGAATGACCGTTAATAAGTCAAAAGACAATTCATGCAAGGTGGTGGAGAGAAGAGAAGATATGCACATTTTAATGAAATATACATTATTATAGTCATCATGGAAAACAATATGGAGGGTGATCAAAAAATTAGAAGTAGAACTACCATATGATCCAGGAATGCTACCCCTTGGTATACATCCAAAGGGAATGTAATTGGTAAGTCAGAGACATCTACACTTCTACATTTACTGAAGTCCTATTAATAATGATTAGGAGGGGCTGGGGCTATAGCTCAGTGGTGGAGTGCTTGCCTCCCATATGTGAGGCACTGGGCTCGATCCTCAACACCACATAAAAATAAACAAAATAAAGGTATTATGTCCATGTACAACTAAAAATATTTTTAAAAATAATGATTAGGAAATTGAAACAACCCAAGTGTCCACCAAGTAATTAATGGATAAAGCATATGAAGGCAATATATACAATTCAGGTGTAACAAGGAAAGAAATCCTGATATTTGCAACAACATGATTGAAACTATAGATCATGTTAAACAAAGTAAGTCAAACACAGAAAGACAAACACTGTGTAATCCTATTTATATGCAGAATCTAAAAGCATTGATCTATTAGAAGTTTGAAAGCAGGATGATGGCTACCAGAGAATGAGGAGAATAAGTTGGGGAGGATGGGGACAAGTACCTCACTTGGCACTAAGTTATAGTCAGAGAATAGCAAGAAAAAACTTCTGGTGTGCTATTTCATAATAGGGTGAAAACAGGTAACAGTAATCTATATACATACAAAATTCAGAGGAAAGAAGTTTGAATATCTTTACCATAAATAAGCAATAAATGTTTGAGGAAATGTATGTATTTTTAACCTGATTTAAAATTATACAATATATACATGCATCAAAACATTGCATAATATCTCATAAATGCACCCAAATATCAGGTTTCATGTATCAGTTTAAAATATATTTATTTAGTATAAATAAAAGTGGAATAGTACAATCTTTACACTCCAACACAAATTAATTCAGAAAACAAGACTTAATGAGCAACATATGCTTATCAATGGGCAATAGATGCAAAGAATTAAAATAGAATGAGGAATAAGAAGAGGAATAATCAAGCATAGGTTAAAAATAGATAGATTTATTGATAATGGGGTTTTAGTGTGATGATATGAAAAAAGCATGTGAACAAAGCCATTGCAATTTCTGATGAAATGGAATTGACATCCAGAAAAACAGCAAGTGCAAAGTCCCAGGGGTAGCAGTTTGCCTGGTATTTTAATATATCAGTAAGTAAGCCTCTACAGCTTGATCAAAATAAGAAGGAACAGAATAGAAAATAAGGTCAAAAAGGTAACTGGATCTTATAACATACACTTGTTTATAAATCAATTTTAAGATTTTGGCCTTTACACTTAGATGAGAAGACAATGTAGTCTAGATGAGACTAAAAGATCTGGAGCATTTCAGCATATTTACTTTGACTGCACTGTTATGAATAGACTACAGCATAGTAAATAAAGGCAGGAGTAGGAAGACTATTTTCTGGTGTGGAATAGTTCAGGAGGGAGATTTTGATAGCTTTGAGGCAGTGTTTGCCAAGTACCAGTGAGGAGAGTAAACAAGAGAGTGTCATGTTTTAATGCTGAAGTCAAGGAAATACTTCATGCAACCATTGAGAAAAACTGCCTCAAATGTTTTCAACAAGTCAAAGATGAGAACAGACTAAGACAGTTAGGTGTGTCATCATACATTATCATATATATTTATAACTTTGACTAGCCAAAAGTTATAAAAGAAAATATTGCCGAAAGTCAAGCTAGTAGTTTAAAAACAATGCCATTAGGAATTTTAAATACATTATTTCAGAAAAAAATTTAAGAATTGGAATTTTTATTAAAGTTATCTCAAAGTAATTTCTGTAAGTATAATTTACACTTGATATTATATTAAAATATCTCTGAAATGTGATTTTTACCATTTAAATTAGTCTATATAAATTTTTAAATAAATTTTCATCCTACTGTTTCATCCAAAATGTTCAAAGCCTTGATCTTTTAGCTTGAATCATCTGAAATGTAGTATATCTTAAGTATAAGATCTATAACTGATTTTTATTTGGGAATAGTTCTAAACTACAATTCTGTCTGTAAAAGACTTGGCTGTGGCTTTCATTCTGATTTTTTGTTGGTATTCAGACAGGTTTGAGTTGCGTTTTTGTGGACTAATGTGCGTCGAGTCATTCAATATGCCCTTTTACATTTTCCTGTGGGAATATTTAAATTTACTGCTGTACTATCCATAACCTGGTATTGCAAAATTTTCAGTTTGACAACAATGGTGAATTAGTGCATCTGTTGATGGTATCATCCTAACAGTCTCCTCAAAGGAAGAAATAAAAGGTAGTTACTTCCATGGCGCTAACAGGTTGATTGATTGACTCAGCAAGACCTGGCTCACTATGAAATCTTTGAAATGTTTGGGGACATGAAAGTAGGAATATTCCACAAATTAGGAAAACAAATTATTTATATTGTTATTAAAATGGAAGCCAAGGTACTCATTGTCATTGTGACTCATTAATTTTGATGAAATATCACATCCTATATAAAGGTAAGGCGGCTTCTAGTCACCAGTTCACCAGAATTTAAATTTGAATGTTACACTGAGCAAAAGGTAAGTGTTAAGAGAGTTCAGTTCCATGGGCTGGACTGCAATTCAGTCACTCAGGTGACTGTAGATGTGGCACAGAATCAAGTTACTGGCAAAATTGGAATGCCTCTACTTTGAGGAAGATTTCTGGGGTTTTGTCTTAAATGCTGCCTTGAAGATCACTTTAAGTAATGACTTTAAGACAATTGCTATTGGTCCTTTAAAACTGAATGGAAGTGTTTCCTTATGGAAAAACATCAAACCTGTCTTGAGACTGGGAATAGCTATCAGATCGTGAGTAATACAGAGAAAACTCTGGGTAGAAAGAGCTCAGGAGTCAATGATGTACAGGAAACAGTCTGTAGGAGTGCACACAGCAGAGGGAAGCTGCCCATAGCAGCACGTTGCTTATTCCCTATGGCACTCAAAAGCAAGGCCTCCAGAACCTTTGTGTCTCATTATCCCACGTCCAAACTTTTTGATTCATTCTGTAACTCAGATGATATACACTGTGGACCTCATTGTTGAGAGTTACTGGATTGATGGTGATGTTATATGGAAATAGTCATCATATGCTTAGATGGAATAAGGTAAAAAAAATCTGCACCGTGGGGAGGACCCAGAGATATTTACATGGTGAGAGGACAGGGCTTGGGGATATCTCCTCAGCATAGTTTCTGACTACATTTTGCGTCTTGGTCCTTTATCAATAGCCTTGCAGAATGGTGAAGAAAATGAGCCAATCATAATTGGAAAAGAAAGAATGAAATACTCAGAAAATCTCCATAACAATTTAGAGAAATAACTGAAATGAATCACATAAATTCTCCCACAAAGCCCAGTTACTAGTTCATAAGAGATCTAGAAATATAAGTACATGTCTTAATAAAATTTCTAGAACTAGCTACCTGGGTTTATGAACTGAGACTCTAGGCTTCCTGGCCATGCCCAGATGTATGATGATAGCTTATTCCCTTCATATATAATAAAACTGCCAGGGTAGGAAGGAAGTGTGCCCACCAGCAACAGAAAAGCTGCCTTCCTTGGATCAATACTTCACCTAAGAAGAGAAAAAGAGTCTAATAAGTGCATGAAACCATGTATCACAATTAGCCCTTAAGGAAATGCAAACTAAACCCAAATGAGATCTCACGACAAAATTTTCAGAATGACTACAATTAAAAATGCTGACAATGTGAACTACTATCAAGTATACAAAGCCAAAGAAATCTCATGTATTGCTCTTAGGTATTCAAAATGGTACAACCATTTAGAAAAACAGATTGTCTATTTTGTATAAAGCACATGTTAAATATGCAATGTGACTCACCAATCCCAGATATGGGAACCTATAGCAATGAAACACATTTCTTTACACAAAAACATGCACATAAAGATGTATAGCACCTCTATTTAAAATTACCAAAAATCAGGAAAAACCCATGTGACACTAAGCAGTAAATGGATAAACTGGAAAACATCTATGTGATATGAAAATAGAAAGGAACAAACTATTTATAAAAGAAATAATTTGAATAAATTTCAAAAATCTTTGCTGAGTAAGAGGTACCAGTCCCAAAATGGTAATACTATATCATGCCATTAGTACAGAATTCTGAAAACCACAAGATGTTAGTGTCAGTTGGTAGGTGATGAATTGGGAGTCAGGTAGGACTAACAGAGGAATGTGAAGTAGTGTTTTAAGGTGATTCAATTGTTCTGTGTCCTGATCGTGGTGCTGGTTACAAAGTATATGCTTGGATCAAAAATAATAGAGTTGTAAACCAAAAAAAGAGTCAATTTAATTTTATGTTTAAAATAATGTAATTCGGTAGTCTTTTGAATGATATTAGCCCTACTATTTTATATAAAATATCATGGACAATGTTTTAAAGTAAATTGTGGAAATATACTGGATAAGATGGTTGCAAAGTTATTGCTCAAAGTCAGAAGGTAATCTGCAAGATGGCAAAATAGGAAACCCCTGAACCTCCTTTCACCCACAGGAATGCTGAATTAATAATAATATATAAACCAATGTACATTGAGAGAAACCTATGAAGAAATTGAGAGGCTTCTGGATACCATGTGAGATTGAAACCCACTACAATGAAGCTGATGGAAAAATTTGGGACAGTACACATCACAGTTCACCTTCGCCCTTCAGCACTGCATATGGTTAGGAAGAAATTCATAATTCACAGGAGCTCACTGATGAGGGAAAGAGAAGACAACACCATATATTTAACCTTCTGACTTTCGTGGGATGCATGGCTTAGCCTTTATTAATTCTCAGTGCTGACAAGTAACAAATTGGAGGCTGTTGAAATTAAAGGCAATGGTTTAGGATTAGTGTACATTCATGAGGCATAATGCCTGTCCCCATTTCAGCACAAAAGTAGGGTGAAAACCCCCCTTTCTTTCCTTCTCCCTGAGAAGAAAAAGAGTTAAAGCAAGTGTTCAACATTCTTGCTTTTCAGAGTCTGCCCGAGGTACTGTTTTCTGTGTTACCTGTCTTGGAGCACTGATGGGACACAGCCTATTCTGCATGCCCCGCGATCACTGAGAACAAGAGTTGGGCACTTTACTATTGTTTCAGAGGAGCTGCGGTTGAGCAGACGGAAGATAATAAATCTCAGAAGACTCTCCCATGAAAGTGGAAAGAAAAAATGGAATATGCTTCCAATATTTAGATTTTTTAGAGGGCTGTTTCGTTGATTGGTTTCTGTCATACTCAACTTGAAGCACTGACAAACTCTGACACATTTTGGAGGACTAGAATTTTTGAAATCAAAGGAAAACCGAGCAGCTTTCAACATCTCCAGAGAATCTGCAATACTTGCAGAGAAACACCCCGCCACCAGAATGAGCAAAAGGGTAAATGCTTCTGAAACAAATGAACAAATGAATAAATAAATAAATAAAAACATTACAAAACCCTCTAATCAGAATTTACAGATACACAAGACCAAACACAATGCATGCACGGGTAAGGTTTGAGAAGGACCCATACTCGAGCCAGGCTGAAAAAAGTAAACTGTAAAAAGCCATTCTGTAAAACTGGAAGAGTTGACTGTGATTCGAATTGGTGTATCCAACAGGAAGTCCACAACCAAGTAAGGATATATATCCCAAATAAAGGTACAAATGAAGCCCCCTATATTGACCACAAAGAAATGAAGAATTCAAAATAATAATAAAAAAATGATACTCAACAAGTCTGGGAAAACAGCATAGGACCAAATTAGATCAAAAAGAGATAGAAAATATGTAAATTTTTTCAAGAAATAAATAAACAAGAAAAAAAATCAGAAAAATTGAAACTGAAATCACTAGTTGTGTAGTTATTACTGAACTAAAAATTTCACTAAAATAACTCAATAGTATAATTGATCAAGCAGAAGAATCAATGAACTCAAAACCACATCATTTAATATTATCCAGTTAGAAAAGCCAACAGATGAGAAAAAAATGGAAAAGAATGAAGAAATTTTTTGCAAAACTGTATGGAACACCATCTAGCAAAACAAGAAATACTTACAGAATAGATAGAAAAAAAGGGATATAAGCTTATTTGAAATAATAATTGCCCAAGACTACTTACACCTGGGTAAGGAAATGGTTGTCTAGATTCAGGAAGCCCAATGGACAGCAAGCTGGAAGCCCATAGAAAACCAAATTAACATGTGTTGCATACAAGCTGTCAGAACTCAAAAAACAAAGAGAATTGTGAACGTATTAATGAGTTATCATGTACAAAGGAACTCCTCACTAAATTTCTTAGTAGAAACCTTGCAAGCCAGAAGTGGGTGAAATGGCATATTCAAAGTCCTAGGAAACAAAACAAATCAAACAGCACCACTGGATCACAAACTCTATTTGGCAAACTGTCCTTCAAAAATGAAGAAAAAATACTTTCCCAGGGTAACAAAAGATAACAGAATTTACCTCAGATTTGCCTTACAAGAAATGGTAAAGTGGTCCTTTACCAACAAAAGTGTTCAGCAACACAGGGTCATACAAAAGTGTGAAACTCACTACAGAGACAATTGCTAAGCAAACACAGAACACTGATACCACAGCAGTGTGAAATCAATCACATTTCTGTTATAGAGGCTAAAATGCAACCTCACAAAAGTGGCTATGAAGTAAGTTGCTAGATATGCAAAAAAAAAAATGATGTGATTTGTGACATGAATAACACAATATGGAGAAGATAAGTAAGAGTAGAGTTTTGTAAAGAATTGTAGCTGAGTTGTTGTCAGATTAAAACTGTTACAGTTATAAGGTGTTTTGTGCAAACCTAATGGTAAGTAAAAATAAAATAAACCGAAGATACCCAAAGGACATGAAAAAGGATCAAAGTACAATCCCATAAAATATCAGTGAAACACAAAGGAAGACAGCTTGGGGAGAAAAGAGGAGAGAAAACCCCTATGAAACCGAAAGCATAATAACAAATTGGCCACAATAAGTTCTTCAGTAAAGTTTAATAGTTTTATTATTTTATTTTTATTTTTAGGTTTTAGTACCAGGAATTGAACCTAGGGGTGTTTAATTGTTGAGCCACATCTCTAACCCTTTTTACATTTTTAAAAAAATATTTTTCTTAGTTGTTTATGAACACCATACTTTTATTTATTTTTGTGTGGTGTTGAGGATTGAACCCAGTGCCTCACACATGCTAGGCAACTGCTCTACCACTGAGCTACAACTCACGACCCTTTTTTAATTTTTTTATTTTGAGACAGATTCTTACTAAATTGCATAGGACCTTGCTAAATTTCTGAGGCTGGTCACAAACTTAGAGTACTCCTGTCTCAACCTCCCAAATCACCAGGATTACTGTAGTATGCTACCACGCCCAACAGAAATGGTTAATATTTTAAAAGTAAGCTGATAAACTCCTCAATCAAAAATAAGTTGTACTATGATTAACTCTCTGTGTAGATTTTCTATTTCTTCATGATTGAGTTTTGAGAGGTTGTGTGGTTGCTAGAGTATACTATTTCTTCTAGTCTATTCAATTGGTATATAACTCTTCATAGCAGACTCTTAAAATCCTTTTTATTTCTGTGACATCCATTATAGTGTCTCCCCTTTATTTCTGCCTTTATTTATTTGAGTCTTCTTTCTTTTTTCCTAGTTTAGCTTAATGTTTGTCAATATTCATAATCATAAAAAATCAACTCAGTGTGGTTGATTTTCTTTATTTTTCTGTTTTTTATTTTCTTTGGTTTTGCTCTGATGTTTCTTGTTTCCTTCCTTCTGTTAACTTTGCAGTTTGTTCTTATTTTTCTATTTCTTTGAGGTATAAGTTTACATTGTTTTAAAATATGTTTCCTCTACTTTTATATAGGGATTTACTGCAACAAATTTCCCTCTTATTACTGGTTTTGCTGTGTCTTATTTATATTGGTATGTGTTTTCATTTTAGTTTAATTCAAAATACTTTCAAATCTTCCTCCTGTTTTATTCTACATTCACTTTCTGTTTGAGAGTTTATTGTCCAATTTCCACATATTTGTGAATTTTCCTATTTTCCTGTGGTTATTGATATCTTTTTAATTACTTGTGGGAAAGGATTATTGGCATGATTTTAAGCTTCTTAATTTTTTTCAGTGGGGGGGGTCTTGTTTTGTGACACAACATGTAATCTATCTTAGAAAACATTCTTTAAGTGCCTGAGAAGAACTTATATTTTATTGCTGTTTGGGTAAAATGTTTGAAATATATCCTCAAGGTCCACGTGATCAGGAGTGATCACAAATGAGTGTTCAGCTCATTTGTTTTCTTATTAATATTCTGTCTAAATGATCTAACCATTTTTTAAATGGACATTGAAATTTTGTATTATTACTGATTTGTTGTCTTTTTCTTTCTCTGCTCTGTACTCTGATTTGAAAGTGTGTGTGTGTGTGTGTGTGTGTGTGTGTGTATGAATGTGTGTGGTATATCTTCCTTGTGAATTGATCCTTTTATCTTTTTCTAATATATCTCTGTGTACCTTCCGATGCTTTTGACTTAAAATGCATTTGCCTTATATAAATATACAGCGCTTGCTGTCTTTGTTTACCATCTGCATAAAGAACCCTTTTCTATTCTTTATTTCCAGCCTATGTATATCATTTTGACTCATATCTTTTAACTCTTTGTTAATCTAATACTACTTTGAAATTATTACATAACTATTTTTATGTTGTGTCAAGACTGCACATACGCGTATGTGTTCATAAATTATGTTCAAATATCTATCCTCCATATTCATAATAGAATGTCTTTGATAAATGCATCTTTTGAAGTTTATATGGTAATAAGAAGTTGCAGATACAATTGACCAAAACCCAAAAATTCAGACAATCTCTCACCTTTTTATGGTTCAAATAGCTTCTATCTTATAAATCATTAAAGAATTCTAGATACATGGGTAAGTTATTTAACCTCTCTGGGCAAGGATTTTTAAGCATGTAAGGAAGATATTTCAATGATTTCTATACTATCTCAAAATTCTAAAATTCTCCACTTGTATAATTTATCACTTGTGTGAGAATAACCATTATTTTAATCCATAAAGTATATAAGGAAAGCCATTATTTTTTAAAAAGCTTATTCATTATATCTTTAGGCCCTAAAGTAAGGGGTTTGGGTATTTACCATAAATATCTTCTCAAATAGTTTATCATGATGAATCTGAGTGTTTATTCACTGAAAGAAAGGGAGAAATGCATATTTTTTCAAACTCCTTAGACAAATCAAAATTAAATTTAAATGCACTTCTTTATTCAAAACACCCTTTTAGTACACTTAATCTTTTGTTTCTCTAGTGTCTGTACGAGTCATAAAGATAGTAAACTATTTTCTAACACACAATTAAGTAATTTAGAATAATGAAAATTTAATATTCACAACTTTGGTGCTACATATATTGCATTAATTTTCTGACTATGAAATACTAAATTGTTACAAGAGAAGAAACAGATTATCTAGATGTGACTCATTGTGTTAAGCCCACTCTGATTCCTTAGTTTTCCAATTAAAAAAAAGGATAATGTTGAGGCATGGTCTTTCCCAGTGGGAACCAATGAAAGTAGTAGTATGTACCAGGAAAATATTTTATTTATTTTTCTTAGAAAAAGTTGTATAGTTAAAATTCTTACACAAAACAGAACTAATAGGAGATATATAAGTATTGAGGGAGTCAAAACCAGAAGGAGGGAAACACACAGAGAGACCAAGAAAGAGGCAGACAGATGGTCAAAGATTTATCAATTTTGGAGACCAGGAAGTCACACAATTCATTATCTGTAAGCTTAAGAGCTAGAAAAGCCAGTAATGTAGTTCAGTCTAAGTCCATAGGCTTGAGAACAAGGAATACAAATGTTCAAGACAGGTGACAAGGGGCATCCCAGTACTAGAGAGAATATTCACACTTCCGCCACCTTTTGTCCTAATCAGACCCTCCATCACATGATTCTTGCTAATATCTGTGAGCATGGTCTTCACCCAGTCTACCAGTTCACCCACAGATCACTTCCAGAAACATCTTCACAGATATGTGCCAAAATAATGCATTGACAGCCATCTGGGCATCCCTTAGTCCAGCCCCATTGTCTTACAAAATTAGCTATCATGAAAGTAAGACACACTGGCAACATTCTTTGATCCCCTTCTTCTCCACTTATCACTGTAGATGTCTTGCAAACATGAAAGAAATTCCTAGTTAATCACAAACACATTATCTCTACAAATATTAGCAACCTCTTCCTTTTTGGGCAATAAAAATGCACTGTTTCCTTTTTTTTAACGTCACATTTTATAATTTGCACAATGACATGTCTAACCTGTTAGTAGCACATTCCATTGTTTTAAAATGGGCCAAAGAAGTGAACAGGCACTTTACAGAGGAAGATCTACAAGCAATCAATAGATTTATGAAAAAATGTTCAACATTCCTTGTTATAAGAGAAATTCAAATCAAAACTACCTTAAGATTTCATCTTACCCCAATTAGAATGTCTTTTATTAAGAATACAGGCAACAACAGGTGTTGGCGAGGATGTGGGGGAAAGGGTGCACTCATACATTGCTGGTGGGAGTGCAAGTTGGTGCAGCTACTCTGGAAAGCAGTGTGGAGATTCGTTAGAAAACTTGGAATGGATCCACCATTTGACCATGCTATCCCACTCCTTGGCCTATACCCAAAGGACTTAAAATCAGATTACTACAGTGATGCAGTCACATCAATGTTCATAGCTGCTCAATTCGCAATAGTTAGATTGTGGAACCAACCTAGATGCCCTTCAATAG
>JAJEJO010050695.1:0-45602 GCA_020662805.1 Glaucomys volans | reverse complement strand
CTAGCTAACCACGCGGGTGCGGCCGCCGGGCGAGGGTGGGGCCGCCGGGCGGGGGCGGCCACGCCAAGCCCTGGAGCTGCCGGTGGGCCGGGTGGGGTGCGGGAACCTGAGCGGTAAAGCCATTTCCTCCAGTAACGAGCCCACCGTGGGGCAGGGTCTTGGGCGCACTCCAGACGCGGACGCATCGCTGGCCTCCGGGCGGCGCCGCCCGGGGCGGGATAGCACTCTCGGGACGCGTCCCGCGCGCTTCCGTGGGTCCTGGTCGTTACCCGCCGGTCCCCTTCCAGGCCGGTGGCCCCGGCTCGCTTGGCTCCAAGCAGGACCCCTGAGCCCACTCAGCTTCTACCCAGGCCGCTGGTCTAGATCTGGGCTGCCTCGGGATTCAGTCCTAGCGGGGGCGACCTTGGCCTCCGCCTCCTGCATGTCCCAACGAGCTCCTTTCCTTGGCGAGTTACCCCGCAGTTTCACACTGGGGTGGGTGGGAGGGAGTGGAGTTGGAGGTGACACGCAGGCCCTCACGGACTTGAGAGAGTTATGGGTGGCCTGGACCCCAACCTTTTGGACGTCAGGACAGCAAGGGCAGGAGACAGTATTGGGCAGAGGAGCTGGTCCCTGCCAGGCAGTGCCTTATTTCAGCGCTTTATTTCAGGCGCCCACCCAGCCCCCTAACCTGTTCACTGAGTCCCAGGATTGCACCCCTCCTGCCCTGCTCCTTCTGAGTCCCCACTTTCCCAGGGTAGCAGAGTCCCTGCCTGTTGACAGAGGGACAAACAGCATCAGACATGAGGATAGCAGAGGGTAGGACAGACAGGGTCCCTTCCCTAGTCTGCCACTGGTGGTAGGAGGCCAGAATGTGAAGGGAGCCACTTGCCTAACAGGAGGAGGAGGAGGAGGAGAAGGAGGAGGAGGGGGGGGAGGAGGAGGGGGAGGAGGAGGAGAGGCTACACTGTTGTTTGTCGTTCCCAGAGGGGAGGGACCGGATTTGGCCTGGAGTGTTCTGGCATGGCCAGGAGCTGAGGGGCTTCCTGCTTCCTCCTCAGGAGCTGGCCGAGCCCTCAGTCCCTGTCCAAAGAGGGTTTGTCTCTCCAAGGCTCAGGGTGAGGAGCAGATCCCAGGGCCCTCGCAGTCTGTTCATGACTCTGCCCCAGTCCCCAGCTCAGGACTCTCCGGAGCCTTGGCCAACCCGGAAAGCTTTCTGCCTGCTTGGAAGCCCAAAGAAAACAGGCTCTGTCCTGCCAGAAAGCCCTGCTGGGCGGGGGTCCAGATCCCTACCCACTCCACCACCAGGCTGCACCCAGCAGCCCACACCTAAGTAGATCCCAGCCAGGACATCCCAGAGGAGCCTTAGGGTGTTGTGCCTGTGTCCCAAGATCACATGCAGCCTGGTAGGAGCCCATTCCCTTCCAAGCTATTAGACCCAATCGATTCTGTGTTCCCAACTCAAGTTAGTGTGGCCATCGACCCAGCCAGTGGGTCTGAGGGTCAGCTCCCTGCCTCCACATGGCCCACGGCCCAGAGCTGGCCACAGGGGCATGGTTCTGGCAGCCCTGGACTGCAGCTGCCACAGCCGCCATGGGCTGTCTCAACGACCTCCTTATCGCAGTGCTAGGAGAAGATGCCAGGCTGGGGTGAGGACCAGGCCCCTCTTCCACCCAGCCAGCTCCCATCTGCCTTGGGGTGGACACAGGGAGGCCCTGGCTGGCCTGTGTCCAGGGAAGATGAACAGTTCCTCCCCTGTGGAGGGGTGGGTGGTCCTGGAGGATATCCCTGGCCTGGCCATGCTCAGCAGGTTCTCTCTGGACCCTGGAGCACCCAGAGCGGTACCCCCAGGCCCCAGGGTAGGCTGTGCCCTGCCAGGGCTCCACTCCCCACCTCTTGCCGGGGTCTGGCCCGGATGGAGTGCACTGGGCCACACTGCAAATGGGAACCTGAAGAGCTGGGCCTCGGTCGGTCGTGCAGGGCAGAGCCTAGTGCCGTGACACCCCTCCTCCTCACCCAGTGCCTGCCTCTGGTCCAGCCCCTTCCCTTTGGAATTCCGGCTCTGCTCCAGCCCTTCTTCCTGCCCTCTTCTCCACCCTTTTCCTGCTTTACTCCCATGGGGAGGCCCAGCTTCCGCCCTTTGGGAGGTGGCTCTGCAGTCTGAACTCCAGGGTTGGGGGTAGGGGGCACCCGATCCTCAGCAGCTGGTTTCAGACCTTTGGCGCCAAAGTGGCAGCTGGAGGAGACAGGGTGGGGGAGGGGTTAGGGACCAGGATGATGGAGCTAAATATAGACAAATGGGTCCTGGGGGGGGGGTCCCACAGGAGGCCCAGGGCTGCCAGCCCCATCAGGGCCCTTGTGGGGTAGGGGGTTGGTGATGTTCGAGGGAGGGCAGATGTGGGGAGGCAGGTGTGTGTGTGTGTGAGACAGGTGTTTGGGGGAGGGTCGGGTGTAAGCAGGTTCAGTCAAAACAGGCATCAAGGGGGTGAAAAGGTGTTTGATCTGCCACCACTTACAAATGACAGGAATCTGGAGGGAGAGCAGGGCCTGGCCCAGGACATGGAATTCCCTAAGAGGGGAGCCTGCTCAGTCTGGAGCCCCTGCAGCAGGCTTGGGGGGGGGGGCCCTGGAAGGTGCAGGACTGGGAAGCGCGGGGGGCAGGTGACCGCACTGACCCTCTGCCGCCTGCAGCCGAGAAGGTGAGCTCCCTGGGCAAGGATTGGCACAAGTTCTGCCTCAAGTGTGAGCGCTGCAGCAAGACACTGACACCCGGGGGCCATGCTGAGGTAAGGTCAGCCCTGGGGAGGCGGCGGGGCCACGGGCTCCTCACCCTAACCCAGCCTCTCTGCCCAGCACGACGGGAAGCCCTTCTGCCACAAACCCTGCTACGCCACACTGTTCGGACCCAAAGGTGAGCCCCTGGGGAGGGCTGGGGTCCCAGGTGGCCTGGAGAGCCCGGCTGTGGGAGTGCTGCCCTCCGAGAAGCTCCATGTGTGATGGGTGGGAGTGGCATGGCCATTGGCCACCCACCCCATGTGCCTGCCACCCGCAGGCGTGAATATCGGGGGTGCTGGCTCCTACATCTACGAGAAGCCCCTGGCCGAGGGCCCTCAGATCACTGGCCCCATCGAGGTGCCAGTGGCCCGAGCTGAGGAGCGGAAAGCCAGCGGTCCCACTAAGGGGCCCAGCAAAGGTAGGCTGACCTCTGCTGGGGGGAGGGGGTGGGGGGCCTTGACCCCCCTGACCGCCCTGACCTAGCCCCACACCCCTAGCCTCCAGCGTGACCACGTTCACTGGGGAGCCCAACATGTGTCCTCGCTGCAACAAAAGGGTCTACTTCGGTGAGTGACGGCACCCGCCGCAGCCTCGGGGAGTGAGCCCTGGGCTGCTGCGTGGGGCTTCAAGGTTCTCCTCCCTCCCAGCCGAGAAGGTGACATCTCTGGGTAAGGACTGGCACCGGCCCTGCCTGCGCTGCGAGCGCTGCTCCAAGACTCTGACCCCCGGTGGGCACGCGGAGGTGAGGGGCTGGGGCACCGGAGGAGAGGAAGTCCTGTGAGCGAGGACGCAGGGGCTGCACTGGGCAGGGGAGTGGCACTGGGATGCAGGAGCCCAGGGGACAGTCAGGAGCACGTGGCCGGAGAGGACGCCTGGAGGGGAGAGGGACGCCTGGAGGGGAGGCAGGGGCACCGCAGGCAGAGCCCTGACCCAGGAGGGACACAGCCCCTGAGAGAGGCGCTCCAGGCCCGGGAGGGCGCGCCAGGCTGAGGGTTGCCCCCTGGTGGCCGAGCGGAGACTCGTGCTGCAGATGCTGCGGGTGGAGGTGCTGTTGCTCAGGCCTGGACATGGCCTTGGAGCCTGAGGGCTCTCAGGGAGGGAGGCTGCAGGTGAAAGGCTGCGTCTCCAGGGCGAGGGGAAGGGTTTGTGCCACACCCTCCTCCTCCTGCCCACAGCATGACGGCCAGCCTTACTGCCACAAGCCCTGCTATGGCATACTGTTCGGACCCAAGGGTGAGTATGGCCCGAGTTGTGGGTGTGGGTGCCCCTCCTCTGCCCAGGCCTCTACTCCTTCCTTCTTGGCACCGGCCTCTTTCTCCACAGGAGTGAACACCGGGGCTGTGGGCAGCTACATCTATGACAGGGACCCTGAAGGCACCGTTCAGCCCTAGGCCTGCAGCCCTCCCAGTGGGGCAGGGCCTTCTGCCTTCTGCTGGACCCTGCCCGCCCTGCTTGGCACTGTGGCCCACAGTGCTCTGCTGCCACAGCGCATCCTGCCTGCAAGCCAGGGCCCGAGTGTTGGAGGAGGCGGCCGGGTGGCAGTCCCAGAGCAGCACTCAAGTCCAGCCCTGTTTCTTGGTGTGTTAGACCCCGTGGTGTTCCATGTGTTACTCACTGCCCCCTCCATTGCCCTGTGTGTCCCCATGCCCAGCATTCTCTGTGTCTGTCCCCATGTATCCCCAAGTCCCTGGTGCTCTCTGAGGAAGCTGTGTGGCTCCCTGCCTGCTGCCCTTTCCTGCCCACCAGTATTATTTATGCTCCAGCTTGCCGGTGATGGCCACAAGCTCACGGTGTCCGCGGGGCAGGGCCCACCCCTGCCGGGAAGCCTCTGCCTGGCTCCCACACTGCCCACTCACCCACCCTTCTCACACTGAGCTGCTAAGACTTGCTGTCAATAAAAGGTTTGAGGATCACAGAACCCAGTGCCATGTTTGTGGCTGTGGGGTGGATGTGAATCCAGGACAAAGTCCCTTTGTCCTGTCCACAGCCACTTCCAACCAGTGCCCCTGGGCCTGGCTTCTGGTGGGGTTGAGATGTTTCTGAAGCTGGGGGCCTGGTTTGGGCAGTGTGGCGACACTAAGATGGAGTGGGCAGCAGAGAGGGGCAGAACTGCAGAGGTAGCGGGGATCGTGGGAAGGGACCCAGGTGAGAGGCAGATGGGCAGGATCAGCAGGATGTAGATCTTGGGGGAAGGGCAGTGCCCACGGGCTGAGCCTGGACCCTGGAAACAGCTGCAGGCATCAGAAAGGGGTGGTGTAGGAGGGGTCGGCCTTGAGAAGGAGCAGGGGAGGGAGTGGGACCTGGTGACCCAGAGCCCTGGGCACGGCTGATGCAGAGCTGGTGAGGAGCGTGGGTGCCGGAGTGGGCAGGTAGCCGGAGATGGGCTGGGAGTCTGCAGTCGGCGGCTGCCCTGAGCAGTCCACAGGACACCTCATGGATTTGGCCTGCCTCAGGTGCGCAGGGTGACTTAGGGACAGAATGAGGCTGTTCATTCTAGGTGAGGGTTTGCAGGCTCCTTTCCCTGCCCAAGTGGATTTGCAATAATAGGCACCTGGCCTGCCCACGTGGTTCAGACTGCCCTTCCAACCTGCAGGCTGGGTGCCGCTAGGGAAACCAGCTCACTGTCTGCGCTCCCTCCACCTCCACCCGTCGGGCCCACCAGGGGGCGCCCCTGCCCTTCGGCTCCATGCTCTGGGCGTCGCAAGACCCGCCCCTGTCCCGGTCCCCGCCAGACCCGCGCCTCGCCCCCACCTCGCACCCCACCCCAGATACCCGCCTGCTTGAAGAAGCTAGCAGCTGCCAGGCCTGGTCACCTCGGGGACATCCCGGGCCTGTGTCGGGTCCCCAGCTCGACCTCCAGGCCATCGGCCAGGGGGTGGCAGAGCCGGGACCCCAGCACATTGTCCTGCGAGCATCCTCCGCATCCCGCTCTGGTGTATGGCAGTGTCCCCCGGCCCGGTCTGGGCTGCTGCCAGGACGCGCGGCTAGCGGCCCACGGGGGTGGCCACTCCCCAACCCAAGAGGAGGAGGTTCCGGCAGCACGCCAGACTCCGGCTTTTGTCGCCCCTCCAGCCGGACGAACTCTTGAGCCCTCGGGTGTGGGCGCAGGCTCCTGGAGGGGGCAGCCTCCGCAAGAACTGTGGAGGGGCCTTCCCCAAATCCTGAGCGGGGCAGGGGCACCGCCGGGCGAGCACCTCCCCCTGCCCCGGGCTTGGTGGTGACTGAGGGGCCCCGGGTCATTCCCGGCAGATCTGCGGCCGGCCTGCACCCCCACCCAGGCTCAGCGGGGCAGGACCTGCCGGTTTCCTGCCGGGGAAGACGACGCTGTCATGTTTGTTTCCAGGGGGTTGTCATGGGAACCCAGCGGCGCAGCCACTGTTTGTCTGGCCTTGTTGCTGGGCGGTGTCTGCTGCTTCACCAAAGCACCCCTTTGGTGGTACCAGCTCCCGACGCCCCCAAGATGGACGGGAGGGGGAATGGGTGCCTTTGTCTCTGGGGAGCGTGGCTTTTTCCTCCCGCCCTCGGAGAGGCTGCCTCTGCGGTCTCCACTCACCCTCTGACTCACACTTAAGGCAGTGCGGCTGCTCCAAAATGCCATCGGACCACCTCACTCCTGGTTTAGGACCCCTGGAAACCTGGACCTTCACACCCAAGTCACTCTGCTCGATTAGCTGTGCCTGGAGAGCTGTGCTGGCTCTGGACTTCCTTCACCACCCTGCTCCCCCGGTGCACCCTACCCCACCCTGCAGTCCAGTGGCTGACTTCCGTGCCTCTGGCTCAAGATATTCCCAGCCCTGCATCTCAGTACGCCAGGCTCAGCCTGAGGCTCTGTCTGTCCCTGAGTTCCAGACTCCCAGAACCTACCCTGCAGGCTCATCCCACCTTCCTCTGGGCCACTGACCCTGGCATCAGCCCTGGGCACCCCTCTCCCCAGAGTCTTCCTCAGTTCTTGGCTCCTTGACCCTATCCAGCTCAGGGTAGCTTCCTCCAGCCTCTATAGGAATTGGGGTGGCATGACTCCTTCCTGCCCCTGGGTCTATCTCACTGGCCGCTGGCTGCAGCCTGGGGGGCTGGGTGTCAAGAGACTGCCATGTTCCGGGAGCACAGGCAAGGGCTGGCTAGGGACCAAAGTGGCCAGGTGTGGGCAGCCCTTTTTCCCAGGGCCAGACTGGCCTCGGGTTGGGCTCAGAGCCATAAACAGGGCCTCAGCTGCTGGGCTGTAAGGCTGGAATTTGAGGTGGTTCTGCTTGGGCTTTGGTTCTAGGAAGCCAACTGGGCATCAAGCCCAGCCACAGGAAAGGGAGGGCAGGACACCCCATCTAGCCAGACTCTTGGCCGAAGGCAGAGGTACAGCCCCACTACCAGAGACCCCACCCCTCCACATCATCCCCACAGCTATGCCACTTTCCAGAAAGGAAAACACTGTCCACTTGGGCCCAAGATATGATACCTGGAGGGCAGAGAAGTCTGTCTGGAAAGCCCAATGTCTAGTCCTTCCCCACCCCCCCCCGCAGTGTGTGTCCCAGCAGGCCCCCCAGGGGCCAGATCTCGGCCGCCGACAGTCTTCCCGGGAGACAAGCTACTGAAAATAGGCCTGGGAACTTGTGAATGTCCTGAACTGGGCCTGCAGGGAGGGGCAGGGAGGGTGACCCTGGGGCCGCCTGAGCCTGATCTGGCCCTGGGTTCCACATAGTTTCCAGCAGCATGTGGGTGCCTCCAGCCTGGGGGACATCTTCACACCTGTCCATACCCTGAGCTGCGCACAAGGCTAGGTGCCGGGTGAGGGCTTCAGGGATGTGGAGGGGGAGCTGGAGGCAAAGGCCACACTCTGCAAAGGAAGGAGCCAGCAGGGGCTCTTCCCTGTGGAGCTGGACTTTCCCGATGGGGGTGGATGGCCGGATTCCTCAGCGGTCATCGGGTCCCGCAGGGCTGGCCCTGCCTTCTTCGGCTGGCCAGCTGAGGGCGCAGGGGCGTGTGCAGAGATCAGACTGGGCAGAGGAGGAGGAATCTGCCCCCAGCCTTCCAGGTCTCAGTGCCCTTGCGCTGTCCTGGTACAGGGCAGAATGTTCTGGCACAGAGGCACCCAGGGAGGCAGCTAGAGAGCTCAGCGTCCTGTCCTGCCCACCACTCTGCCTTCCATTTGTGCGACACATTCCAGTAGCACCTGGCAGTCGCAGGGGTTGGAGCTGCCAGGGCCTTCACCTGGACCACTGGTCCTGAGTCAGGGTGACCTGTCAGTGGCCCCCCTTCACAGGCAACCTGGGTCAGGAGGGGTCAGGTGAACTGAAGCAAGAGCCCTTACACCCAGGGCCCTGGCTGAGGATGGGCACGGAGGCTGGTGGCCTGCAACTAATAAGGGGGTCTCCACCCCCACAGTAGGGTGTGTGGGGAGCACAGAAGAAAGGGTGAGGCCAATCAGCCTGTGCTGAAGTTCTGGGAGAGTTCCAGGGATTGGGCGTTTGTGTGTGTGTGTGTGTGTGCATGTGTGTGCGTGTCTCTTTGTGTGCATCTGGAAAAACTGCTGCGTAACAACACAGAGGGCGTGCCCCAGGGCTCTTCCCACCCCCTGGCATTCTTCTACCCACCCCGTGAACATGGTAACGGAAAATAATAGCAGGCAAGGCCAGGAAGGACTCCTGAGCTGGTTTCCAGGGAGGGAGCACCCTGGGAGGGCAGGGTTGGAGTCTGGGTGTGGGCGAAGAGCCATCCCTGGGGTGGGGCAGTGGAAGGGGGACAAGGACCAGGTCATTGCCCCCACCTGCCCTGGCATATGCTCTTCAGGAGAGAGCTGTGAGCTCCTTCCCAGGAGCCCCGGGGCAGGGTTGGGGTGCAGGCAAGACAGAAATGTGTGTGCCCATGTAATCTGAGACCCTTCGCACACCAGACACACCTGATGGACAGCCCGCACAGGCACGCCAGCAGGCCCCAGGGCACCACGCGTGTGTGGGGTGTGGGCAGGCGCCCAGTCCCTCCCACTGCTGCAGTGCCATCCTGGTGGAGGTGAGGAGCTAGGCCAGTTGCCCATGGCCTCCACCCACACACACCCATGACTGGCAGTGGCTGGCCTTCTCCATGAGCAGCAAGGTGGCTGTGTCATGTGTGGTCAGCTTCCAGGGGCCTGCAGTAGTGAGATCCCCCTGCCCACGACTGTCCTGGCTTGCATGGCCCCTCCTCCTGTGGCCAGGGGCACTGCTTGGTTCTGCTCCGTTACTGTCCTTGCCAAGTTCCTGTTGCCCTCCTGGCCCTTGCCCTCTTGCCCCTGCTGTGCTTGGGACTGATGTCAGAGGATAAAGGAAGTCAGGATTTGACCTCTTATTATCAGACTAGCCAAGGAGACTCTAAGGGGCATGTTGGAGGTGGAGGATGGTTGTGTTGGGGGCCTTAAGTCCACAAGCCACACAGTGGCACACGGGAAGGTGGTCCAGGCTGGGGACTAGGGGTCCTACCCTTTGCAAGTCGTGTGCACCTGTGCTCTGGAAATCCCAGTTGACAAGGGGCTTTAGAAGGTCCTTGAGGACCCCGGGACTTGCAGTGGTACCTCAGCCCTGGGCAGAACTGTGGCCTCAGAGGGCTTCCAGGGAGGATGGAGGGAACTGGTGTGTTGTCAGGGGCAGGACTTGTCCTCGGGTTGCAGGTATGGGGGGCTCCCTGGAGTGTGGCCTCTGCAAGGGACACATGGGGCCTTGGTCATTCCAAACCCTGGGGACTCCAACCCTCACCCTAGCTGTGGCCCAGTGAGGAGCAGGTAGGGGCCATGCTGAGATGTCGACACCCATGGCTTCCCCTCCCTGGGGCACCAGGGAGCATGGCCTCCTGCCCTGCTGCAGGGCCAGGGCCAGAGGCCCAGAGGTGATGGCTTGATTTCTGAGATGGGTGTTTGAGTGGAGATGAGGATGCTGGTAATGGGGCAGTAGAAGGAGAGGAAGGGCCCAGACATGTGCTGGGGTCAGGGTGGATACTTCCTGTGGGGCCCCACAGAGCAGGAAGGAGTTCTACAGAGAGGGCAGCCCTCTGCCCCTGGGAGAGGTGGGCCTGGCTGACGGTGCCCCCGGTACAGGAAGCTTCCAAAGAGGGATGGGCCGGGGGTTCGCACTGAGGCTGAGGCTTGGGTAAGGGGGGTTGGGAGCCACAGCAGTCCCACCTTGGCGAGGCTGCATGTGCAACCTCCAACCCTGGATGCCTGTAGGCCAGCACCAGACCCCTCAGCCCTCATTCTCAACAGGCTGGCCCCCGTTGTCGGCGGGGGGACTTGGACCACTCTTGGTGTTGGTGCGCTTCCTGCATATATAAGGCCTGCCCCCCCATGGGTCATCTTCAGGACGGCTGCCTGGAAGTGGCCGCACCCTCCTAGGCAATGGGTCCCTGGGCCTGGGCCCCTCTATCCTTGTAGAGGAGGGACTGCTGTGGCCTGGAGTCCCCTCTTCCAAGTTCCCCAGGGACCTTCCGGCTGTGGTCCAGTGGACTTCCCCGAGAGCAGCAGGGTCTAGGAGAGCTGGCACAGGACGGAGTGCCCCGCCGTGGCCGGGAGGGGTGAGCCTCCTGGCCTGCGCAGGAGTTGGGGGATCCCAGCGGGGCTCCTAGAGAAGTACCAGGCGGACTCTGGGAATGTGTCCCCAGCCCTCTTTCTGGGAGAGGGCAGGGTCAAAGAACGTGAGGAGAAATCTTTCAGGCTAGTTCGACCTGTCCCCTCCCTGGTTCCGGCTGATCTGGGGCTCTGGCTGTCCCCACCAGTTCCAACCCCGGGCAGGGCAAGCCTTCCAGGAGTGGAGCGCCCCTTGCCCCAGATCTGGGACTGTGCGCTGCTTGGTGTGGGATGTTGACCCGCTGGGGCAGCCTCGCCTCTCAGAGGGTCCCCACGTCTCCGCTCCACCCTCGGGGAGTCCTGCCCCGAGGCGGGCGTGGACCAGATGATCTTTCTAGGCGGGTCCGCCTGGATGAGAGGTCCCGGGGTCTAAGTCCCTGCCTCGCGGGCGGGACTCCAGGGGCGGGGTCTTAAGAGGCGGGGCCCCGGGGTCCCTGAAAGGCTAGGACCTGGCGGGCACCACCCAGTCTCGCGCCCACAGCCTCAGAAGCTCGTCCGTACCCGGCGTCGCCATGCCCAAGTGCCCCAAGTGTAACAAGGAGGTGTACTTCGGTGAGTGAGTCCTGCACCGGTGCCTCCCCGCGCGCGCACTGCCCGCGGGACGCGGAAGAGCGGCGGAGGGGGCGACCCTGCGGGGCGGGGGGCGTACTGGTCACTCCGGTGACCCGGCGGGAGCCGCTCAGGTAGGCTCAGGGCCTCGGGAGTCCTGGGCGCCGCCTAGGAGCCAACCTGCCCGTCCGGCCCGCGGTCGTCCGGGTGTGCGGTGGGACCCTCTCTTCCCATTCACCGTCGCTGTCGTCTCGCCTCTGTCTGCTGCCCTGGTGACCCCGTCTCCGGGATTCCCGGTCTCCCTGCCTCTCCACTTTCTGTCCACGCGCCTTGGGCGGGGTCCCCGAGGGCTAGGAAGGAACGCGGGGCTGGGGCCTCCCCTCCCAGCGCTAAGTGGAAACAGACGCGGAAACCGACGCCCCGGGCGCGATCCCGGCACGCTCGATCCGAGCGCCCGCCCTCCTGCCCCGCGCGCGCCCCGGGGAGGGTGGGAGGGAGCGGGCCGTTCCCGCCCTGCGAGAAAGGCGCCCGCGGGCTCCACCCAGCCCCTGGCGCCGCGGCCGAGGGCTCCCCCCGGGACCGCCTTCCCCACCCCGGCTGCCCTCGGGGCGCGGCCCAGGCACAGCACCAGGAAGCGGCACGGGGGCCACAGACTCTTCCGCTTGGTTTGGCCCGGGATTGGAGGTGTTCCCTTTATAGGCACAGGGGCAAGACGAGACCCAGGGTGGGCCGCCAGGTTGCGTGAATTCTGTGGGTGGCCTGGAGGAGCCGTGTGAGTGGTGGGTGTGCCGGGGCCTGAGAGCGGGTCTCTTGGGGATGTCTGCCCTGCAGCGGAGCGGGTGACCTCGCTGGGCAAGGACTGGCATAGGCCCTGCCTGAAGTGTGAGAAATGTGGAAAGACGCTGACCTCCGGGGGCCACGCCGAGGTAGGTGGGGCTGCGGTACAGCGGAGGGGGGTTTCTGCGGGGGCCAAGGCAGCTCCTCACCATCCTTTTCTCCGCAGCACGAAGGCAAGCCCTACTGCAACCACCCCTGCTACTCGGCGATGTTTGGGCCCAAAGGTACACCGTGGCAGCCACACCCCCCGCCCCCACCCCGGGCCTCCCTACCGGGTTGACCCTCCACATCTCTTTGCAGGTTTTGGGCGAGGCGGAGCCGAAAGTCACACTTTCAAGTAAACCCAGGTATAATCCTGCCTCCAGTCCCATCCAGCCCATCCCTCCCAGGATGCAGATGCCCCCAGGTCCGACTACTCAGGGGACTTGGTGGCAGGGCTAGGAGGTGTATTCAGGAATGCCATCTCTCTGAACAGGTTGTGGAGACCCTATCCTTGGCCACCTGCCAGGCCACTGCCAGTTCAGCAGATGCCAGGCCTTACCCCAGACACCCAGGGCTCTCAATAGCCCCTCATGCCTTCAATAAACCTGAACATGTGGAAGACCTGTGTGTGTGTGTCTGTGTGTCACTAGTACTGGGCACACGTGTGCTGGTGTGTAGTGGAAGGAAACTATATCTGGGGACTTCCAGCCCAGGGTGTTTGCTCTGCCTGCTGCAGAAGGCACTGTTGCCCACTGCCCCCTGAAGGCCTTTGGGGGCCCTCCAAGCCTGGAGCTCCCTTTGCAGGGCATGAATCCAGGCCTACCTCTCCAAATCCCAAACCCACAAAGGCCCTCCTCTGCAGCTGTGGAATGGGCTGGGCCAAAGGGTCAGGGGGAACATGAGGCCTGGGAGTAGGTGGTGTAGGGAGGAGAGTCTGGCTACTGGTCAGAGAAGGAATAAGCTGGAGCTTGTTCCCTTTTTGAGAAGCTTTGGGGGAGCTGTGGTGTGGACTCCCTGCCTTCCCACTTCCTGCCGCCCCACCCTTGTCCCCAGCCACCCCAGGTCAGGCACTGTTTTGCAGGGGCGTGCTGCAGCTGCTCAGACACCAGACCCATGTTTGGGCCCCTCCCTGCACATAGACTCCTCAAAGTGGCCTGTGCTCTGATGGTGTTTGCTGGCTTTGTGGCAGTGGAGGGGGCCCTTCTGGAAACTCCTTTGTCAACCCAGCCCCTGCTCACTGGGCTACCGTCAGAGCCCCCACTACCCTCTGGCCGCTCAGTCCTGGCCCTGGCTGTGGGTCTCCCATCTGCAGACCGGAAGGACCCGGGTCAGCCTTGCGGGGGGCTGACACTGCCTTGGGCTTTGGTGGGTGTACTATAGACATGAGCTGGAAAGGAAGGGGTGGGAGAGCCGTCTGGGGTGGTCTGTAGAACAGAGAGCACGTGTCATTGGGCGATCCTGGAGGTGGCAGACAGGGTGCGGCGCGGCAGGTGGGAGCCGAGGATGCTGAGCCGAGGATGCTAAGCCGAGGCTCCGCATCCGGTTGTGGGGACTGAGGGCTGCGGCCCAGCGACACCTGGCGGCCAGGATAGGCACGGGCGTAGGGACAGTAGCTCCCTAACCCGAGGTCCCTGCCTCACCGCCTTGCTTCGCGTCCCTGCGTAGCTCACATTCATATTGAGGCCGACTTGGGGGGAACTGTCAGCCGAGCTGAGACCTGCAGAAAGAGAGGGGGAGTCAGGATCCAAGTGAGGTTAAGCGCACCCCAGGCAGAAGGACAGCAGTCAAAGGCCCCGAGAAGAAAAGATCCCAAAAGATCCGTTATCCTCCATCGGAAATCAAGCCGCGGGGGCGGAATGCAGTTCGCGCCCAAAGCGGAGGGGGCGCTGACGAGGGGGTGGCGGGAGAGCAGGATTGCCTGGGATCTGGGGTCGAGTACAAGCCTGCAGCGTACCCCAAACTGGGGGAGAAACTCCTGGCCACCGACCTTGGAGCCCCTTCTGATGGGCGCGACCACTGGCACAACTTGGCCTCCGCCGCTCACTCGAGGCGGAGGAAGCAGGAGGTCCGGAGAAGGCAGGCGCGTGGTTGGACGCTGCGCTCCCGCTTCCTGTGGGCGTGGCCAAGCAGGCAGGTGCGTGGGGCCCTTCAACTTCCCTCTCGCTGGGTTCCTCCGCCTCTTCTCGGGCGCCCTGCCCCTCTCCACCTGCCTTCTTTCCGGCTTTATAGCGTAGGGTGCGCACGGTCCACTCACCCCTCCTGCCGCACCTTCGGTGACGTGGAGCGCACGGAGCTCGAGCCAGTCTGTTCCAGCTACTGCTGATTCCCTCGTGCCATTCTCCCCCTGCCCAGGGGGCCAGCCCCTTCCGGGCAGCCACTGGCCTGCGAGGTTACCTCCTCCTGGCACTCCGCAGGGTCAGGACTTCTCGATGCGGGCTCTTGCAGGGCTTCATGCCTTCAGAAGAACGCGAGGGCTTCTCCCAGGCTGCCAGCGGTGGGGGCCTGTGCGTGGCTGGACAGGATCCCTAATTGTGCGCGTGCTGTGGTCCTTTCCCACACGCCAGGGTGAACTCTGGGTCCTTCCTACCACATGATACGGCTGCTGTGACCTCCCGTGTGCCCTCGCGAAGATGGCTCACAGCCTACCAGGACTGATACTGTTGGGTCGTGTGGGAAACTTCGCTTAATTCCGAAGGAAATGGTCCCTGCTTCCCAAAGTGGCAGGAAGAAGCATGAAGGTGGGGGACAGTGAGGCCTGTTTGGGCAGGGGGGCTGAGGGCAGAGAGAGGGGTCTAGGGACGGGCAGAGAGGCCGGAGTCTGCAGATAAAGAGTTGACGGTCTTCCATTCTAAAGCCTCCTTTGCCCAGGAGCCATAGGGCGAGGTTGCCGCGGAGTCCCCACCCAGTTTGCCGGGTTGTCCGCCCGGGCGGCGGTTTACGAGGCTCCGGCTCCCCCTGGCGGTCGGGTTGGGGAGGCTTGGCGGAGGGGCACGGGCAGCGAGCGACTGGATCCAGCCTGGCCGCGCAGTCCTCCGCTGCTCCAGGGGGCGCGTGCACATTTTCCATTCCGCGCTGGTGACATTGGGTTGCTAGGTAGCCATGGCGCGGGGCGTTGATTGGTTGGTTCCGGGGGAGGCGGGTGTAGGGCGAAGGTTGGGCGGGTGAGCTCAGGCTCCGCTGGGCTGTAGACATCAGAGGCTCCACCCCGGAGTCCGGAAGTGCCTCCGCACAGGACCGAACAGACGCAGGGCCAGCGCTCATTG
Source organism: Glaucomys volans (assembly GCA_020662805.1). NCBI lineage: Eukaryota > Metazoa > Chordata > Mammalia > Rodentia > Sciuridae > Glaucomys > Glaucomys volans. Next base: position 30,635 of record JAJEJO010050695.1, on the reverse strand, counting down.
GGTCAGGGCGCAGAGGCGGGTCCCGGCCGCCGCGGCGGGCGATCCAAGGCGGCCTGGAGCGGGTTGCATGGGGAGGCGGCGGCGCCGGGTGGACCGGGCGGCCGGGGCCGGGACCCTGCCCGAGGTGATTGCCGCGCTCAGTAGATCGCTGCCCGCTGGACCCAGCCCCGAGATTTTCCGCCGTGCCAAGTTCGACCGTCCGGAGGCGGTGAGGCCGGTGGCGCGGGTGTCGGGCCAGGAGTTGCCGGATGCTGGGTCAGCCTGGCCCCGCTGACCGCGCGCCTTTTGTTCGCCGCAGGCCCCTGCTCTCTGGCGGCTCCTTTTCCAGGTACTCGCGCCGCTCCCGGCACGTGTTGACTCGGCCTCGCAAGCCCAGGGTAAGTCTCGGCCTCCCAAGATGCCCCGCCCCGAAGGCCCTGACCCCGCCCTGATCCCTGGCGACACCGGCCTGGCCCTGCCCTGCAGGCGCTGACTCCACCCAGCTTTGTAAGGCTCCGCTCCAGATGCTCTGGGACCACGCACCCAGGGAGGCACTGGCCCTGCTGAACTGTAAGAGGCTCCGTCCTCTCCCACCCCACCGAAGCCCTGGTTCTGGGGAAGCCTGGGTTCTGGTTAGACCCTCCACCTAACCCCTTCTTTCCAGATTAGCGTATGTTACCCTCATCCTGGTTAGAGAGCCGCCCCCCAGCCTCGTTCCTGTCCCCTCTGCTGGGGGTCCTGAAGGGGACAGATGTGATCCTGTTTAGGTAGGCTTCTCCCTGAGCTGTTGAGCTGTTGGTTTCTTTTTTTTTTTTTTTTTGAACCCGGGGTTGAACTCAGGGACACTCGGCCACTGAGCCACATCCCCAGCCCTATTTTGTATTTTATTTAGAGACAGGGTCTCACTGAGTTGCTAAGGGCCTCACTAAGTTGCTGAGGCTGGCTTTGAACTCACGATCCTCCTGACTCAGCCTCCCAAGTTGCTTGGATTACAGGCGTGCGCCACCCCGCCGGGCTAGCTGTTGGTTTCTTACTCCAGAGGCCCAAGCCCGCGTGGTGAAGGCAGTGCTGCGCTCCCAGGGCTACCCGAGGCCGGTGCTGGCCCAGCTTCCAGAGGATGGCTCCCAGGGCAGCCGGGAACTGCTGCTGGCCCTGTCCTGGCTTCTGGCCCGAGAGCCTCTGATTGAGCGGCTGCTGGTCCAGACTCGAGTGCAGCTGGGCGACCAGGTGCCTGAGTTTGAGGTGGGTGTGGAATAAGGGTGATTGGGCCCAGCCTTGTCCAGATCCCAGGGTGTCTCATGCCCCAAGACCTGTGGCCAGAGTAAGGACAACCCTGGGCCATCCCGTGTCAGACATCAGGGCAGCCTGTGGTGGGCTTTCCTGGCTGTCCAGCTGAGAGTGTGTGAGCAACTGGGTCTGTGGGCATGCCTCCACTGCTCTTCCCACCCTTGCCTCTCCTTCAGGCAGGGTGGAAGTGAATTAGGGGCTGACCCTCACTCCCTCTCCAGGGTGAGGCCCTGACCAGCTCTGGCCCACCTACATCACACATGGGAGCAGAAGTCCCTGCAGACCTCCGCCGTGTGCAGTGGCTGATGGGAAAGCTGCGGTTCCGGTGGCGGCACCTTATCTCCAGTCAGCAGGAGCAGTGCACCCTCCTGGGCAAGGTAGTGTGGCACACAGCTGTCCACCAGGGACTAGAGACCCTGCACCCTCTGCCCAGACTGCCTTTCCCTATGGGCCATCCCACTATGGCTGGCAGGAGCTGAGCCCAGGCTGGTGGTGGGCCTCCCGTGGGGATGGTGGAGTTGGGACTGTGATCCAGGTAGGGGACCAGAAGAGCATGGAACTGGGCAGTGCTGGGGCTGGGAGCCATGTCAGGGGTCTCAATCCCGCCGAAAGAGAGTCCTGCTGGATACCAGAGAGCCCACGGGGTCGGCTTTATTGTTGGCAGACATCGCCCTTGACCTTTAGATTCTGCCGTGAGAGCCTGCTCCTTCTGGGCACTTCCAGCCCTCTTCCCACCATGTTCTGCAGGTGGGCTGATGTGGGCAGTGGGCAGCCCCGGAAGGGGCCTCTGAAGGAGCAGTAGAGATCTCCTGCAAGGGCTGATACCCAGCAGCCTGTCCAGATGAGGTGAAGGCTGATAGGTGGCTGGTTGGTAGCCATGGGCTCCTTGGTTGAGACCCCTGCTGTGGTCTTCTCAGCCAGTCTTTCCTAGGACCACTTGCTCCCTGTCACCTGGCTTGGGTCCAGCAGCTCTGCCTGGCCAGGATGTGCCTGCCTGTTGGCCTCTGGGGACAGGTTTGTGCCTTCCAGAGCCCAGCACTGGAGACAGGGCAGGGGCCATCCCACAAACTGCACCCCTGAGTGAGGCCCGAGTAAGATCGCCAGGTGTCCTTCCCTCTGCAGGGGGCTCCCAGTGGTGGTGATGCTGTCCTGAGCCTGGCCCTGCCCTGGCCAGCCTTTGGCAAGGTGTGGCCGTCCTGTGTGTGGTCGGGCTCTGAAGGTACCCCCACAGCCTTGGTCTGCCCTCTCTTTCAGATCCACTCATACACCCGCGGCTGCCACAGTGACCAAGACCTTGGCCACCTGTCTGTCACTGAAACAGAGATGCTTAGGGACCCAGAGGGTGGCCGGCAGGTGAGGCTGTCTGGGGGGTGGGTGGTGCCTGAGGTGAGGTGGGGCCTGTTGGGATGACCTGGGTCTGGTGCCTGGCTTTGAGCTGTGGCTGTCTCTGGGTTCTTGCAAGCTCACTGTCATTGTTGGTACGTTGACAGGGATGTCTTCAGGACTCTCTGTCTCGTGAACTGTCCCATCTTTCCCAAAATCCCATGGGGTGCTGTGTGTGCACCTCTTCTGACAGGTGTGAGCAGGGTCCCTAAGTGCGTGGGTCCAGGCTGGGCTGGTTGAGGGAGGAGACCACTGGAATCAAGGATTGCTGGCCTCGGGTCGGAGTTGAGCCTGGAGCTTACACAGATGTCACCTGGTGTTGAGGGGAATCCTGAAGAGGAGGGACTGCACCGAGGATTGTCTGAGGGGACCGCTGCCCTTCAGAGCAGGGGCCTGTTGGGAAGGGTCTGCCCTGGACACATGCCGGCCTCGGTCCTGCTTCCTGACCAGGAGCCACTCAGTGTTTGCAAGCCAGTGCAGCCCCAGGTGATGTACTCCCGTGGGGTGTCAGCACTGGAGAGCACAGGCCTGGGGAGAGCTGGCTCTGAACCTGGGTGGCCATGTGACCTCAGGCAGAGTGTCCTCTGTGGAGACTGTGAGGTACTAAGGAGAAGAGTGTCAGGGCTGGCCTCCCACTTTTACTGTTCCCTCTGCCCTCACCCATGCTGCCCTTTTCTAGGGGCTTGGCCACCTGTTGCCGCTCCCTTCTTGGCTGTCTTTGCCCCTGGGGTTCACAGGATGGGCCCAGGGCGACTTCGCCTTCAGAACTGAGCTCTGGACTGACCTGAGTGGTGTGCTGCTGGCCAAGGGCTGGCACTCAGGCTGGTCGCCTCCTCCTGGGCCTCGCTCCTGCTCTGCCTCTTCCCTCCCAGCCCTGGAGACCAGCGCTTCCACCTCATCCCAGGCCTGCCTGCAGCCTGGGCGGGTGAGACGGGATCCTGGGCTCAGGCAGAAGGCTCCCGGTCCCTGTTCTCTGCTCTGCTTGGCAAATCTGACTGGCAGATTCCAGCTTTGCAGCTTTTTATGGGGGGGCGGGGGCATTGGGTTTTGAACTCGGCATCCAACCACTGAGCCACGTCCCCAGCCCTATTTTGTGTTTTATTCAGAGACAGGGTCTCACGGAGTTGCTGCGTGCCTCGCTGTGGCTGAGGCTGGCTTTGGACTCGCCATCCTCCTGCCAACTTTGGAGCTTATGCTTCTGGTGACTTGTATGCACCGTTTTGACCGAGCTTGCCTCCTGGTGAGGCCTGCCTGCCCTTGGTGCCAGCTGGGCCTGGCTCACTGGATGAGGCTGTGCCTGCCGTGGTGGAGCCTGTGCTTGGCCTTGGAGGTGCTGAGGCAGCATTTGTGTGTCCCCACCTGCCTTTGGCTCTGTTCCCCTTTCAGAGGTGACTCAGCAAGGCCCAGGCTTCCAGCTCCTGGTCTCTGGTTGAGAGCAGGACAGGCTGCCCAGGTTCCATCTGGGCCTGCTGGAAGCCCTCTATGTGGGCTGCGGACCTAGGGAGCGAGGCACCCCCTTGCTAGTGTGTGTTGATGCTGCAGAACTTCAAACCACAGTGTTTAGGTGAAATGGGGCCGCAGTTGGCCTCCTTGCAAGTTTCTGGAGGGAGCTGGCCAAATTCTGGATCTGGCCTGAGGGCGTGCACTGCTGGGATGGGTCCTAGAATCTTCTGGAATGACCTATGGCTGGTGTGAACAGCTGGTGTGCTGCTGGGTGATGGGGGTTCCCTCGGTCACTGGTGCAGCATGCAACCTTCCATTGTCCCTCTGTGCCCTTGGTCCTGCTGGGGCAGCCCAGAGGCAGCTGTGTCAGGGGGCAGCAGGATGGAGAGCGCAGCCCAGAGAAGAGGAAGGGGGAGTGTGCCCTGCCCGGGGGACTTTTCGGGTGTGTTTAGGTGCCGAGTGTGGGTGGGGTCTTTGCCCGTTGAGTTCAGGTGGGGGCAGTTTTCGTCAGCTCTTCTGCTGCTGTGACCGAAGGACCCGACGGGTGCAGTTGTAGGGAGAAAGGTTTAAGGGCTCACAGGTTCAGAGGTCTCCATCCGGAGACAGCAGGCTCCACTCCTCGGGGCTCGAGGCGAGGCAGAACGTCATGGCCGAGTGTGTGCCGAGGGAAGCAGCTCATGGTGATCAGGGTGCAGAGGGAGCCGGGTCTCTGCTTGCCTGACACAGACATCTACCCCAAGTCCACGCCCAACGCCCACCTCCTCCAGCCACAGCCTGCTTCAGTGACTGCTCAGTTAATCCTCATCAGAGGGTTAACTCTCTGCTTGGGTTCAGATGCTGAGTGCAGTCTCTTCTCTGACCCTTCCTGCATTGTCTCACGTGAGCTTTTGGGGACACCTCGCATCCAGTCCATAACGGGACCTACCAGCCGTGCTCTGCGTGTGTCTCCCATGGGCCTCTGTCACCGTCTGTGGCAGGGGTGTGCACTGAGGGAAGGTGGCTAGCCTGGTCCTGTGTTGGGCTGCCCTGCCCTGCAGAAAGGAGGAGAAATCAGGGAGTGGCCAGGGGCCATGCACCAGGCCCTGCTGCCTGCGACCCTCTGGACCGAGGTCCGCAGCGCCGCCCTCCAGCCGTGGCTTGTTTTACAGCTGCTGTGTGCGCTGGAGCGTGAGAACACCCGTCTGCAGGCAGCTCTGGAGTGGCAGCGCTGGGAGCTGGTGTTCTGGCGGTGGATGGTGAGCTGGGCTGCCCCCCACTTCCTGGCCCAGACAGGAGGAAGAGGCTCTAAAGGAGCCCAGACTCCACGACGTGGGGCCCCAAGTTGGGCTGTGCCTGTGGCCTTCTGGGGAGGCCAACCTTACTGGCCATCTCCCCCAGCACCCACAAGTGTCATCGTGTCTCTCTTTTTTTTTTTTTTTTTTTTGGTACTGGGGATTGAACCCAGGGGCACTCCACCACTGAGCCACATCCCCAGCCCTGTTTTGTATTTTATTTAGAGACAGGGTCTCACTGAGTTGCTTAGGGCCTCGCTAAGTTGCTGAAGCTGGCTTTGAACTTGTGATCCTCCTGACTCAGCCTCCCAAGTCGCTTGGATTACAGGCGTGCGCCACCAAGCCCAGCTCGTCTTCTTTCTTTTCTTTTTGGTGCTGGGGATTGGACCCAGGGGCGCTTACCACTGGGCCACATTCCAGCCCTTTGTAGTTTTTGTTTTGAGCAGCGCCTTGGTAATTTGCTGAGGCTGGTTTTGAACTTGTGATCCTCCTGCCTCAGCCTCCCAAGTTGCTGGGAGTGTGGCCTTTTGTGGCTGCTTGGACACTGCACTTGCTGGGTGTCAGTAGCTGTCCAGACTGCTGTGGAACCTGGGAGGGCCACCACTGGCTCCTGGGGCCTCTCTCCCCTCCTGGAAGCCCATGCTGGCACATGCCCGCTTGTCTCCCTACAGGACACCGTCCTGGACATCTGCCCTCCAGATGGCCCCACTGTGGCCTCACAGCCCCAGATTCTTCCCAGGATCCCTGAGCAAGGACTTGGCGAGTTGGAGCAGGTCACGCAGGAGCTGCAGGCCCTGCATGAGGAGCTGCTGGAGGCGGCTGCAACCCGGCGGGCGGCCTGGGAAGCCCACGTGAGTGCGCAGCAGCTTGACCTCAGACCCCCCCTAGCCCCATGCTGCCTCCCTGGGGAGGGTGGACCCTGGAGTGTGGTGGTGCATCTGACTGAGCTATTAATTGAACTACCTGATTTAACTGGACCAAGTTTGTTAGAAGGTGCCTTTAGGTTCCAAATTCCAACCAGGCAGGCAGACACACTGAAGGGCCCACTGTCCCCCAAGACAGCTCCTTGCCCCCAGACTGCCCTTTTGGGAGTCTTCACTTTCCACGGGACTCAGTGGAGACGGGGCAGACGGGGCAGCCCACATTGCATTGTTCGCCCTGCCACTCCTGTGCATGCCGGTGGTCATTGCCCGGGTCCTGCTGGCCTGCCGAGGACGTGGCTCCTGAAGGTGTCACCTCTGAGCCTGCTCACGGCGCGGACGCTGCCTGCGGCTGCGTGCTCCTGTTTGGAAGCTTTCCAATGCAAACTCCAGGCAGATTCCCTGGGACTCCTGAGCCTCCGGCAGGAGCCGAGCTGCCCTCAGCCTGTCACCCCGCGCCCTGCGAGCAGCAGCCCCTCATCCTGACTGCCCCGGGCCTCGTGGAGTCCTTGAGACCTGTGCTGCCCCAGAGGCTCCAGGTGGCTCCCTGGGGTCATCTGGAGGGACCTGGAGGCGTGAAGCCCCCATGGATATGGCCCCTTGCCCTGCTTTACTGCCCACAGGACCTTGGTTAGAGTTGGCAGGGCGGCAGCCCTGGGTCCTGTGTTCCTGGTCAGCCCAGCCTGCGACCTCTCGTGAGAGCCATGGGAAGGTGGGAGTGCTGTGCCGGACCTGGAGAAGGGTCCATCAGGAGGCTTCGCCCTGAGCTCTGAAGGGGCTCGAGGACAGTGTCTGCTGAGAGCTGCCAGGCCCACCCTTACTCCTGCCCAGTAGCTTGGGCAGGGGTGAGGTTGGGCTGGGGACCTGCTGCCCTGGGCTCCAGGCGTCCCTGTGCCCAGCTGCCTTTGGTGCTGGGCTCCAGCGCTCCGTGGGCAGACGCAGAGCCCAGCCTGGGGGCTTCCTGCACTGGCCCGAGGACACATCTGCTCTCTGTGGGTGCAGGGAGAGCCGAGGGGCCTGAGAGGCACTGAGCCCCGGGGTTCGTGAGCTGCTGCGTCTGCTCCTCGCAGGTTGGAGGCCTGGGCCGGGGGCCACAGTGGAGTGCCGTGCGGAGGGCCTCTCGGGAGGCTGTGGACCGGGAGCTGGCAGCCCTGCGGAGGTCCTGGGAGCAAGGCGGGGGCCCTACCCCACTCCACAGATGCCATCGGCTGGTGAGAAGGGAGGAGAGAAGTGCCAGGGCCCACGGCCTACAGGCGGCTGAGCTGATCGGGCTGCTGAGGAGCCAGGAGGCCTGCCTGCAGGCAGCCCTACATCGACTGCAGGGGCAGTGCCAGCAGGAGCTGGCCAGGCTGGCAGCAGCCCAGCCTGGCCTGATTTGGATCCCGCCACCCAGACGCTGAAGGCCCGTGGACACGCCCTGCCTGTCGGGAGCCTGCCTGGCCTAGCCTGCTGGGCCTCAGAGGAGCATCTGCTGGGGCCGTGGCCACGGTGCCCATCGATTGCAGAGGTCCAGGCCCTTGGCCTGTGGTACTGGGGCAAAGGGGACCCAGGAATAAATGGCAGAGGCCTTCCTGTGGGGATCAGGCCACTGGCCACGTGCTACTGCCTTTCCAGGTTCTGTCTGAGGGTGGCCGGAGGGGGAGTCTTGGGTCAGGTGAGGCAGCCCCGGGTGGTGGTGGGCTCTCTGGAGCCGGTGCAGAGCTGGCCAGGGCTGGGGACACAGCCTGCACACAGGGTGAGTGTGGGAACCTGGGGAGGGCGTGTGCCACCTTCCCTGGTCCCCATTGCATGCCTGGCTCTGGGCTGGGGGCACAGTCTCCCTCCTGTGCTGAGCCTGCTGTGGGTGGCAGGCCGGATGGGAGCCCTGGGGGCTCTGCTTTCCTGGGGGCAGTGGCCTGGGAGTGAGGGGGAGGCCACAGTGTGGACAGAGGGGCCTTGTTCCCGAGGCTGCTCATGGAGCTCGGCTCTGACAAAGGGCTGCTTGTGTGGGGGACGTGCCTGCAGCCTGGAAGAGCAACCCTGTCCCCTCCCAGCGTCCCCCTAGGCACCAGGCACAGGTGGGCCCCGTTGCCTCTGACCCTGCCCCCTCCTAGGGTGCACGCCGTGGCCTGACCCGGCAGGTGGTGGGGACAGTTGGCTGTGTGCAGCCTCCTGTCAGCCCGGACTCAAGACCCCTTCAGCCGCGGGGACTGGGAACGTTCTGCCAGGGACCTTTCCTGCCGGCCTGGCGTGTGCTGGGGCAGCCTGCACCCTAGGATCCACCGCTGCCTGGGGTGCTGTGCCTCGGCTGGACACCGCACTGCCCTCTCAAGCGGCCGTTGCTGGCACGCTCTTGCCAGGAGCACCAGCTGGCTGGTGATGTCCAGCAGGTTGGGCCTGACCCTTGTGGACGTGGCTCTGAGCAGTCACTGGGGCCCTTGGTGTGCCCCCAGGCCTGTGCCCTTGCTCCCACCTGAGGTGCCTCTCCCAGCTCCTCTTGGCCTCTGCTGGCCCAGGGCACTTGGGGCCCAGCTCCTGGGATCGCCTCCGCCCTACTGCTGTCTCCCGCCCTACTGCTGTCTCCCGCCGTGCCCCGGGCCTCCACGTGCTTCACGAGGCCACTTCAGCTCCTGCGTCTGGACACTGCCCTGAGGCAGGACTGCCACTGACCCTCCACAGCTTGAAGCCCAAAGGCAGAAGCGGGACCATGCAGCGGCCTCTGCCTCCTTCGCTGTGCAGGTCCGGGGAGTCCTGGTTAGAGCCCTTGCGAGCCAGCATCTCGTGCTGTGCCTGTGTGCATGGCTGTGGTAGCTGAGGTGCCCTGAAGGGAGGGCCTGCTGGGGGCCCTGGCACGCGCAAGCCTGGTGACATGTTGTCACAGGAGGGCCTCTGGTGTCAGGTGCCAGCTGCTCTACACGGTGGCTGGGAGCAGCCCCAGTGCCTGACCTGACCTGCCTGCTCTTCAGTCTGAGCTTCCACACAGTCAGGGTAAAAGTCAGGGATGGTGGGCCACGACTAACTCGGGACCTCAGGAGAGTTGCCTCCAGGTTCATGGGTTTGCTGCCTGTGGCCCAGCAGAGCAGGCACTGAGGCTGTCAGACACTCTCCTGCCCCTCCCCTCAGATAAGGTTCCTGTCTTACCCAGATTCAGGACCCAGGGGACAGCCAGGACCTGTAGGCACACTTGGTCTAGCCTACTGCATGACTGGGAGTCCGTCTGAGGACCTGCAGTCTGAACCTCAGGTTCCCCTGAAGAGGCAGATATGTCCTCATAGGTGGTGGTGGTGGCCGTGGAGTCCCATGCCTTGTGGCCCTTTGTGCATGCATAGTTCTGGCTCTCCATTGCCCCACGGGAGCCCCAGCTCTGGAGCCATCCCTGCTCTCCAGGTCATGGGCACTGAGCTGCTCCCGCGCTGCCTCTGGCTTCTGTCTCTGGCCATGCTGGGTCCGAGGCTTTGCTCATCCATTTGGCCAGTGGGTGGGGTCTGAGTGGGTGGGGTCGGTACCAAGACCCCATAGCCCAGGTGCATGAGGGAAGTGCAAATCCTAGCAGGTGCAAGGGGCAGGGCAGGGTGAGGGTGCCAGACAGCTGGGCTGTGGGTCTGGGCAAGGCGGTGGCGAGAGGGCCTGTGCCTCGGGAAGCAAGTCCCTTCTGGCAGGGGAGGAGCCTCAGCAGAGGGCAGGGTAGTTCTGGATGCTGTGAGCTGTCACTGATGAGCCCTCTGTTGGCCCTCTTGAGAGCTGGGCAGGCAGAGCGTGGGCACAGGCAGCCTAGGAGCCCAGCTTTGGCAAATTTGCCTTGGCATCTGAGTGGAGATGTCTGGCTGGCTGCTGGCTGCATGAATCTGGAGCTTGGGGCTAGAGAATAGGGTGAGACTCCTGGGACATGGTGGGACCACTGGGAATGGTGGGGCTAGGGTTCAAGTTGGAGACCTGAGTCCTGGTGCTCTGGCTTGCCGCTGGAAGAGGAACTTGGAGTTAGGGAGAAGAGGGTGGAGGGACCAAGGGGCAGGCAGCGGTGGGCTAGAGGAGGACAGGTCTTGAAGGACAGGAAGCTGAAGGTTGACTGCCCAGCAGCCTGGAGTGAGGAGGGATGGGTGCCTGGCCACAGTGGGCTCAGGAGAGGAGAGGGCAGTGTACCTCTGTCCCTGTGGTCTTAGGAGAGGCCCAGAGAAGTGGGTGCTGGCTGCAAGGTGCTGGGCACAGCTTCTGAAACTGGGTCTGTGTTTTAGCTGGGGTTGGCAGGACACGCAGATGCGGTGGTTGTCATGAAGGAAGAAGCATTTTGCTCAGACCGCTTGCAGCACAGGGCTGCACCCGGAGCACCAGGGCCCGTCGGGAGGCTGGGCAAGGGGATGTGTGGGCAAGACGTCCGTAAGGTTTCTGCAGGAACGAGGGAGGCGGGGTGAGCAGTCTGCATGCTCTGGGTTGTGGGGCTGCCCCTAGGTGTCCATAGCTGGTCCCTAGGATGGACAGAGGAGATAGGTTCTGGGCTCTAGGAGGTGGTTTGCATATGAAAGTTATGCTTGCAGGCTTGTTCTGTACTGTCACCAAGGGGCAGGCCCTCCAGGGTCAGTGAGGCTCCAGATGTCCAAGCATCAAACAAAACCAAAACAAAACGGGAAAATAAAAAGACACACTCAATACAGGGTTATGGTAACATCATGGACCGTGGGCCTTGAAGTGGAGGCTGTGACCAGGACCAGCTGCCCGGGTACCAGGCTGTCATGGGCTGTGCCTAATGCTGGGAAGGTGGGGTCCACACTGCCAGCCTGAGCTGAGGAAGGGTAGAGCAAAGGCCCTGATGTCCAGGCAGGAGGATGTGGCCATGCCTGGCTTTCTATTGCCCAAACACATGAGCTGGAGTGGGCTGCGGCCATCTGAGAGCAGAAGGGAGGAGCAGCAGAGCTGGGCAAACCCTGCTGCCCCCAGGCTCCAGCTGCAGGAGGGAAGTTGGATGGAGCCCCGGAATCCCACTGACACCCCCCAGTGAAGCCCAGGCCCTCAGCCTCCCTGGACGTCCTCCTGAGAGTGTTTCCACACATGGAGGCCGAGCTGCTGCACTGATGCCCACAGTCCCTTGATGGAATCGTGCTGCTTGAGACCAGAGCCTGGCTGGGGCGCATGCTCACCCCAGGGAGAGGGTCAGCAAGCGGCCAGCTCGAGCTCTTACTGAGCACAGTGCACAAGCCAGCACCTCCTCTGCACTCTGAGCCTCCCTGTGGCCTGGCCTCCCCTCTGAGGGCGGGGCTTTCTACTGCGCCGTGTTACCCCTGCATCGGGGTGCAGCCCGGGCGGCCTGGACGTGAGCTGGCTGCAGGGGCGCCTCAGGGGATGCAGCAGTGGTTGGCAGCAACGCCCGCCTGCTCCTGGGCTGGGCCTGTCGCAGCAGCTGGCTTTACCCTGACTCGGCTCCCGCCCTTCTTGTGACGCTTTGGTGTCCTGGAGATCTTTTCCCTGTGCCCTGTCGTCAGAGGGTACAGCAGTTCTGTCTGTTTATTAGGGCCAAACAGCCTGAGCGTGTGTCCTGGCAACTTAGTAGCAGTTGGACGTGAGAAAGGCCCTGCATGGGGACGGGACCAGGCCCTTAGTTTCATCCTGAGCAGCTCTAGCTGCGTCCAGGTCTGCTGGCTCCGCACACCTTCTTAACCCTGATCAAGTTGGACACCTCACCCGTGTGTCCTGATTCGCATTGCTTTTTGCCTGGCATTGGCTTCTCGTCAGGGAGGCTGTAAACCGGCTTGGCAGAGAGGCCCTGCAGAGGACGGTGCGCCCCTCTGTGTTGGCATCTGTGCTCCTGGGTGTTGGCGGGGCCCCTGACAGGCTGTGCGCACTGTGGCCCGGGGGGTGCGGGAGGCAGCTCCGCGAGCGCCGTCTCTGCCCCTTCCCTCTCTGTTTCTCTCCGTGTCCAGAGGCTCCAGCCTGCACGCTAAGGCCCCCGGCACCCCTCGTCCAACAGGGTGCGTGCACCTAGCTGCTTCCCAGAGACAAACATCTCCAGTTCCCTGCCACCACCGAAGGCCCCGCTGGCGGCCGGGAGCAGTGCTTTGGGCTGCACACCCAGGACAGGCCAGCAGGGTCGCGCCTGTTGTCCTCCGAAGGCCAGGATGGCACTGTGGGTCTGGCTGCCTCCCTCCAGGCTTTCTGGTGTTGGTAGGGTTGCGTCGGCTTGTGTTGCTCCAACTGGTGAATCTGAGCGTCTTTCCAGCACTGGCTTAGTTTTTGGGTTTCCCCTTCGGTAGGTGCCCAGTGGTGTCTGTTGACTTTTGGGGGAGAGGGGGTGGATGTCTCTCTTCTGAAACTCGATTTCCGGTAACTCCTTGAACCTGTGCTCTGCACTCAGGAAGCCTGCCCCCGTCTGTGTGGTGTCCCTGGGGTGGTTCCCCGGAAGTCCCTCCTGGGGTGCTGCAGCCTGCTCTTGCTTTTGCTGCCTGGCACCCTCATGTGCGCGTGCCCTCTGCGTCCTTCCTTGCGGCTGGAGCCTGGACCCGGGTGTGCTGGGTGAGCCCTCTGCCACGGAGCCAACCGCTCCCTCTGTCACTGTTCCTTTAACCTTAGGGTCTTGGGTCCAGTGCGTCCCTCCCAGGGAGCTCTGTGGAGTCCAGGTACTTTGTGTACACAGGGCAGCAGGCGCCTGTCCCTCCTGTTGGTCACCTCCACCTCTGGCCCATCTGTGGGGGTCTGGCTGGCCCTCCTCTGTCCCCGGGGGCCTTCCCTGCCCTGGGCCACACAGCCTGTGCCACAAGTGTCCTCCCAGGGCTGGCTGGGCCATGGCACCTGGGGTCACGTGGGGAAGGTGTGTGTGTCCCTGCTGGTGTGGAGAGGTGCTGTGACTGGGGCTGTCCCTGGTGGTCTTGCTGGTCGTAGCAATGGGCCGCAGGGAGAGTGGCCCCTGTCCTGCAGGGCAGCACCTTCCTTGCCCAGAGGGAGTGGTGCTTGCTGGGTGCTCTGGATACACAACTCTATCCTTGTAGAAAGTTTCCTTCCTCTCTTAATTTCCTGAGTTTTTATGTGTGAGGCACTGGGTTCCATTCTCAGCACCGCATGCAAATAAGTAAATAAAAAGTCCATCAACAACTAATAAAAATATTTTAAAAGATTAAAAAATAATTGTGAATATTGAAAGCTTTGTCTTCATTGAATCAATCATCTCATGTCTCCTTTAAATAAAATTAGCTAAAATTTTATTTAAGATGTTTCTATCAATGTTTAAACTGAAGTAGGCCTATGATTTTCTTTCTTTAATTGTATTTCTTATTGGATTCTGGAATCAAGATTACATGGGCCTCACTGTAGCCTCTGCAATCTGTTTTCTGGAATAATTTGCTAAGGTAGGAATTAACTGCTCTTTGAAATTCAGAAGAATCATCCAATCTGGGAGCTGTTATTTATTATTATTATTATTATTATTATTATTATTATTATTATTATCTAATTTCCTTCAGGCATGCTCAGGAGCAAGCTCTCCATTCTAAAACACGATTTTTGCCTTTTGTATGAAGAGTCTAAACAAGGTTCATGTGTGCACCTTGGCTGGTGATCCAGCCCATCATGGCGCAGGACGTGGAGGCTGATTGTTAGGTGTTCATGACGGAGTCACTGTTGCTTCTTGGAGCTTTCTTTGACTCCTATTTCCTTGTTATGTGCTAGTCTCTTCTTTCTTTTTCAAACTTAATGTGTCTTTTTTAAAAAAATCAAGTGTTTCTTCACGTGTTGACTTTTAGAAGACTCAAACATAAAAAGTTTGTTTTAGTTAATTTACGTACTATCCTTATATTAGAACTTCTCTGTTATTGTGTTTTGTTCTTTATTTTTCTTTTTTTATTTTCTACTTTTCATTGAAAAGATAGAATTTTCTTCTGTTATGTAAACACTGTTACATTTTATTTGTATTCCGTCATTGCTCTGAATTTCAAAAGCATTTACATGGTTACTTTAAAACTTACTACTATTTCCCCCTTTTCCTAACAGAATACGTGCTGTAGGGCTGGGCTGGGGCCCAGTGGCAGAGCGTTGGCCTAGCACGTGCGAGGCACTGGGTTCCATTCTCAGCACCACATATAAATCAATGAATAAAATAAAGGTCCATCAACATCTAAAAATATTTGAAAAGAGTGCTGCAGCATGTTCTACCCCATGGTTCCCTCGAAGGGTCCCTTGGCTCTCATCTCCTCATGACCCGTGTCTTCCCACGAGCCCTCACAACCACGGCCTCCTGTGGTCACCCGTGGTCCTTGTGCTGGTCACCGTGGTGTCCCGGTAGCAGGTTGCCCAGATGATCAGTCTGCGAGGAAGAAAGGGTTGTTTTGGCCCCTGTGTTGGAGGTTTAGTTCACGGTGCCCACAAAGCCAGACTCCTCGCCGCCCGCCCCACTGTGCCCGGAGAGCTCGCCCTGAGAGCTCTCAGGAAGCTGGACGGAGGACGTGGCGGGAGCTGGCCGCCTCCTCACCACCAGTGCTGGGGATCTGCAGAGCGCCCTGGTTGTGAGGCGGGGAGGGCAGGCAGCAGCGCCCCTGCCCGCGGGTACACACCCACCACCGCCTGCTGCCGCTGCCACCAAGGACAGAGCCTGTCTGTGGGGATTGGAAGCAGTGTGCTGGGTCTCGGTGGCTCTGTGTTGGACACAGCTGTCACGTGTCCCCCTTGGCCACGCACCTGCCCAAGTCTTCCACTCTCTCTTCTTCCGGTGTGCGGTATTGGGCTGGACCCAGGGCCTAGAGCAGTAGGAAAGCCCACCACCACTGAGCGGCAGCCCCAGCCCCTGTGCAGTTTTGAGCTGCATTGTCTTCTTGCTGCTGATTTGGAAGATTTCCAGCAGGGCTGTTCCTCTGCTTGCAGTGAGATTGGGTCCCCAGATGTGCATCTGACACTGAACACACCCTAGGTCAGCAACACGTATCTGGCTTTCCAGACTGCCAGTTTGGGGTGCAGGAGCAAGATGCAGAGAGACACTGGTTAGTGGGGCCTCAGAGTCAGGTCCACCCTCCTTTCCTGGGACTGTTGGCCTTCAGAGAGCCCACGTGATTCACACTCTCTGTCCTGTCCTGGACTGCTTCTGTGGGGGCGACTGGGGCCCCAGTGGGAGCCTAGGAAATGTGAGCGGATGTAAGATGGCCAAACCATGCCATCACCTCGATTCTGCAGCAGTTCCTCGCCTGCCACATGCAGGTGCTGCTGAGGCCTGTGGGTCCCAGCAGCGTATCCCAGGGCAGCTGAGAGCCCTCTGCACATGTGTCCTGTGTCACTCTCCTGTACCATCTCTTAGAACCAGCACTGTTGGCCATGTGTACGTGTGGTGCAGCATGCCAGCTGCACACATGTGCATGCGCAGAGGGCACACCAGGGACATGGACGGGAGAGGACAGAAGACGCATCATACAAAGGAGCACCAAGACGTGATGGGCAGAGCTGCAGCACTCAGTGGCCATGGTCGCTCAAACAGGACTGTTCCTAGAGATGTGTGGCCAGCAGAGAAAACGTGGAATTTCCTCAGGATTCGGGTGAGGCTCTTAGAGTCTCTCTTTTGTTTTTTGATCAGACGGAGCATCTTGGATGTTCAATGGGAACATTTAGCTCATTTACATTTAGTGTAATTACTGATATTCTTTTTTTCTTTTTTCCTTTTCTTTTTGTGATGCTGTTCTTACTTGTGTTTTAATTTCCTGTTTTCTACCTATGATTTCTAAGTATTTTATTAGTGTTAGTATTTTTCTTGGTGCATATCCATGCAGGATGGGGGGTTCCACGTGGTCAGTGTTTGTGTGATTATTACACACAGTGCACGCTCACTTAGATGTCCCCACGCACTTGCCCCATGTATTTTCTTCTTCATCTTAACCTGGGGTGTTTCTCTTCCTATCCACTTTTTAATTTCTCCTTTTTGAGTTGGGGGTCTGGCTCTGTTGCCCAGACCGGCCTTGAACTCCTGGATGTAAGCAACCCAGCCCCAATCTCCAGTCCTGGGACTGTGGATGTGCCGCCGTGCCTGGCACCGGCAGGTTTGTCTGTGTGGGAAGAGATGCTTTAGGGCACAGCTACGCTGGGTTCTTATTGTTGCTGTAACAAACTGCTACAAACTTAGGGGCTTAAAGCAACACAATTTGCTGCCATACAATGTGTAGGACAGAGCCACGCGGGGCTAAATCAAGGCCCTAGGAGAGGATACCTGTCCTGCCCTTTCTGGCTTCCAGAGGTGCACGTTCCTTGACTGGCGGTCCCTTCCTCCTCTCCAGAGCTGCCAGAGCAGCATCTTCAAATCCCTCTCTGAGCAGAACCCCTGACTCTCTATTCCAAGTGATGGCATCAGGCCACCCACATGATCTAGGATAGTGTCACTGCACTCCTGATCACAGCTGCCAAGTCCTATCGATGTGTAAGGCAATCTGCTACACAGTTGGGGTGCTGGAGAGGGCTAGGCAGAGCACTGGAAGCATGGCCTTGGGTGAGGTAGGGAGGGCAGAGTGGACACTGAAGCTGAAGGTCTGCCAGGGCGTGTTGCTGGTGTTGCCCACTGTCCAGTGGGGGCCTCCTCCTCCATGCTGACACCAGAGTGGTCTTGCCCCCAGCCCCCTTGTTGCTAAGGCCAGGGGGCTCTGGAGAAATCCATGAGGGAGAGAGCAGTCCATTCTTGGATGTGGAGCCCTACCTGGGGGAGAGGCAGCCTCCCCCGGTGAGGGGAAGTGGGCTGGGAGTGGTGGTGTTTCTGCCCAGCTGTCCCAGTGAGCATCTCAGCATGGTCCCGGGTCCCTCAGATATCCCACCGTGGCTTGTTATCCGTGCTTCCCCCAGCCCAGATGCGCACCTGTACCCAGGGTCTAGGGAGTGCTACCGTCTGTGGTCTGTGCTTACCCAGCTGCCTGCCTGGAATTGGCACCAGCAGGAATACTGCCCCGTGCAGCGGCCACGGCCAGTGCCAGCAGGCCTGGGAGGGGTCAGACTCCGCCCCGTCCCAGCAGGGGGGTTATGGATACCTCTTCACATCTTTGACCCTCAGTGTCTGTCAGAGGGAAGCTGGGAGTAAGTGCCCTCCCCGTCCTCCTCTGGCCCTCGCAGGCCGGTGGTAGGTGGGGGCCCTGTGAGGACAGGGTGGAGAAGGGAAGCCCGAGGCCCAGAGCTCGCCCCCAGTCGGGCTGGAAAAGGATGCAGCTGCTCCTCGCCCCTTCCTCTGCCCGCAAGAAGACCGGGCTGGATTTTCCCCACAGGGCACAGAGGGTCCCAGCTCTCGGCTGGGAGCAGGACCCCCCACTGCGTTGGTCCACAGGCCGCGGCTACGGTCCGGCGGTCGGCCCCGCCCCCGCATCCTGGCCAGCTCCGCGGGGACGGAGTCCGGCGGGCGGCCTGCCCTGGTGAGCAGGGTCACTTTGGTGGTGGCCAGGCTCTGAGCCCGGAGGGCTGCAGCGGAATCGGGGGAGAGAGGAGCACTGCAGGGATCAGGGATTCTCCGCTGTGGGGTGAGGCGGGACGGACAGACATCGGGCCTGGGGTGGACCCTGTGGCGGCCTCTCTCAGCGCCACCTGTCCAGAGCGCCAGACTGCGCACAGCGGTCGCCGGCAACTAGCGCTGCCCAGGAACCCCCGCGCTCGCTAGGCCGGGGTCCCGGGAGCCGGCCGAGGGGCGGGGTCTCGGCAGGGGGCGGTGCCGGCGGCGGAGGGGCGGAGCGCAGCTCGGCGCGCCGGGTCCGGCGCATCGGCTCCGCGGGGCCCGCCCGGCTCGCAGCATCTGGCCGGCGGCGGGGTAGGCGCCGGCGGCCGGCGACCGGCCGGCGGGCGGGCGGGCGGGAAGCGTGTCGGTGGAGAGGGGCGGTAGGCCGGCGCCGCTGCCCGCCCGGCCTGGGTGACCCCCGCCCCCCGGTCGCAGGGGGATGGGCGGGGGGGCCACGCGGGGTGAGGCCTCGGGCGGGCGGCGTGACGGCGACCAGGCCCGCTAGGGAAACCTTTGGTAGGGGAGGGACAAGCGGAGAAGCAACCTGCTGGGAGCGGCTCGACCCTCGAAACCGCGGTGGGAGAGTGGCAGCGACCCTTCCTCGGCCCTCGACCCCGCCTGGTGGCACCGAGGGGAGGGGGTCCGTGCAGGACGCGCGGGCCTGGCGGGCAGTGTAGGGCCTGGAGGCCTGGGGTCGGCGCGTGAGATCTGAGCCGCGGGCGGAGCGGATGGGCTCTTAGGTTGGGCGCGGGGGAGCCAGGGCAGGTGGAGCGCGGCTAGAGGGACAGGCCGAGGCTCTGGCTTCGCGAGGCGGGGCTCCTCTGGGGGGTGGCGTCTGTCCCAGCACCATTGCAAAGCCCTCAGCCCTCGGCTCTTTTTGATGAGTGACTGAGCGAGAGGCGGAGCGGATGGAGCAGAAGGGCTAGCGGTGCAGCGGCGGTTTGGCTGCGCCCAGCGGAGGCCCAGGTGGGCAGGAATGGGTCCAGCGTGGGCTTCCCACGAGGTGTGCCTACTGGTGGGCGAGCAGAACGGGTGAGCCTGTAGCTGGGGAACAGGAGTGGCGGGGGTGTGGGCCGATGGCGCCCAAAGGCGTCCTTTACTTAAGGCGTTGGAGCTTTGAGTGCCTGGGGGTCCGGTGTGTGGTTGTGGGGATCCCTGGGAGGAGGGTGCTGGGTGTGGCCGCACCTGGGATGAGGGTAGGGGTGCAGATGTGCAGTTCAAGGCCTCCTCCAGTCTGTGGGGGCTGTATCACCAGGAACAGGATGAGCTCAGCACGGGTGACAATAAATTTTATGTCTTTGTCTAGACGGGGCAGTAAAGGCAGCCCCCAGTCCTGAGTGTTGTGCACAGGAGGCCCAGCCTGGCCAGGAGTGACTTTCGGGGTGGTGCGGGCTGAGGGTGTGAGCAGGCCCAGGTATCTGGGGCCTCCAACCAGCGCAGGGGTGCAACCGGTGTCAGGTGCATGAGAGGGGCGCACACTGGCAGCTTCTTGAGGGCTGCCCGCAGCCGGCCCCAGCAGGGCAAAGGGGCAGGGCAGTGTGGGTGTTTCCAGAGGGTGGGGGAGTGCATGTGGCTGGAGCTGCAGCTAGGACCAGAGAACAACGCTCCAGGGCAATGGGGAGCCATGGTGGGAGCCACGGTGGGAGCTGAGCAGAGAATGGTCCGCAGTACCCTGGAGGGCAGACAGGAGGGGATAAGTCTGCCAGTTTGGGAGGAGAGATGGTGGGGGCTGCAAGGAACGGAGAGGCTTGGTAGGACGGATGTGGCAGGACTTGGATGACTCTCAATCTGGGTCAGAAACCTGCCCAAAGCCCTGTCTTCGGGATGGGGACAGGGCCTCCCGCACTCCCTGTGCTCAGGGCCGAGGAGCAGGACCGCCTCCTTTCCTAGCGCGGCGTGGCAGGGAGAGGACGCCCCTAACCTCACAGAAAAAGCCTCGGGCCTCCGTGCCGGGCCTGAGGTCCAGGTCGCCCGAAGCGAGAGGGGTGGCGGCGCGGGTCCAGCGGTGACAAACCACCGGGGCTCCGGGAACGCGCGCGGTGAGGAGAAACCACTTCCGTTCGGTTTTCTTCCTGGCGGTGGCGGGAACGAGATCTCCAGTCTCTCAGGTGGGGCTGCAGCGCCCTCTGGAGGTCCTGCTCATTGGCTCAGGGTCTCGTGTGCGCGCAGCTGCGCGTGCGTGCGACCGAGACCCCCAGGCGCGCTGCACTGGGACAGCGCCCCGCGCAGGAAACAGCAGGGGTTGCGGAAGGCCACCCGCCCTCCCGGCCCGCCTGAGCCTGACGCCTTGAGACTGCGCGCTGACCTGTCTCCTTTGGTCTTCCCCAGGTTTCGAGCTCGCCGGCCGGGAGCGGCGGCGCCCTCCGGGCAGCTGAACAAGCCCCGCGTCACCATGCCCACGGGCTGAGCACGGCCGCGCCCCGCCGCGCTCCCGGCCGCCGCAGGGCCTCGTCCCGCCTCGCGTGGGGGCCGCGCGCTCCTGGGCCGGGGCCCGGGCGGCTGACCATGGTGCTGCCGCCCCCAGACCGGCGCCACGTGTGCCTGACCACGCTGGTGATCATGGGCAGCATGGCCGTCATGGACGCATACTTGGTGGAGCAGAACCAGGGCCCGCGCAAGATTGGTGTGTGCATTATCGTGCTGGTGGGAGACGTGTGCTTCCTGCTGGTGCTGCGCTATGTGGCCGTGTGGGTGGGCGCCGAGGTGCGCACGGCCAAGCGCGGCTACGCTATGATCCTCTGGTTCCTGTACATCTTTGTGCTGGAGATCAAACTCTACTTTATCTTCCAGAACTACAAGGCGGCGCGGCGTGGCGCAGCCGACCCAGTGGCGCGCAAGGCGCTGACGCTGCTGCTGTCGGTGTGCGTGCCGGGCCTCTTCTTGCTACTTGTGGCGCTTGACCGCATGGAGTATGTGCGCACCTTCCGCAAGCGCGAAGACCTGCGCGGCCGCCTCTTCTGGGTGGCCCTCGACCTGCTGGATCTGCTGGACATGCAGGCCAACTTGTGGGAGCCGCCGCGCACTGGGCTGCCGCTGTGGGCCGAAGGCCTCACCTTCTTCTACTGCTACATGTTGTTGCTGGTGCTCCCGTGCGTGGCCCTCAGCGAGGTCAGCATGCAGGGCGAGCACATAGCGCCGCAGAAGATGATGCTGTACCCGGTGCTCAGCCTCGCCACCGTCAACGTGGTGGCAGTGCTGGCGCGTGCTGCCAACATGGCGCTCTTCCGTGACAGCCGAGTCTCTGCTATCTTCGTCGGCAAGAACGTGGTGGCGTTGGCCACCAAGGCCTGCACCTTCCTGGAGTACCGCCGCCAGGTGCGCGACTTCCCACCGCCTGCGCTTGCGCTGGAGCTCCAGCCACCTCCACCTCAGCGCAACTCGGTTCCGCCGCCCCCGCCGCTGCATGGCCCCCCAGGGCGCCCCCACGGGCCCTCGCCTACCCGTGAGGCGCTGGATACGTGACAGGGCTCCGCTGGACCCCGGAGCGCAGAGACACTGGGCCGGCCTGGCCTGGTTTGCATGGGATGGGGTGGGGCGGGCGGCCCGCAGGGGCTAGTGCGCTGAGTGTCGGTGCGGTTCCGGGCCGCGGAGTTCATCTCAGGAATCCCTTGGACCACGGACCCTCAGTCCTCACTGGGCCAGCCCACCCCAGCGCGCTGAACAGTTTTTGAGGCTTGAGCCCAGTGGAGGTGACCTGGCCTCTGTCTGCTGGGCCTGCCCCCCGGTGAGAAGGGAAGGCCGTGTGTGACGATATCTGGTCCCTTGGTGGGGGTCTCTGGCTCGGAGTTGGGGCCAAAGAGGCCTCTGTCATTTTAAAGACTCGCGTTTACAGTTTTGTACCCAAAGCCTCACCTCTCTGCCTGTTTCCTGCGTTCCTAATACCTGGGCAGTGTGTCAGGGCGGGGTGAGAGAAGGGAGCTGGAGGGAGGTGCCTCAGCGCGGGTGCCCTGGCTATGGGGCCTGCTGGGCTCGTGGCCCAGACCCTTCTCCCTGCTGATCTCATTGCTCCCTCCACCACAGGTGCCACACAACTGTGTTTTTCCTGGCACATCTTGACCCCCGCCTCAGGTGTTGAGGCCCCATGTCCCTGCCTCCCCCTGTGGTCCAGAGGGGCCACTGCATTCCAGGTCTGCTCCCATGGAAGTCCCTCTCTGCTGTGGGCTCTTCCGGATCGGGACTGCCTGTGTCAGGTGGCATCAGGTGCCACTTTCTCCAAGTTGAAGTTGCAGCCCCAGCCAGGAGCTTGCAGCCTGGCCCCACCCACTCCAGCTCTGGACACCTGTGGAGTCCCCGGGCAGCAGAGGCTGACGCCATCTAAGTGTTCTCTCACCTGACCTCCCCCAGGTCCCACAGGAGGGTCTCTGGCACCTGGGGGCCTTCGGAGGCTGAGGGGATGGTTTGAAGGACCCTTGCCCATGAGGGGCCATCGCTGCATATGTCCTCCGCCCCCCGGTGACACTGGGTGCCACTCTGCACTGTGGAGCTCTGTGCCATGGAGCACCTGCTCACTGCATCAGCCTCTGCTTCCCCTGAGGCAGGGCCACCCTCCTGCTGCCCAGAAGCTGCGTGTCCTCGAAACCACTCCCAGGAGGGCTGGAGCTGGCCGTTTACAGAGGGCTCCCCAGCACCCTGACTGCCGCAGTTCAGGGCACCACCCCAGCTGGGACTGACCCCCACCCCAGTTCCCTGTCATCCGGAGTCTGGCCTTTGTAAGTTGCCTGCCTTCCAGCGGGCCTTAGGGGACAGGTGAAGGGGGGCTCCCTTCCTGGTTATAACCCTGCCCCTGTCAGGTGTGGCCAGGCCTCTACTCTCCCCACCAGCCTCATCGCCACCTCCACCCACACCCTCAGTGGCCCTCCTGTGAGCATCCTGCTAGCGACTGCAGGCCTCTGCTCTGGGCTGCCCACCTTCCAGTGTAGCCGGCCAGGAGGGGAAGTGGAGGGTCTGCTGGGAGTGGGGGAGCAGCCCTGGAGACCACAGGCAGGTGTGGAGAGTGAGGGGCTGTGGGAATCCCACTGGCCTGTGGTCAGGCCTGCAAGTTCTCAGCAATGTCTGGGGTGGAGCCAGCAGGTGAGGTGTCCGGGGGTGGAGCCTGGGTCTTGCTGACACCAGTGTGCGCCTGTCCTATCTGGTCCATCTCCGGATGAACCACCTCTTAGCCCGCCCTGGCTCTGGGCTTCTCAGGGTAGGTCTGGAGCAGACAGGATGGCCTGAAGGGTCACATGGGCCCAGGGGTCTTGGGCTTCTGACATCTGCTCTGTTTTGAGGTGCTGGGGATGGAACCCAGGGCCTTCTGCACACTGGGGCCCGTGCTCTGTCACCGAGCCTTGTCCCTAGCCTTGACCTCCTGTTTTGACTCTTTTGAGGACCTTGCTGGCCAGGGGCTGGGAGGCAGTGTGGGTGGCATTGCTGTGGGTCAGCTCCACCTGCCAGTGTCCTGGGTCACAGGTGGGCTTGCCACTCTTGCTTCACTCCCTCAGGGGCACAGAAGAGGGTCTGGAGCTCAGAGACCCCGAGGCAGGCTCAGGCACACTGCAGGGACCCCAGAGCCATGCAGGGCCTGTGCCTGGTCTCTGTGCCCCTTGCACAGCTCCTCCCAGAGGCCCTGCCTCCCCACAGGGCCCTGCAGAGTGGCCCGAAGCCCTGCGTTCCTCCTAGCAGGCACCTGGCTCCTCCTGACCTGGCTTCGGGCCTCTCCCCAGTCTGCACAGCTTGCTGCCACCGTTTCCTTGAGGGAGCAGAGCCAGGCTGCGCAAGGCTGGGCACCCAGCGGCCTTTGTTAAGCTTGGCCCAAGGTTTCTGTCCTCTGGGGTCTCCTTTGGGGACAGGGTGAGGGCCTGGCTGCATTCTGGCCTGCCCTTCCCTGACTTCTGAAGTGACCTGTGGTGGTCACATGTGGCAGAGAAGCCAGCCAGAGGCCCCTTGTCCTGTCATTTAATCCACTGAGCATCCTGGAGTGGACTGGTGACCAGCTGAAGCCTGCAGCAGCAGGAGCACTGGAGAGCTGGGTGCTGGCACCTGGGGACGCCCTGGGGGACCAGCACGCTTGTGTGGGAAGGGGCTCAGGCCCCCGGCTGCGGAGCCCCTGCTGTGGGTGGCGCTGCCCGAGCTGATCAGTGTTGAGCAGAGGGGCGACCTGAGTGTGGTTGTGGGGACTTGGGGGACACCTCAGGCATGCCAGAGCCAGGAGTCAGGGCAGGAAGGAGGCTCGGGTCCCACTGCCCATGGGGTAAGGTTGTCAAGGATGCCGCCGAGGCTGGAGCTGCTGGGGGTTGCATGGGGGGTTTCGGAGGTATGGGGTCCATGGGTCACGCCCACTGGGAGGAGTCTCCCCTGAGACGGCAGCTAGCTCTCCGCTTCCGGGCAGCCCACTCAGAGCTCTGGGGTTGGAAGTGACAGGAGAAGGCAAAGGCTAGACTCCCACCCTCCTCTTCCCATTCAGGGCCAGACAGGGAGAAGGAGCCAGCGGGGAGGGAGAGGCCGAGTAGGGTGCCCTGGGAGCTTGTGGCAGGGCAGCCAGAGGCTCCTGGCCACTGAGGTGTGTTTACCTGGACTGCGGGCTGGGAGCACACCCGAGCCTGGGGAGAGTGGAGCCGAGTGTACCGCAGCCTGGCCCGCCTGGAGCCGCCTCAGGCCTTCCCTCTCCCTTCCCCCTAGGCAAGGCCCTTGCCAATTCTGAGCACAAGCCAGTCAAGGGTCAGAGGGGAGCCCTTCTCCAGACTCACGCACAGCGTTCATGCCGATGCCTCCTCGCCTTGAGCTGTCCTGGGAGAGAGTTCCCCCGCCTTCCCCACAGCTCGGTCACGTGGGGGTCCTGGGGGCCCACTCCCCGTGCATGCTGCTAGGATTCAGGCACTGCGGTGCTCCAGGGAGCCCCAGCCTGCGACCTCCCTGGTGAGCTGGTGTCAACTTCTTCCTGAGTGCGGAGCAGCCTGCAGCCTCAGAAGGCAGGCCGTCTTCCAGGGCTGCCTCAGCCTGTCCTGCCCTGCAGGGCCGGGTGGGTGGGGGACTGTGGTAGGTCCATGCAGTGGAGATGGGGGGCAGTTCTGAGAAGGTCCTGAGGACGCAGCCCCGGCCTGGGCTGTGCTGTTGGAGTCCCCTGGGAAGAGGCGATTAACGTGCCTTGGGGCAGACGGCTGCTGCGCACAGATTAAATTGGACATTTCTGGGGGATTTCTATGTGATGCAGGGAGGTCTTGCAGCGGAATGGCTTTCACATGACCAGAGACAAGCTGCGCGTCCACAGCTCCCGCAGAGGTGAGCTTGGGCCCAGGTGCACAGGTTGGTTTTCGATTTTCGTTTAGACAGGGTCTTTTTGCGCTGCCTTTGCTGGGCTTGGCCTTCTGGGCTCAAGCAGTTCTGCCTCAGCCTCCTGGGTAGCTGGGACTACAGGCGTGTGCCACATGTCTGGCTCGTGTGGTCCTCTTTGGGCAATGACACGAAGGGTAGACTCCTGTGAGCTGTGTGCGCGCATCGGCTGGCCTCCCGCCCCCAGGGCCGGCTGGAGCTTGTGCTGGCACCATGAGGGGCAGCCCTTCAAGTTGGACCCAGCACTGTCCTGTTTTCCCCTGAGCCCAGGCACTGTGGTGGGCTCACTTGTTAGCAGGAGACGTCAAGCCCAAGACCCCACCAGGCAAGTGACCTCACTTCCCGCGGCCAGAGGAAGGTTGTCCTGGGAAGTGTTCTGGCCGTGGGACCCAAGCTGGGCCTCTGAGGAGGACTTTCCTGTCAGCAGGAGAGAGACCCCCAAGGAGGTGCCCATCCTGTTTTTGGCTCCTTGGGACACCGTGGTGATGGTGAGGCAGAGTGGGACCACTCCACCTGCGCCTGGGGAAGGCAAGTCAGGTCCCACCCTGGCACAGGCCAGGACCGGTCTCTTCACAGTTGAAGGTCTGAGCTCTGACCCTCGTCTTCCACTCCAAAGCGCATTGCATTTTCCGTAGGGAAGCAGCCTCACCATGATAGGACCCGACCCAACGAGACAGAGCCCACTCACCTTCAACTTCAGGCTTTCAGATTCCTCTTGGTTCGACATCCAAAGACCAAGAAGGGGAAGAAAACTGTCCCCGCGGTCCTTGTGCGTGTGGCTGGTGGCCAGTCCCTCTGCTCCGGGGGGCCTACTTTGCTGCTGGCCTCAGACTGAGGAGGGAAGAAGGCTGCAAGGTCACCTGACTCCATGTGGCTGAAACACAGTGGCTCACCACGAGCAGGGTGGCTGCCCCGTGATGAGAGACCAGGGCTGGAAGACGCCCTGTCAGAGGCGGGCAGGGCGGCGCTGCCCAGGGCCCAGCAGGAGTGGGGCAGCAGGGTGCACAGTTCTGTGGGCACAGGCGTGCCTTGGGGACAGGGCAGCACCAGGGGCTGAGAGCTGGGGTGGGGACAGGTTGGGGGGCAAGGAGGACGCCGAAGTGGCAGCCCAGAGTGTGGGTCATGGGAGACCAGGCAGCGTGCAGGGGGAGGCCTGGTCCCCAGGGTGGGCAGCAGCACTGGGGTGACAGCAGCATTGCCAGGGGGCCCAGCAGCCACACCTCCAGGGACCAGACGTGATTTCCATGGGCTGCACCTGGTGCCCACGGTTGGTTTGGGGTGGACTCTGTCCTTGCCGGAGCGGGACCATTACGGTCAGGTGTGCGGAGGAGGAGGTGTTGGCTCTGCTGACCGACGATGTGCCAACTTCCTGGTGGGACAGGAGACGCAGGTGGCTGCTTGGTCTGAGCCCTTGCATCCCGGCCACCGGTGCAGCTGTGGGAGGTGGTGGAGGCGCCAGGCTCTGCCCTGGGGCTGGGATCCGCACCCTCACCAGGCTTTTCACCCCTTGTCTCATTCTGCATTTGTCCCTCTGAGGACAGAGCAGCAGGTGCCCTCACCAGAGTGACCAACTGGTGCCTTGACCTTGGCATTCCAGCCTCCAGGAGTGTGAGAATAAATTCCTGTTGTCTATGAATCACCCAGTCTGTGGCGTTTAGTGACAACAGCAGGAATGGACCCCAGCGTGGTGCTTCTTTGACTGGCCACTCATTTCCCTCATTGGGGCAGGTTGGCAGGTGGCCCAGGTCAGTGCCCGTCCACCTGTCCAGGGCCCAGTCCCTCCTTCCTTGCTGCTCCCTGGCGCTGGTCCATCAGGTCCTAGTCAGATGGGGGCTGCCGAGGGGCCCTGTGGGGTCTCTCTGGGAGGACCCTGAAGGTGGGAGGACAAGCCCACTGGCTGCTGTTGGCCAGCTGCGGGCTGCCTTTTGGGTGCCTCTGTGCCGAGGGGAACGAGGAAGGGGAGCCACCCTGGGGCTGGCGCAGCTCTGGAAGCTGTCCGAGGCCGTTCACTGTGTTCTCCCGCAGAAGATCTGCACTTCTCAGCAGCAAATAGGGTTCCGGCCGCTGCGCTGGCCCCGCAGACCTCAGGCTTCTGTGGCTGCGGAGGGCTGGACTCCCAGGGGCTGGCCTGCAGAGCCCTCCCTGCTGTCGGGGTGGAGCCACTTCTGGTCTTTCCAGGACACTCTTCTTCTGCAGGCTCCTATTCAAACTCCTTCTCTGAGCTGCATTCCCTCATGGATTTGGAGGAACCCCGTCTGTGGATTAATGTCCTGTGGCCATTGTCTATTCTTTAAATGGGTCTCAGGGGCAACGAACCTGAGGCATTGTTCTTGGGACCATGGTGGGTGGACTGTTTTTACATATTTGGTTCTTTAATTTGTCACTTTTAACAACACAATGAGGCTGGGTACAGTGGCGTGCCCCTGTGATCTTAGCAACCTGGGCGACTGAGGCAGGAGGATTGCAAGTTTGAAGCCAGCGTGGCAACTTAGCGAGACTCTGTCTCAAAAAAAAAAGAAAAAAAAAAAAAAAAAAAAAAAAGCGGGGGGGGGGCTCAGTGTAAAAATACTCCTGGGCTCAATCCCCAGAACTACCAAGAAAAAAACCAGAGTCTTTTGCAAAGATTCTAGACTCTTCGATCCTGTTCCCGTTGACGTGCATTTGGGTCCTCGCCAGGGTTCTGCCAGCCAGAGCGGTGCTGCTTGGAGGGGTCAGGACAGGTATTTTTGTGCTTTGAAAACACCCCGGCCCCAGCATGATGGTGTTTGGAGGTGGCTGGGTTCAGAGGAGGTCGCACGTGTGGGGTCCCATGGGTCACTGGTGTCCCTATAAGAGGAGTGTTGGAGTCGGCTTTTCACTGCCGTGCCTGCAGGACCCGACCAGAACAACTTTAGAGGAGGAAGACTTTATTAGGGGCTCACGGTTTCCAAGGTCTTAGTCCATAGAAGTCCGGCTCCATTCCTTGGGGCTCCAGGTGAGGCAGGACATCATGGCGGAAGAGCGTGGCAGAGTCAAGCAGCCCACAGGGTGATCAGGAAGCAGAGAGAGTGGTCCTCACTTGCCAGGTACAAATACCTACCACAGCCACGCCCCACTGCCCACGGCCTCCAGCCACCACCCCGTTAGTCCCATCAGGGGCCAGTTCACTGATGAGGTCATTTCTCCTCCAAGCTTGCTTTGTCTCACAGGTGACTTCTGGGGACACCACATCTAGACCACAGCAAGGAGCCACCAGAGATCTTTCCACCACCCATGCAGAGGACACAGAGAGAGGACAGCCACTGCCCTCTGGGGACAGAGCCCTCACCACAGCCCCGCCCTGCTAGCACCCGATCTGGGACCTGTGGCCTCCAGAGCGGGGGACCTGAGTGCCTGGCTTGGCTGGGACAGTGCAGCCAGGGTGGCCTGCGCCGGGACCTCTGTGTGGCTGGTTTAGAGGCGTGGCACCTCTGGGGGGAGGGGAGCTCGGTCTGCAGCACTGTGCTGGCTCCGGCTGCCCTGCGTCCTGCCTCGTGCACCTGGCCGGCCCCTGGTCACCTCCCGCTTTCCACTGCGGGTGGCGCTCCCACTGTCCCTTAGTTTGGAAAGCGTAGTTTTAAAAAATTCCCAGCACGCACCATTGAATTTTCTGAGGATGGCGAGTCTCACCCATTTTCTTATTGTGGTAACATAGGTGGGCACGGACTGGGCGGCGGTGACCATCGCAGGCGTGCCCTGGGGCTCGGCACCTCCCGGCTGCCCGCCGCCCTCAGGACCCGCCCAGCTGAGGACCCGCAGCCCCTCCCAGCCAGGGCCACCTGGCTCCTGCTGCCTCTGTGGGTTCGGGGTCTGCCTGCCTCCTGAGAGGGGAGCCAGGTGGCGGTGACCCTCCTGTGTCGAGGACTTCACTTTGCAGGTGTCCTTAGGTCCATCCGCATGCAGCATGTGACAGCATGGCCTTCTCTTCCAGGGCTGGACAACATGCCATTGTGGGGTGGACCACTGGCCATTTACTTTTTGTCTTGGTCCTGGGGATTGAACCCAGGGTGCTCAACCTCTGTGCCACACCCCAACCACTGTGCCACACCCCAGCCACTGTGCCACACCCCAGCCTCTGTGCCACACCCCAACCTCTGTGCCACACCCCAGCCACTGTGCCACACCTCAACCACTGTGCCACACCTCAACCTCTGTGCCACACCCCAGCCACTGTGCCACACCTCAACCACTGTGCCACACCTCAACCTCTGTGCCACACCCCAGCCTCTGTGCCACACCCCAGCCACTGTGCCACACCCCAGCCACTGTGCCACACCCAAGCCACTGTGCCACACCCCAACCACCGTGCCACACCCCAGCCCTTTTATTTTTTATTTTGAGAAGGGGTCTTGCTAAGTTGTGTAGGGCTTTGCTAAATTACTGAGGCTGGCCTTAAACTTGTGATCCTCCTGCCTTAGCCTCCAGGCTCCCTGGGATTACAGGCGTGTGCCACTGTGACTGACCACCATTTAACTGTTTTTTAATAAATGTTTTTTAGTAGTTGCTGCACCTTTATTTATTTATTTTGATGTGGTGCTGAGATTTGAACCCAGTGCCTCACACGTGCCTGGCCCGTGCTCCAGCCCCACTTAGCTGTTACTTGTCCTCTTAGCTGCAGGGTCTGCAGCAGGGCTCACGGCCACTCAGCATTTTGAACCTCTTTCCAGCACATCGTGGAACTGTGGTCCCTTTGCCGGCTGGATCCGTGTCCCCCAGCCGAGTTGTGCTTGGGTTTTTGGTTCAGACAGTAGCATTCAGCTGGAGTTCACTGTGGACCGTCTACTCAGTCCCTGAACGGCTGCCTCAGTCCATGCCATGCTGCTGGGACACCACGGAGCCGGTGACTTATAAAGAACAGCGGCTCCTTCCTTGGGGCTCTGGAGGCAGGCAAGTCCGGGAGGGAGGTGCAGCCTCTCAGAGGGCCTCCTCACTGCCGCCCCACTGTTGGAGGCTGGGTGCAGGACCCCCAGGACCTCCCTGGCAGCCTCCCAACACTGCTGCCCAGGCTGAGCCTCCAGTGCGCCAGGCCACCAGGCCCACTGGGTCTCCATGCCCTCTCAGTGGCCATTCCGAGGAGGACCGTGCCTTTGTGGCCTGGGGCGGACGGTCATCCTTCCTCAGACTTCAGCTCGAGGCAAGGCTGCTGGCGGAGAGACCCCCGGGACCTCCTCCCAGGCTGGGGACTGTCCCCTGCTGGGGCAGGAGCAGAGCGGGCCAAGGACGGAGGTCCTCAGCTCAGCGGCCCCTGCCGTCCTCAGGGTGTCAGGGCAGTGCCTGTGGACTGGCCGCTTGCTCCCTTGTCTTCCTGAGGTCGTGGGCCGAAACCAGAGGGCTCCGTCCTGTTCCGGCTCCTCGCCTCCCTGGAGCTGTCCCTGGAGTGGAGGCCCTTCCCAAGCTCAAGGGCATTTCTGGGAGCTTCTGCTGTTTCTCTCTCTCTTTTTTTAACTTCTCATGTAAATTTGTACTGAATGTTCCATTTTATTAGGTAAGTAACATCTGAACTTAAAAGGCTGCATTTTACCAGAAACTTTTTGATTTTTAAAAAATTTTAAGCTGGGCGCCGGGGCACGCGCCTGTAATCTCAGCACTTGGGAGGCTGAGGCAGGAGGATCGCGAGTTCAAAGC
>JAJEJO010050692.1:273126-523638 GCA_020662805.1 Glaucomys volans | reverse complement strand
TCTCTCTTCACATTGCTGATTGTTTCCTTTGCTGAGAAGAAGCTTTTTAGTTTCACTCTATCCCAATCATTGATTCGTGCTTTTATTTCTTGCGCTTTGGGAGTCATGTTAAGGAAATCTGGTCCTAGGCCAACATGATGAAGATTTGGACCTATTTTCTCTTCTATTAGGTGCAGAGTCTCTGGTTAATGGATGTTTTTAAAAAATTCAGAAAGGACAAAACAAATTTTGAATATGTGCAAATATTCTACACACACTAGAGGAAAGACAAAATACCTAGGTATTCTTTCTTTTTTCTCTTGTCTTTTTTTTGGTGATGAGCTTTTATTTATTTTTTTATTTTTACAGACTGTATTTTCATTCATTGTACACAAATGGGATACAGCTTTTCATTTCTATTCTTCCAACTCAAATATTTTGTCAAATTTTATATAAATAAAAGCATTTTCTATTTTGGATAAACTTGTTAAAAATGGAGGAAATATCACCTTGATTCCTACATGAACCACTATATGTGTCCTCACAGCTGATATAGAAGAGTAGCTTTGTATCACTCAAATAATTTCCTTAATTGTCCTCTATCCTTTGTTTGTATACACATGGATTAAGCTTTGGAAATTATTTTACTCATTTAGAAGTAGTTCTTGCCATATACTACTTAAATGTATCAGAAATGGTATATAAATATCTGGTCTTATTAGTAGGTACAAATTACTGTGATTTAGAGAACACCATAATCTTCCCCCTTATTTCCAGTCCTTACCCTTAGCATTTCTCATATTGCTACAGTAGGTGGTCATAGTTCAAAGTCAACACATAGTAAGGACCTGTTCAGTGATTTGGAGGAAAAATCTCAGATCATGAGGCTGAAGACTGTAGTTTATAGTTAAGGTAGCAAACTGAAGTCTGGAAGCCTCTAAGTTGCCTGAGCAACACCATAAGGAAATTGGTCAGCTTAGCAAAAATACCAATCTTCAGTTTACAGCAATGTAGAAAAATAAAATGCTGAAAAGTCATTAGAAACCAGCTAACAAATGGATACTGAAAGATCAAAGATGGTGGTGCTAAACCTATAAGAGTGGGAAGTTGAGTCTTACAGGATAAAGGTATTGTCACTGTGGGCATAACTGCTGAAAAACAGTTCGATAAAAGCAGAGCTTAGGGGGTCTTAAGAGCAGTTGAAGACCTTTTGGGTGCGAAAAGGAATGTGATCAAAAGGAGTGAAGGATAAACTTGTCCTGACACCAGTTTTGATAGAATCAGTTTAAACTTTGCCAGTATCTGAATTGCAAAACCTGATTTCGTACTGTATACATCAAGAATTCAAATATATTTAGGCTTAGTTTACAAATATAATACCAATCCAGGAGTAAGTCATATGTGTATTTAAATTTTGCATATGATTAAGACATTTCTTTTCCAAGAAGTCTGACCCACTGAGGACCTGTAACAGATTGTTTATTTTTCTCATTGCAGTTGTGTTGAGAATATACCTATTGGTTTAATGATAATATTCCATTCATAGCTAAGCTTAAGATTTTAACTTGTTAAGATGATAACCGTGGTGTGTGTCAAGGCTGATTGTGATGATAAGTTAGCAAAGGAATGAAAAGAATGTGAATGTGTGATGGAATAAGGGCTTATAACAGAGAAGGAATTTTTGTCAAGGCCTAATTTGAAAATCTCCTTAGCTCAATGATGGAAACATGAGTGCTTTAGAATTAAAGAAATATATACTAACTCTATATAAAGAAATTGGGGAAAGGAATCAACTTTAATAATAATACCTCATATTTATGCAATATATTTCTCAAAGGTACTCAAAGCATTTTAGGTACTATTTAATTAATTTCTTTAATAGTTCTGTAAAGTAGCATGAGGGCAAGTTACCATTAGCCATTAATACTTGCAACAATTAAGGTTCTTTGTGACATACACAGGCAGTTTAACTGAACATACTCATGAGAAATCAGCTAGATCAGTAGTAAGTAAATAATTCTTAGCACCACCATTATTAGTCATCTCAGAATTATCATAACCCTGAGTATATGAATGTGTTACAGGAATTATTTATCTACTTGCTTCTGTGCTTCACTTTCATTCTCAGCCAGGTAGTTAGCTTATATATGTCAGCTTTTTATTGCTGTGACCAAAATACTTAAAAAAAAACAACTTATAAGAGGGAAAGATAATTTGGAGCTCATGTTTCAGTCCATGGTTGGCCAAGTCCAATGCTCTGGACCCAAATGAGGCAGAAAATCATGGTGAAATGGTGTGATGGAAAAAATCTTTTCAGCTTCTGGAAGTCAAGAAACAGAATGTGAGTTCAAGGAGCCAGGATAATATAATCCCCAGGGGTATACTGCTGGTGACCTACTTCTTCTAGCCATGCCTGGAGATACTACCCACAAATCCATTCAAACTATTAATCCATTAAGTGGATTATTCCACTGATGAGGTTATAGCTCTCATAATCTAATCATTTAATATCTGAATATTCATGCATTGCCATATGAGCTTTTCGGGGGACATCTCATATCCAAACACTCTATTAACCAAATATCAGCTCTTCTCATTAGTGACCATTTTGTATATCAAACAAGTACTTCTTATATGTTGCAGGTTGCTTCTGTATGCATACATTAATTTTTTTTTATTCCTAGTGTTGAACCTGAGATTTTAGTTTTATACATTCTTTGGACTACAAAGAACTCTTAAATAAAAGAGCAGGTAAATGATAATAAATAATGAGCCAATAGCAGTGGGAGCAGGTTAAAATTTGAAGATCAGAGGGAGACCCTACCTTCACGTAATAATGTGTATAAATAACTGAATAAGAATTAACTTCTCATTTATCAAGGACAAGTTCATGGTTATATTGTTCCATTAGACTCTTGTCTCTTTTCAACATTCTATTTGATTTCGATTATGTCAGTATATTCCCATAAATAATTCTAGTAGTCATCTTCCAATTGTCTTTATAAGGGATTGTTTTATTGTATCTAATCTACTCTTCTCAGTGTTGTAACTCCATTCTATGGTCTTTGTTTCAGTGAAAGAAACAGTGTAATTTATCTCATCTATAGTTCTGAAACCTTTGTCATATCCAACCATTGGGGAAATAGACCAAGACAATTCAATGTAAAATGACAGTTTGCTGGGCGCGGTGGCACATGCCTGGAATCCCAGCACTAGGGAGGCTGAGGCAGGAGAATCGTGAGTTCGAAGCCAGCCTCAGCAACTTAGCAAGGCCTAAAGCAACTCAGTGAGTCCCTGTCTCTAAATAAAGTACAAAATCAGGCTGGGGATGTGGCTCAGTGGTGGAGTGCCCCTGGGTTCAATTCCCAGTACCAAAAAAAAAAAATGACTCAGTTTTCTTCCCCTTCAAAGTGTCACTTTATTCTTTCACCCTACCTTTACCTAGGAAGGGGAAGAGTGTCATTATATCTTTCCAAATTTAAATATTCTACCTCTGCTCTTATTCAGACCCTTCCCGTATGTTTTAGTAACCATCAATTATCTCTTCTTAAAACTGGAATTTGAAATTAGGTCCTATAATAATTATAATAATTATAGTAAATTCTCTCTCTCTCTATATATATATATATACATGTATGTATATATATATATATACATACTCGCTCTTTCTTATACACATACACACATATACACACTCATGCACACATATTCCCTTGATATCCTGTACCTTTTCAAGGTTTACTATGCCATCTTTTTCCTGTCCCCATCCAATTGGGAACAAAGTATGTAAAGAGCATCTGTTTTATTATATCTCATTTATTTCTTAACTCCCCCAAACTTAACTTCACCTCCACCACTTTGTTGAAACTCATTTCTCAGTACCCTAGGATTACATAATATGATAGTTTTCTGTGTATTTTAGCTAGCCTTTTCATTGCTGTGAGCAAAATACTTGACAAGAACAACTTAGAGGAGGAAAAGTTCATGTGAAGCTATCAGTTTCAGAGGCCATAGATGGCCAACTTTATTACTCTGGGAACATGGGGGAATGGTGTGGTGGGGAAAAGTTTCTTCCCTCATGGCAGCTAGGAAGGAGAAGGGGGTGAAGAGAAGGGACACAGGGACAATGTACCCTTCCAGGGAATGCCCCAGTGATCCACCTCTTCTAGCCATACCCCACCTGTCTATAGTTACCATCCAGTGAGTCCATTCAATAAGAATGTCATTTATTGGGTTACAGCTATCATAATTGAATCATAATCTAAACATTCCTGCATTAACAGGTGCTTCTCAGACATACCTCATATCCAGCACTTTATGTCCTCTTACTCCTGAGGATCTTTATACACTCTTTTGCACCATTGAAGAATTTCTCTGCTAGTACCTTGCCTGGCACACAATACGATGTTTAGTGTGTGATGAACACCTCCTCTTTGAACTCTTGTTTTGCTTTTTATTTGTCAATATAAGTATCTTGTTTCTTCTCAATATCTCTTTATTATATCTATCCCAATAATAGTTTCTTTAATTATATTCAATAGGAAAGAGGAATAATACAAGTTTACAGTAATAAAGATAATTTTAAAATCTTTACAACATTATACCATGATAATACAGTTTTGGCTAATGTACATTGCCAACCTAAAGAAGATCAAAGCACCTATCTTGGTCTATTTGATAACAAAGGAAACACACTACTTTTAAGTATTCAAACCTTCAAGAATGTACTCTCTCATTCTTAACTAGGATTATTGATAGGACTCATTCAGTTAATATTTATTGAATACCTGCTGTGTACAGGATCTGTGTAGAAACAGAGGCAAGTGTGGTCCTAAGCAAATAAGGAGAGAGAAAAGTGGGATCAAAAAGCAATCTAGGGCAGGAGGTAATACCAGCAAGTTGTGTAATTGGAAGACACTACAATGTTTTCCCACATAAATAAGAACTTCACAACAATATAGCATCCAAAATGCTTTTGTGAGAATTCCAGATCAGATAGGAAGTCACAGTACCCCCAGAAAATCTCAAATGTGTGAAAAACCACATTAAAATAGATAAGAAAATTAGTTGTTCTTCAACCATATTAGTCCTCCCCCAAATGAAACTCACAATTGGGAAGAAAAAAAAATTAGTAGTAGCAAAATTGAATTAGTAGACCCTTGGAGAAAGAGTATTCATCTAATATTCTAACTTCTGGGGGACTTCCCAAAAAGACATTCCTATCTCTCCTAATAGGATCACTAATGTGACCAGCATATTTGTATACCTAGGAAATATAGAAAGCAAAAGGAGGTCAGAGGCTTAAAGTAGTGCAGGAGAACCTATAGTACTGCAGACAGATACAAAGGTGGGAAAAACTACAGACTTCTGGGAAAAAAAAAAAAAACTGGCAAAGTTCTTTAACTGAGAAATGGCAAACATAAGTCCAGAGAAGACACACCCATTGTAGTCTGAAAGATTTGAAATGTCCCAAGAATTTCTAGCTGGGCTGGTTATGGTCTTTACCTATACAAATAGAGTCTGTAAATAGCAGGGAAAGTGACTATTATTTTCAAATGTGTGCATTCCAACACAAAGTTATAAGACACATGAAGAACATGGAAATATAGCTCAAAAAAGGGATCAAAATAAATTTCCATAAGCTGACCCTTAAGAAATGGGCACATGTGGATGACCTGAAAAAAATTTAATATAACCATTGTAATGATACTGACAAGGCTTTGTAAAACTATGTTTTTAGAGGAAAAAAGGATGAGAAAAAGTGCATGTTAACAAAATGACAATATCAACAGTGGTATAAATTCTTTTTTTCCCCCAAAGGAATATTAAGGATGAATGATACAATAATTGAATTAAATAATTCACTAGAGGGGTTCAACAGCAAACTTGATCAAGCAGAAGAATCAGAGAACTCCAAGGTAGTTCATTTGAAATTGTCTACTCAGAGGAGCAAAATGGAAAAAGAATAAAAATTATTGGCAATTTCTAAAGGAATTATGAAACAAAATCAAGCATTCTATGGATATATTATAGAATTCCCAAATGGAAAATAAAATTAGAAAGGGACAGATATCTTATTTGAAGAAGTAATGCTCCAAAATCCCCAAATCTCAGGAAGGAAATGAGTATCTGGATTTAAGAAGGTTATTTCCAAATAGTATAAGTCCAGAGAAGTTCATCCACAAACATATTATAATCAAATCATCAAATGCCAAGGACAAAGAAAGAATGTTGGAAGTGTCAAGATCATAGTTACTCATTATATACAAGGGAGTTTTCATCAAAATGTCAACAGATATCACTGTAATCTTGCAGACTAGAAGGAAATGGGATGATATACTAAAATAATGAAACAAAAGACTGTCAAGAATAACATATTTTGCAGAGCTATCCTGCAAAATGAGGAAGTGGCTTTCTCAGATAAACAAAAGACAAGGGAGTTTGTCACTACTACAACTGACTTACAGGAAATGCTAAAAGGAACCATCAAGCTAAAATGAGAGGAAGCTAGACAGTACCATGGACACATGTGAACGTATAAGAATTACCAGGGAAGTAAAGATAAATTAAATACAGAATATTGTAATAATGGTGCATAAATGACTTTTAATTATGGGATAGGAGTTAAAAAGTCAATAATATAAGATGATAATTTTAAAAATGTTAGTGGATGCATTATGTAAAAAGAAAAGCTTTATTATATCAGCAACAAAAAGTATGTGGGGAGTGTCTAATTCAGCCCAGGCTCCAATAATAAAATCCAACAAACAAAAGAAATTTAATTTGTCTGGAGGCTGAAAGTCCAAAATTAGGGTGCTAGCTTGATTGGGTTCTGAAGAAAATCCTCTTACTGGCTTCCAGATGATCATGGTCTTGCTGTGTCTTTACATGGTGTAAGAAAAAAGCTCTAGTCTCTTCCTGTTCTTATAAGTACAATAATCCCATAAGGAGCACCCCGTCTTCATGACCTCATCTAAGCTGGAATTAACTCTAAAAAGTCCTACTTCGATATACTATCATTTTCAGGATTAATGTTTCAAGATATAAATTTAGAGAGGCAAAAACATTCAGTTCATAATGGAAAAAGTAAAAGAATTGAGTTTTGATTATGCCTGATTTAAATTATCAGCTTAAAATAGATTATGATGACCATAAGACATTTTATGTAAGTCACACTAACTACAAAGATAATATGAAAAAGAAATTGTGAAAGTAATCCAGGAATTTTCTATAAAAAATTCAGTGAAGTACAAAGGAAAACAACAAAAGACGAATGGGGATCAGGTTAGAAGACAAAATACAATAAAATGATAATACTAAGTTCTTTCCTATCAAAATTACTTTAAATGTAATTGAATTAAACTCCCCAATCAAAAGACATAGAGTGATCATATGGATTAAGAGAGATGCCACTATATGCTATCCACAAGAAATTCACATTGGATTTAAGTATAAATATAGGATGAAAGGAAAGGATAGAAAGATAATCCATGCAAATGATAACCAAAGGAGAGTATGTGCAATCATAGATATCAGACAAAATATATTTTAGGTCAAGTATTATCAATGAACAATATAATGACAAAGTGTCAATTTACCAGTTATGTATAATTATAAGTACATATGGACCCAAATTCAGAACAACCAAATATATGAGCCAAACATTAACAGAACTCTATTTTTTATAAAATTCAATGCCATCTCATGATAAAAAATTGCAACAAAGTATAAATTAAAAATTGTCAAAGTTTCTTTAACCATTCATCTATTGAAGGGCATCTAGGTTGGTTCCACAATCTAGCTATTGTGAATTGAGCAGCATGAACATTGATGTGGCTGCATCACTGTAGTAATCTGATTTTAAGTCCTTTGGGTATAGGCCAAGGAATGGGATAGCTGGGTCAAATGGTGTATCCATTCCAAGTTTTCTGAGGAATCTCCACATGATTACACAAATGGTGTGACTCTACTTTGTGTATACTCAGAGAAACAACAGCTGTACTCCATTTGTGTACAATGAATCAGAATAAATTAATTTTAAAAAATTGCCTTAACAGAATAAAACCCTACAGTTAATATCATACTTGATGATGCAAAACTGAAAGCTGCTTCTATAAGATTAAAAACTAGATAAAGATGCCCAATCTTGCTACTTTTATTCAACTTAGTAAATGAAGTGCTGGCCAGAGCATTTAGGCAAGAAAAAAAATCAAATCAGAAAGAAAGAAATGCAAGTATTTATGTACTCAGATTACCTGATCATCTAGGTAGGAAGAAAACTAGAGTCCACCAAAAAAACTTAAAATAAGAAACTTAAGTAAAGTTGCATTATATGAAATCAACATACAAAGAATATTTCCAGTTCCATAGATTAAAAATGAACAATATGCAAGGGTCAGGGAAGGAAAGATAATAGAATGAGATAAACATCATTACCCTATGTATATGTATGAATATGCAAATTATATGATTCTACTTCGTGTACCACCAGAAAAAAAGATAGTTGTACTCCATTTGTGTACAATGAACTTAAAAAAAAGAACAATATGCAAAGCAAATTAAGAAAATCTCTTATTTATTTATTTATTTTTTATTTACTTATTGATTCATTGAACACAAATGGAGTACAGCTATTGTTTCACTGGTTGTACACAAAGTAGAGTCACACCATCTGTGCGTTCATGCATTTACACAGGGCAATGGTATCTGTCACACATTCTGTTATTATTCTTACCCCCTCCACCCCAACCCCACCCCTCCCTTCCCTCTATGCAATCTATCCTACCTCCATTCTTGCCACCCTTCCCCCCTGCATTATGCATCATCATTCATTTATCAGAGAGACCATTCAGCCTTTGGATTTGGGGGATTGGCTGATATCACTTAGCATAACAGTCTCCAACATCATCCATTTACCTACAAATGCCATAATCCCTTTGCAGTAGCATTTAAAAGAATAAAGTACTTAGAAATATATTTAGCATAGTATGTGAGACTTGTGCATTGAAAACTCCAAAACACTGCTGAAATCAATTAAGCACAAGTAATGGAAAGACAGCCCCCATTCATCAGTTGGAAGACTAAGTATTGTTAAAATGTCCATACAGCTCTAAGTGATCTACTGATTCAGTACAGTATCTATCCAAATTGCATTTGCATTCTTTTTGCACAAATAGAAAAAAGCATCCTAAATTTGAAACAAAGTCACAGAGGGTCCCTAGTAACCAAAACCACCATGAGAAAGAAATACATAACTGGAATCCTCACACTTTCTGTATTCAAACATATACAAATATGTAATAATTAAAACAGTAGAGTACTGGAATAAGGAAAACCATGAAGAAGAATAGAACGAAATAGAGAGCCGAGAAATAAAGTCACAGATATTTGGTCAAATGATCTCAAACAAATTGGTGAAGGCTACATGATGGGAAAAGAATACTGTCCCCATCAAATAGCTTTGGGAAAAGTGGATATCCACATGAGAAAAATGTATTTAGACACTTATCTCATACTATCCACAAAAATCAACTCAAAAATGGATTAAAGATTACAACATAAGACCTGAAACTATAAAATTCCTAGAAGAATACACAAGGGAAATGCTTAATAACATTAGTACTGGCCATGATTTTTTTTTTTGCTATGACAGCAACAATACAAGAAACTGAAGCAAATATAAGCAAGTGGGACAACAGCAGACTGAAAAGCTTCTGTACAGTGAAGGAAATAATCAAGTGAAAAAAAATCCTGTGAAATGTGAGGAAATATTTATTAACCCTATATCTGACAAGGGGTTAATATCCAAAATATCAGTGTAACTAATACAACTTAATAAAAATAGCAAAATATAACCTGATTAAATAGTGGCAAGGGACACAAATAGACATTCCCAATAAATACATTATATCTGGAAGGTAGACATATTGAAAAAGGATCAAAATTATTAATAATCAGGGAAATGAAAAACAAAACCACAATGACATGTCATCTTGTAGCTGCTGGAATGGCTATTCATAAAAAAACTAGAGTGAGAAAAACAAGAAGGGTTGGTGAGGATATGGAGAAACTGAAAAATTTATGTACCATTGGGAGAATGCAAAACGGCAGAGTCTCTGTAGGAAACAGTATGGTAGGTCCTGAAAATTTAAAAATAGGGGCTGATGGTATAGCTCAATGATAGAGTTCTTGCCTAGCCTGCACAAGGGCCTGGGTTTAATCCCCAGCACAAAAATTAGAAATAATTCATCCAGCAATCCCACATTCCTGTCGTGACACAAATGAATTGAAATCAGGATCTCAAAGAGATATTTACATTCCCATGTTTGCAGCAGCACTTCTCATAATAGCCAAGAGATGGAAATAACCTAAACATCCACTGTCAGAAGAATGGATAAGAAATGTGTTACATACATACAACAGAATATATTTTATCCTTGAACATGAAGGCACTGTGTGGTATGTGACAACATGAATGAACCGTGAGGAGATTACACTAATGAAATAAGCCAGTCACAGAAGGACAAATACTGCATGAGGTATCTAAAGTAGTCAAACTCTTGGGAGCAGAATGTAAAATAGTGGTTGAAAGGGTTTGGGTGAAGTAAAAATGAAGAGTTTAATGGATAGAGATAGATATAGAATTTCAGTCATGCAAGATGAAAAAATTTTAAAGTTCTGACAACAATAGGTATATAGGTAACCACACTGTGCTGTGTATTGACTAATTTGTTAAGAAAGTAGATTACAGCTGAAAGATCTACAGAAAGTAGATCACAAGTGGCACATGCTTGTAATCCCAGCAACTCTGGAGGCTGAGACAGGAGGATCACAAGTTCAATGTCAGCCTCAGCAAAAGTGAGGGGCTAAGCAACTCAGTAAGACCCTGTCCTTAAATAAAATACAAAATAGTGCTGGGGATGTGGATCAGTGGTTGAGAGTCACTGAGTTAAATCCCCAGCACTGCCCACAAAAGTAGATTTCTTATAAAATGCCAATAATTTTTATAGGAACTTTACAGTGTACTATTAAGCCTATCTTCTTTTGAATATAGTCTAATGAAGAGTGTCAGTATACTTCTTAAAATATGAGACCATATATCAGATATGCCTAAATCATTCAGAGAACAATACTGACTTCCTGTATTCTGGTCACTCTGTAAAATAAGATCATCTGTATGCCAGCATTCTTTACAATGTAAAGCAATACACTCATAGAAGGTATAATTATTATTCCAAAGGTATACATTATTATTATCATTTGTAATAATAATGATCCCTTCTATGAGTGTGCTTAATGAAATAAGGCAATCCCCAAAAACCAAAGGCCAAATGTTTTCCCTGATAAGGGGATAATGATACATAATGAGGGTGGGAGGAGTGGGGTATAAAAAAAAGAATGGAGGAACTGTGGATTATGTAGAGGGAAATGAGAGGGGAGAGGGGTATGAAAGATTGTGGAATGAGACAGACATCATTATCCTATGTATATGTATAATTACACGAATGGTGTGAATCTACATTGTGTACAACCATAGAAACAAAAAGTTGTACTCCATTTGTGTACAATGAATCAAACTGCAGTCTGCAAAAATAAAAAATGAAAATAAAATTAAAAAAAGATTGTGTGAGCTTATTCAGCAGACACATCACACTGTTGGCTAATATTTTAAACCTGTGGTCAGATAAACTCCCAAACCTTTTTCACAGTACATAAATGATCCCCATAATCATTTGCTCCATGGTCAGTGAAAAATACATTATTCATTTTTTGCCTTTGAGAAAGTAGGCTTTATAGTGTCTAGATTTCCATAGCTAACTTCCAGCTTAAAACTCTTGACAAGTTTTAGTTCCTATCAAGCTACGCAAACCACTTTGACCAAAATCTGTGTTTTTTTTTCAAAGTTCAAATTCAAATTCAGTTACCTAAGCATATATTTTTTTTTTGTCTGGATGACAACAAAACCTGATTTGAGGCCTTTTTGATTCATGCCTGTCATTGATGTGGAGACAACCTTAAACTTTTGATTTCCTCTTTAATAGCTAATGGTTTTGTTTTCATTAACTGCTGTGGTCAAGAACTGCACATATTTCTGGGAATTCTGCATGCATCATGAGCAATTTAAATTTTGCCGAAGCACAGAAACCATAAATAATAGCAGGCATGAGATTGCATGATTAGTACAGTTAAAACAGATAATATGGAAAAACATATCTTTTCCATCATATTCTTCTCCCTTTCCAGGAACTTTCTGGATCATTTACTTCTCAAGCTCATAAGTCAGAGTCCATCTCCTAAATCCAGGATTAGCTGTCCATAATGAAAGGATCAGGATTTTGTGAATGCAGTGATTTTTATTTCTTAGTCTATTTGTACTTCATAGGGAATCATGATGGCATTTTCAAATTCTGAGCTTTTGAAAATGTTCCCAATTTATTAATTGTACTACTTTAGTGAATGGCTACTGCATTACATAATATTTGATGTGTATTAATTCTGGTACACCAGAATTTTCACTTTTCTTATGAAAAATGAAAAGTACACAACAATTATGAGTGAGCCTAAATAGACTATTTCTTTGAATATTTACCACAAGGAGACAGTTGTGTATCCTATAGAGATGCATTATATTTAGGTGGATGTTGCATTTTACTGTGGCATCCTCCTGTACTGTATGTACTAGTTTCCTATGACTGCTTTAATAAACTGCCCAGATGATAGCTTAAAACAACAAAAAAATTTTTGCATCCCTGTTGAAGAGAATAGAAATTCCAAATCAATGTGTCAGAAGTATTGGTTCCTTCTAGAGTCACTAAGGGAGAATCTGTTCCATTTTTCTCTCCAAGTTTCTGGCAGTGTCTGGCAATCTTTGCTGTCCCTTGGCTCATAGATGCCTCACTCTAATCTCTACTTCTGTCATCACATTGATGTTCCTCTCTGTGTCTTCTGTTTCCAAATTTCCCTTTTCTTATAAGGTGACAAGCCACTGGATTATAAGACTCACCTCAATCCAGTATAACCTCAGTTTAACTCTGCACAAACCTTATTTCCAAATAAGGTTACATTTTTAGATTCTAAGGTTAGGTACACAACTTTCCGAGGGACACAATGGAATCCCTAAAGCCATGAATACTTACATTGAGATCCACATGACAATGAACATCTAGATACAAAGTAAAAGCTTCAGTACCAAAATGAGAAGTTCATTATG
Source organism: Glaucomys volans (assembly GCA_020662805.1). Taxonomy (NCBI): domain Eukaryota; kingdom Metazoa; phylum Chordata; class Mammalia; order Rodentia; family Sciuridae; genus Glaucomys; species Glaucomys volans. Next base: position 510,449 of record JAJEJO010050692.1, on the reverse strand, counting down.
CTAAAATTTGTACATCTTCAAAAATGAAGGTTGAGTTTTAATAGCATTGTTGATTCCTAGAAAAATTCACTATTAGACAAACACATAAGCAGATCTCCTACAGGTCTAAAATGGGAAGTCTTATATAAAAATAGACTGTGGTCTCTGTGCTGAATCTACAAATTTAGCTTACCAATTCCAGGAGGGAAAATGTTTACATATAAATTAAGACCCTTTTATAATTGGGCTTTGTTTGAAGTATTGTTTTTTCCCTTCCTTTTCTTAGGACCATAATGGCTCACTTATTTTAACTATATCCTTTGACAGAAGTATTTCCTCATCACCTGGAAAATGCTGAGATCCTTATGTGTCTATAGAATTTGTATTTACAGAGCAATATCAATCAGAAAAATGTGAATAAAGACATTCGTTATGACACAATACTGAGAAGAGCAAAATCTGGCCAACATAATTATAACGGTATATATACAAATCACAGAAATGCTATAGTGAGCATATGCAAGTTCAGAGTCCTTACTTATTTAAACCCCAAAAATGATAGAGAAAAAGATAGTTTGGGAAATAAAACAAAATAGCTCTTGTTTTCCTGTAAATAGGTCACAGATAATTATAAACTGAGTTTCTAGATTACTGATTTGTGAGATTGATGTCACCTGGAATTCCTTTAGTCTAAATGTATAATGCAACCTGTATCTTTTTTCCAGGGGCTAATGACAACATTATTAGCCATAGTGTAGAAAAAAAGACAGTGTAGAAAAAAATACAGCTTATATAATAGATTATCAAAGTTACTGAATACATTAATGTAATATTACTATTGGACAGTAACTAAAGGTATAGCATTCACTTTCATTATGATCCTTAGGTTCTTAGTGCTGCTATGGTGATATGCAATGGTTTAATATTTCTTCTGTGTAGAGCTACAAAATAAAATCTCACCTTCCCTTCTTTGCTTGAGGATGCTCCTTCATGTTGCAAAACAAGACATTTTTTTCAAAGTACTCTAATTTGCATAAAATTTAAATAATAATTCATAAAAATAAATAAGCAAAGATTCATTGGATTTGAATCATTCCACAGGGTTATTGAGTGTGAATGATGTATGAATATTGGTCTAAACATTGGGGATGACATGACTTCTCTCATGGTGAACACTATCTTAGCAGAGGAGAAAGAAGTTAAGAAAGTTAACCTACTATTTTACATGAATGTCAAATTATAAATTGCAACTAAGCATTATAAAGAAGAGAAAACATCTATGACATTGTGGATGGGTCCCGATGCATGTTTTCAGAAAGCACAAGAGCAAAAACTTAAAGGATGAGGAGGAGGTACCATGTGAAAATGAGAGAATTATGTTTCATGTACAAGGAGTAGAACGTGTTAATGTCCTCCAGAAAGGGGAAAGTTGGAAATCTTTTTGACTTAAGTCCAGTGTGGCTGGAATATCAACAGAGATGATGGGTGGCATAAATTAACATCAGTGAGGTAAGCAGTGATCACATCATGCAGAATCTCATAGGAATAAACTAATCAAAGATGTCTTATAATGTAATTTATGTTCATTTTTGATATAAATTTTCATTTCAAAGTAGTTTGGGACTTAATATTGAAAAAGTATTACAGAAGTTTCCTGTATGCCCTTTCTTTCTTTCTTTTTTTCCCAACTTCAAAGAACCCTAGTTAAAAGGATATTTCAGTATTTTGGGCAAAAGATGAAGGTAACTCAGACCAATTTGTTGATGGAGATGGAGACAAGTGGTTATTTGAAGTGGGGTAAGATTGATAATTCCCTGAAATTAACCTACTATCTGAAATTGTGCTAACAGCTAGGAATGCAGTAGGGAGCAAAAAGACGTGATTTCTTTTCTTCAAGAAGCTTGCAGTCTAGGGTATTTGTTAATGGGTTAGATATGGGTAGGTGAGAAAGAGGGTAGTTGTAATAATAGTCTTTCTGGTCATTAGCAAATTATTTGAATAAAGATGTTATTTACTAAAGGGTGTGTTTCAATTACCTGTCACTCTAAAAAATGCATTCCTTTTCCCAAATGTAGTCTTTTAAAATGCAATGATTTGTTCTTTTCTATGATGCTATGACTATATAGGCAGTTTTGCTGTTCACAATGTTAACTATTGTCAATAAAGCAGTTCCATTCAGCTGAGAGTTTGGTGAACTTAGAACACCTATCATAAACTCACATTTCTTGGACCTTCATACTCACCTCTAATAGAAGCACCTCAGTTTTTCTTCAGGTAGATTGTCTCTCTCTCCATATAACATTTTAATATTATTCACTTTTGAATTCTAAGTTCCTTTATTTAAGGACTGTCTTCTAAAACAGAAGATGCTAGGTCACTTAATGCCTGGGTCTGGAAAGGGTATTTCTATGCATCACATTCTATTAGTTAAAGCAAGTCACAACTGCAGCACACATTTAAGGGGAAGCCAAATTGATTCCCCTTTCAAAAGGAGAAATTACTTATATATAATGGTTAGTGGCAGTCTTTGAAAACAATCTCCCTTCATGGAAAAGTGTGAAAATAGATTTGGATTATAAATCACAGAATATTCAAGCTAAGGAGCTCTTAAGAGAGCTTCTTTTCCAATCACAATCACAATCACAATCACAGTGTTTTTACCATGAGAAAACTCAAGCCCAAAAAGAAAAAACATGCCATATTTACAGTCACACAGTTAAGTAGTACATAGTATCCTAAGTGATATTATTCCAAGTCAGCCACTGATTTTTTACTACATTATTGTTCCCTCTTTGCATAACAAAGTGTAATCTACTTTTGAGTTTTTAGTTTTTCTTTCAATATTTTCCAAGCTAACATTTGTGTGAAAAGTAACTTTTTTTTGTAGGAACCTCTTAAGCTTTTGTGCTTGTAAAAGAATAAGAAAATTGAATATCATCTTAAGAAACTAAGAAAGAAATAGGGCTCTGGCTATGTTTTATTTCTAGTGTCTATTTCCCAAATGGATTCATGTTGTGCCATTTTATGTTTTCTTACTCTGTCAGGAGAAAGTTATTTAAATTTGAATGTCTCATATATTCTGTAAATTACAAATAGCAACATTCAGCTCTACTATTTTGACCTTTTCAATAATATATAATTTCCAGGGTATGCAATTGTATATCTCCTCATCTTTACAGCCTCAGTGAACTGTGGAAAAGAGGTGGAATGGCCATCGAATCAAAATATACAATACTGAGAAGGTCAAAATAATGTATCATGAGACTATTTTTCAAGGCAATGATTAAAATCAAGATAAATCTGTCTTATTACTCTCTAACCCCTCCCATCATATGCATATAAAGAAATCTGATCTAGAAGACTTCATATGATGAAGTTGGTGTGGAAGACAGAAGTGAACAATGTGATGATTAAAGTTGCACTACTTGTTAAATTCATTTTGAGAGGGATTTTAATATGTATAGTCAGACTTTAGATCCATCTCATAAATAGGTTTGTTAGTGCTACATTTATCAACCCTAATCCTGAAGATTTCTCAAAGATTTCTAATTATTTCAATCGTCCAAAATGTTAATTTCAATTTTAATTTTAATTCATGTTAATGTTATTATTGAAAAACAACTTAGCAGGCACTTAGGATAGATTTTTTTTTGTCTAGGCATCAAAATAATGGGACTTAACAAAAGTTAACATTATTATCTACTTCAGGGACATCCCCCATTTAATAATAGAATAATGACTGTAAAAGCAATTTAAAGCTTAAGTCAAATATGAAAACAAATTTAAGAAAAGCAGCTTTAGTGAACGAGAAGATTCCTGTTGAGGTCCCAATGCTCCTGGGCCTCAGTCACTGCCACAAGCTCCCCTAGGGCTCTGCAGAGTAAAGTAGTTTTTGAAAACCTGTGTTCTGTTACAACATACAGCTGCCTGAAAGGGATATGGAATCTCGATAAAATGAATTTGCAATTCTTTGCCTCAAGGAAAGATGAGATCCTGAAGTTTCCCAAGTACAACACAGCATTACTAGTATTATGTTTTGTTTCTTTTAGCCCCTATATAGCAACTTTGACAGTGCTAAGCCCACAGTTAGATTCCATTTAGTACTTGAGAATACTTGAAAACCTCACCCTTCAACGTGAGGATCTTTTTCAGAGATCATATTGCAAAATTTAGCATAACTACTGGTTTCTGAGACTGTAACCAAAGGTGGCCATAAACCATAGTTCTATGATTAGCGTATTCACATCACTTAGGTTTAGTCATCAAACCCTATATCTTTTATCAGAATGAGTGTGTTTGAATTTCACATTGTGTCCACACTTCTACTTGCATATTTTAACATTTACTTCAAGTAACTTAATATTTACTGTCTCTGAAAAAAACAATCTCAACAGTATATGCTCTTAGTCTTCAGAAATTGGAAAGAACAGTTGTGTGGTTGCCCACAGAAGGCCCCACAGGCACAAGAGAAAAAAAAAAACTCACATTTTATTGTTAGCTTCTGAAAAGGAAGAAATATGAACATTCTCATTCCTCTCTACCTATGTCTGACACTGGAAGTCTTATTCATTGATCAAGCACCAATTCTTACAGATTCCTTTGTGAAGCTGTAGGAAGAAGTATTGACTTGTAACTACCAATTAAACCACAGAAGATTCATGGGCCAGTAATTAGCAAATTACCATCTATAAAGCAAAGTGTACTTCTCTAAGCATCAGGAGACAAGAGATATGATTCCTGCTATGCTGCAAAAAGGCTTGGTGATACTAGCAAGTAATTTACCTCTTTAACTGAGCTTTTTTTTCTAATCTATAGAGTAGGTATTCATTCATTCATTCATTCATTCAACAGATATTTTTTGACAACTTGCTGTGTCTTAGGCACAATTCTAAGCATTGGAAATATAGCAGTAACAAGACTGACAAAGTATCTGCTCTCATTGAATTTACATTTTGGTTGAGGAAATAAATATTAGATTAGAAACCAAAGAAAATAAGATGTTCACAGATTCTAAAAAGGTTCTGTGAAGAAAAGAAAACGAGATATTATAATAGAAACTGTGAGAGGCTACTTAATGTGGAATGAACAGAGAAGACATAACCAAAGAGATCACATTTAGTCTTAAAGCTCAAGGGTAGAAAAGAGCCAATGAAGGGAAAAACTTGAAGAACTTATAACAAAAATTAGACTTCCACTGGTCTGTTTGATTATGGACTGGACAATTGTGGACATGAACTGGGGAAAATATTATTGGTCTTAATAACAACTAAATCTATGAAGTTGGTCTCATTGACAGAAAATAAGTATAATTTTCTCATGGGTTAACATGTTTTAAAATACATAAATCAAATTTAATTTCATAAGGCAAGAAATATAAGTGCATGTGTATGTGTGTTTGTGTTAGGGGCTTCCCACTGACTTTATATATAGTGAACAACAAATCAAAAAGACTTCAACTTCATATAATATTTAGTCATCTTATCTCATTCATTTCCTCTGATCTGAGACAGGTTCTCAGTGTTTCCTTGTTTTTATTTTTCAGGAATACTGATCAAATACTTGGTAAAATGACTCTCAAATCTGAATAAAATATGTAATTTAGTTAATAGTGACACACCAAAATCCATCTTAGTTTTTAGAAATGGTTACATAAAATGTTAAAATAGGGAAGGAGTATGGGATACATGGGAACTCTGAGTACTTCTTTCCAACTTTCCTATAAATATAAAACTCTTCCTAAATAAAATATCTATTCATAAATAATAGTAATTTAAAAAGAAAAAGATTTCAAAGGGGAAAATTAGTGACTAGATGCAATTTATAGCCACACAATTGACCAATTAAATTGTCATCCAGTTAATCTTGTTAGCACTGGTCTCTAAAAGCAACAGAAATTAGGTGCCCAAATAAAATTTAGGACAGTATTTCCCTCTAATCCCACAAGATAATTAGGATCAAGAGTTTTATAATTGGTTAAATTCTGGGAAGGCTTCCCACCCTCTTCCCTTCTGGGACATTTATAGTGCATATTAGTACATCAAAGTTTATTCAATATCATGTAATTTAAAAAACCTGTTGAACATTGTTTAATCCATCATTTCTTTTCCTTTTCTTTTTATCTCCTTTCTTTTTTTTCAGTTCTGGAGACCAAACCCAGGAGCATTGTACCTCTCAGTTACATTCCCAGTTCCTTTTGTTTTATTTTGAGACAGTGAGTTGCCAAGGCTGGCCTCAAACTTGTGATCCTTCTGTCTCAGGTTCCCAAATATCTGGGATTAAAGGTGTGTGTCACTGCACCCAGATAATCCATCATTTCTTAAGCATATTTAACCCTGGAATATATTGTGTGGAAATGTGTATATATGTGTATATACATGTGCTTGTGTATGCATGTGTCTGGTATGCATACATAGGTATATATGGTTTGTTATGCCCACCAACATTTCATTGAGTATACTGTAAGAAAAGCTAGATGTGAGTTTGGGTATATTGTATAAAAATTAAATGGATTTTGTGTTCAGTAGCATTGAGCTTTATTTTATCTCATGTGGCAGATAGAATAATGCCTTCTGCACATGCGTCTGCAGACTAATCCCTGATACGTGTGAGTTTATTACCTTACAAGGCAAAAAGGAATTAAGATGGCAGCTAGAATTAACTGTGTATGCTCAGATTATAAGCATCCTTAAAATTAGAAGGCAAATGAGAATAGGAGGACAGTGATATGATGTCAAGTGAAAAGGATTCAACATGCTGATTCTAGGTTTAAAAATGGGAAAAGGAGGTACTAGGCAAGGAATCTGGATAGTAAGAAGTTGATTACTTACAGTTACATTGAAAGTAAATGCAAATAAAGATCTAATTGAGCTTTATAAGGCATCTGCTAGAAGATGGAAATGACAAGGAGACAGTTTGTCCCCTAGAATATCAAGAATATACATCCCTGCCAACACCTTGATTTTAGTGTTGGTGAGCCCCCTGTCAGATTTATGACCTATAGAACTATAAAATGGTAAACTTCTGCTGCTTAAACACTAAACCAACCAATATAGAGAGTCCATTTAGTAGACTACTCTGCAAATATTTCAAAGAAAATATAATTCCTTCAGCCACATTAACTGAGATACACTACAGAAGTTAACTACTTACTTTGAGAGTAAATCAATATCAAACTGAGCTTTAAAAGGCAAGCAACTCATGGAGATCATTTCATTTATCAGCATTTTCATATTTTTTCACTGGTTCTGTTTAACCAGTCTTTAAGATTTCAGAAAAGATCATTGGTTATGTTTAAATAACTGTTTTCCACTGTATCCTCTTTGTAGCTCTAAGTCTACACAGACGTTATAAATATGAATAATATCTCCTTTTTCTCATTTCATTTCTGCAGCAAGTATTTTTGAGTCCTGCTTCTTGAAATCTTGGAAAAAATTTCTAGTAAAACTCTAGTATGCTATTTTGTGGTGTCCTCCATATGCATAAAAGAGTTCTATTAACCTATACTCATTAGGGCATGTAGTTGGAGGTTTTTATCCTAGCCACAAAGAAAAATTTTCCTTAAACCACCCAACCACCCACCCACCCTCATGTGTCCTCTCCAAAATAAATATCAATATCATGATTACTGTGTGGGACAGTGACTGTGAACTTGGAGCAGTGAGAAAAAAAATTTCCTATATATGAATATACAACATAGTGAATACTACTATTGTGTACCTCCACAAAAATGGGCTCCTGATTAGAATAAGGTATATTTCATGATTGTATAATTATATCAAAATGAATTCTGCCATGTGTAACAAAAATAACAAATAAAAAAGAAATTGAAGTGGAGAGAAGCTGATTGGCCTTTATTAAAAATAAATCCATGAACTTGGCTTTATTAGTAGCCAGATAAACTAAGAGAAAAATGTACTTCAGCTTTGAGAATGGATGTCTTAGTGTATTTTAAGTAGCACAACATTTAGTAAAAGGCTATATATATATATATATATATATATATATATATATAACATCTTGAAATAAACATCCAGGTGGATAAGACTATTAAAATTACATGCTCAACTGAATGTTTTACAAAGAAAATATTTTGTGTTTTTAATTGAACACCTACATGGTTATAGTTATATACTATGTATCACATGCATCCAAGCCATTTTTCATGTGGTTGTCTCATTGAGTAAGAGCTAATGAAGGAACTAAAATCTGAGTGATACTAAGTTTAAAATACTATGTGTGATGCAAGTACTTAATGACTCTAATTTAAACTTTTGGGTCTTTTCTCCTTAATGTCAGTGCTACCATATAACATTTCTGGGCAAAAATTGTTACAAGCAGATTTTGTTTCCATGGATTATTAATTTGTTCCAACAGAACAATATTCAAGATAGATGTTGTAATTGGAAATGTGCATTTACCTCTTCTCTGTTGTTTCATATTGATCTTGGGTCAATGGTAAGATCTTGCTGTAGAAACTTTTAGTGAATTCTATTCTAATAGACCTGGCTCTCTGAGTCATTAAGGTAACCTTTTCCTAGAGTTTACATATGAGTAGGAAGCCTTTCTCTGTATCTTTTGGAAACAAAAAAGATATAGAGGTATTTCTTAGCCTCATCATACCCAAATAAATAATAATAACTCTATTTTCCAAACCAGAAATTAGAATGTATTGCCTAACACTAACTTGTCTCTGATATTTGCATTTATCTGTATGGAATGTCTTAAAGAGGTCTAAAAATTAAATAAAATTTGGTTATATGTTTAGCACACAACTTTTACAGAAAGGAACAAAAGTCATGGAATGAGGGCAATTCCAGGAAAAATTAAATAATATGAGTCATCTTCCAAATGACAGTGAGAAAGTATCCATAAAGAAATTAGAGAAAAAATAACCTGCAATGCTAGATTCTCTCTCTCTCTCTCTCTCTCTCTCTCTCTCTCACACACACACACACACACACACACATACATACACATACTAACATGTAGTCAAAAAGAATCAGATAATTATATTCTTAAAAACTTTTTAGTCAGCCTTATATGGATTAATAGGACCTTTCTTAAATCACATGAACACAAAAGAAACAAAAACTAAAGTAACTAATCAATAATCTAGTGCTTATATAATTTGATACAATGATTTTGTTTAACTTGTTTTTTTTAATTGACCAAATCTCATAAATTAAAAAGAACTGGATTTTTATGGGCAGATGGACTCAAAGAGAGGCCTACATGATAACAGCTATCATTCTTGTCTCCACCAAAACTGAAACACCTTGTTTTTCCTAAACTCTCCTTTGAATAGTTTCTAAATCATTCACATTAATTCATTCAGGACCTGATAATTTGCATTTACCTTTAGGGTTTGGATCACTTGATGTCCAGAATGAGATTATCACTTGTAAATCTACTCCTTGCCAAAAACATGAAGTTAGCTCTTTTGTAGCCCTCTGCCCTCACTTAATTTCATCAAAGTATTAGGCTTTGTAACAATCCTCTACATTTTTTTATGGAATACGTTTGGGGTTTTTTTCAAGAATTCATGAAAATTTAAGAAAAAAATGGAACAAAGATATGTGACTTTACTGTTGATAGTAACAGATGATTTAAGAATTAAGCAGAGGTCAACAAAACAGCTGGCAGGCATATGGATTATCTTTTAATTTTCTAGGTGTACCTAGATTGAAATCAGCAATTTTTAGAATTTTAAACTGACTTCATCAAATCTAATTTAGTTTTTTATCAAATCATATGAGATGGCAATGGAATAGGGAAAGTTAGTGCTCACCAACTACAATTCTGTGGGTTGACAGAAATGTGACAATTCAAAACCAATCTGGTTTTAATAAATACTAGCAGTGTATATTTCCTAAGAAGAGTAGGATGTATGGCTGCTTTTCTACATTAATGCTTTAGCCAACTAACCACAGTCTCTCACTTGAAAGCATCCTGTAAAACTGCCTAGCCCAGTTTGGGGTTTATAACCAATAACCACTGGAAACCCAGTGCTGAATTTCTCAAGTATAGGAGAAGCAGCATGATCCAGTGTAATCCAGACACAGGGCATCAAAAGACTTCTTGTTTCCAACTGGCTGAATCTTAAGTAAATTCCTAAAACCTTCTCTACCTTAGTTTATTCATTTAGCAGATGAGGGAAACGATACCTTCTTATATGTGGTAAAGTAATTTGAAACTGAGTCAAAACATATTCCAAAGACATTAGAGTCTTATAGTTGATAAACATAACATCATATCCCATGATACCATGTATAACCAAGATATATGGGCAGAACTGCCCCAGAGATATGCAAAGTAGTCCAAGAAACAAAGTAGGCAATAAAAGGAGGCACATGAGGAGAAACTACTGTGGCCCAGTGGGATGAGTAGCAGAAAAGGGAAGCAAAGGGTTAATAGAAGTTTTGCTTTACAGTTCTACTTAACCAAGTTCCTTAAGGAACAGCTGCACAAGTAAGCCACTGTAAACAAAGGTTCTGCTGTCTTTAATTTGTTTAAAACATTAACCTTTGTCAGTCTCCAGGGCAGATCCTCCTAGAGCAAATCAATCTAATCAAGGTTGAAGAGAAGGAAAGGAGTAGGGGAGAACTGAGTTAGAATAGAAATGGCAGTAGTACATAATGAGAGCTTTGTAAATTGTCTAGAACTGTGAACATGTCAGGAAGAAAATAAATATTCAAGGTAATGACAATGCTACTCTTAAGCTCTGTTCACAGATTTTCTTTTCTTTTGGTATATCCTGAGTTCATAGCCATTGCTGCTTTCACAGTCTGAAAAATTCCAAGGAAATGTGTCACTGATTACAATATCCTTTGGTTCAGCTGAAGATAGAACCGTGAACCAAGATTTTCCTGACAAGTCAATGAGTCACAACCTATAGTTCTTAAGTAATTGGTTATCACAGATCGCTGTGAGAATCTATGAGAACTACAGAAACTCTGTGGGGAAAATAATATCCATTATGCTGAAAACAATGCACATTCTTTCAGGTGCTTCATGGTGTCTTGGATACTAGGTAAATACCTGTTTATCATCACACTACTCTTATATGTTCTTGTATGCTCATTTAACAGCTGAAAGTTCAGCATTGATATTAGAGTATTCTCTGTTTTAGATACTTAGGCCTTAAAAATTTGTTCAACTCTCAGATAAGGATTTGGCCACATGGAATCATCTGGAATGCAACAGACAATAAATGTTTAGGGAGCTCACTGAAGGCTAGAATGGTCAGGGGATCTTTGGTGAGTCCAAGGAGCTGAACCAGGTTTGGATCATTTGAAGGAGGAAGTACAGAAGAATAGACTTGCTCATCTTATTACATAAGACTCTCTTGAGTAGGCAGAGATGCATGTTAGGGGTGTGGTGAGAAAGAAAATCAGGAAATTGTGCCTAGGAAGAATGGAGGGAGTGGAACAGCTAGGACTTAAATCTCTTGATGTCTGTTTTGTGACTTAGCATCAGAGAAATGAATATGGCTTACTTGACAAAAGTAAATGAGAAAATACTATATAAACCTGTAATAAGTATACCTTTGTCCTTTTGACATGCTTTAGTATATGTGATAAGTCAGGATTCTGTGCCTTTCTCAGATTCACAGAAAATCTATTCCTAGAGAAGTTGAGTGGTTGTCAGTAGGGTTTAGAAGTTTGTAAAGTACAAGAATATGTTTCTGAGAGAAGATCAAAGCCAACAAGTCAGGAAAGGAGAGGGGAATGGATATGAATAAGTAATACGCAAGCTCATACATTTTCTTTTGAATGTATGATTCAGGATATGGGGACAGGTGGTTGCAATACTTTTCCCCAGCCAGATTGTGTTCTCATTGAGTGCATATTGTTTACTTAGACAGCAAGTAACTCTGCACAGCAGTGATTTGGTTAAAGACACTTTATTTTTCTTGAATTGGGCAGGAATTTTTCATTTAATCCATTAATTTGAACTTGCTGTACTGATTTCAAAAGTTACAGCAAGTTATTCTGTGTTGCCTTTGACAACAGCCCCAGAACATAGGTGAGATTTTGTCCATAATTACAAGATGGCATGACATCTGGAGGAAAAGTCAAGAGTCATCCAGGTTTTGGCTATCCAAATGTCAAACAGCAATCTACAGTGAAAGGATGGTGAAAAAACATGCTTAGAAATTGGTTGAACCTTTTAGTTTGTGTGTGTGTGTGTGTGTGTGTGTGTGCGTGTGTGTATATACATACATACATACCTGTATACATACACATATATTTGGGCAGATCATGTCCCTAGAATGTGACATGAAGACAGAATCCATTTTATACTCCCACTATACCAGTTAAAATGTCTGTCTTAGCTTTTTTACCACTGTGACCAAAAGACCTGACAAGAAATATTTCAGTGGAGGAAAATTTATTTGAACATGATTCCAGAGGTCTCAGTCCATAGAGAGCAGACTCCATAGCTCTGGGCTCTAGATTAAGGCAGAACATCATTACAGAAGAGTGTGGTAGACAAAAGCAGTCAGGACATGGCACCAGGAAGCAGAGAGACTTCTTCATCAGGGAAAAAATTTAAACCCCAAAGGCATATACCCTCAATGACCTACCTCCTCAAGGCATACCCTACCTGCCTAAGGTTATCACTAGTTAATCCATTTAACTGGATTAATGGGCTGATTGTTAGGTCTCTCATAACCCATTTAACCTCTAAACTTTCTTGCACTAACACATGAGCTTTTGAGAGTCACCTCATATTAAAAATAATAGTATCACACATATTGGAGACAGGAAATAGAAAAGCAAGTAATATCATTTAAGACAAACTTTGGAAAAATCATTCCTATACTCACTACATGCTGCTTTTTTTTTGTCTTTTTTTTTATTGAACACAAATGGAGTACAGCTATTGTTTCACTGGTTGTACACAAAGTAGAGTCACACCATCTGTGCGTTCATGCATTTACACAGGACATGCCGCTTTTTAAAAAATTTTTTTAGTTGTTGATGGACCTTTATTTTTATTTTTATTTATTTATGTGTGGTGCTGAGGATCAAACCCAGTGCCTCACACATGCTAGGGAGGTGCTCTAGCATTTAGCTATTATCCCAGCCCCTGCTGCTTTGTTTTAATCAGCTTTTTCACCACTGTGACCAAAAGACCCAACAAGACCCATATAATGAAGGTAAAGTTTATTTGGGGCTCATAGTTTCAGAAGTCTCAGTAAATCAACTCCATGGCTCTGTGATCCAGGTGAAGAAGAACATCATGATGGAAGGGTGTAGGAGAGGAAAGCATTTCCAGACATGATAATAAGGAAGTGGGGCAGGCAGAGGCAGAGGATCCACTCACCAGGGATAAAATATGTAACCCAAATATATAACCTCAATAGCCCCCTCCTTCAGCCATATCCTACCTGCCTATAGTTACCACCCATTTAATTTCTATCATTGGGTTAATTCACTGATTAAAATAAGACTCTCATGACCTAATCATTTACCTCTAAACTTTCTTGCATTGTCTCACATATGAGATGTTTGGGGAAAAGCTAATATTAAATAGCTTAATATCAAAAACTGAATAGCAAAAGCTAATATCAAATACCTAATATCAAAATCTCAACATGCTTTTAGAATCTACTGTGTTGTTGGTACGTGCATACAGACATAGAAATACAAGACATAATCCTTTCCTGAAAGGAGTTCACATCTCAAGAGAAGACAGACAAATAAATACATAGAATGCAAAGTGAGTAGTGATGTGATAAAAATGTGCACCCATAAGATATTAGAGATTTTCTAAAAGATTTCAGAGAAGATTTAGCTAACCCAGGGTAGATGTTGAATAAGAGCCAGGGTAGAGAGCAGGTACAGTAGGATAAGTTAAGATGTTATTAGTAGAAAACTTGAATCAGGCCCCAGATTTTTAGGCCATTCTTGTCTTTCCACTAGAAACATAGCATATTGTGAAAGGCTATAAAAGTCAAAGGACAGGAGCATTTTGAAAGACAATGTTGCCAGTAATTAAGTAGGCATCATTTATTAATTTTTTGACTCCAAGTTATTACAATAAATGCTGAGACTAGGGAAGTAATCAACATGAAATGTACACAGTTCATTCTCTCAAGAAACTCACTTTCTAGTGTTAATAGCAAAGACAAACATGCAAATAACATTCAGGTATAATGCTATGAACATGGTGGTGAAGTATCTCCCTAGGTCCAAATTTATGTATGCACCTGCTTACTGGCTATTTCCCCTTGGTGATCCTGCTGGTGCCTATAGTTGATAGAGTAAAAATTCTCTTAACTAGCCTCCCAGAGTTCTCAGATCTCATTGAACATTCCCACTGCATTACTCTTCATTCGTTCATTCATTCATTCATTCATTCATTCATTCATTCTATAATACAAACTAAAATGTTTGCTCTTTTCCCCACATTCTCTATCTTTTCCCAACAATTTTTTTCTTTTCACCATTTTTTCTCTATTGGAAGACCCTTTTTACCATTTATTCATATTGAAATCCAACCCTGGCCTCTAAAAACCTATCCAAAACCCTGGAAATTTCTGATTCCCACTCTAAGATCCCTTTAAAAAACAAACCTGGAAGTGATTGCTACCTCATTCAAGCATTCATAGCATTTTATTTGTACCTTTGTCCTATTAGAAATAAATTTGTGTATTGTTAAATACACAAATAATTGAATATTGTGTACTTGTGTATTGTTAAATACACAAGTAATTGAATATTTAAACTAAAAATGCCAAAGGCAAGGTGCAGAGAGATAACAGAAGAATGTTAAGGTAAGAAATTAGGAAACACACTCAGTGGGTCTGAGGAAAAATGAAGGTAGAGAAGGGAACAGAGAAGTAGCAAAAAAACCTGAGAGTAAATGGGAGAAAGGGATGCATAGCAGTGTTGAATAAGGCAGAAAGATCAAGAAAAAAGAATATGCAAAGAAAATCTGTTGAATAAATGAAAGAATTATGAAAGTATGATCAAATGTGAATGATTGGAGATGCAATTGGATATAGTAGATATGTGGTCTGTTGGGCAAAGAGTGTCCATAAGGAAAAATTTTGAGGACATGTGAAAAGAAGTAAAATCAGAACCTAAAAATCTGGACTGGACTCCTGAGTTTTCTATTGAGTAACCCTAAGCAAGTTATTTAACTTTATGAAATTCTTTCCCCATTTCCAAAATTAGGCAAATAACTACCTCTTTCACCTACATTCAAAATTATTATATAGGTTCAATGAGAATATAAGCAAGAGAATGCAACAAAAATAAAACGGTCTATTGCTGTGCGCAGTGGTGCTTGCCTGTAATCCCAGCAGCTCAGGAGACTGAGGCAGGAGGATCATGAGTTCAAAGTTAACCTCAGCAACAGCAAGGTGCTAAGAAACTCAGTGAGACTCTGTCTCCAAATAAAATACAAAATAGGGCTAGGGATGTGGCTCAGTGGTCGAATACCCCTGGGTTCAATCCCAGGATCCTAAATAAATTGATTAATTAAATTCAATGGTCTATATATTAAGGTGTTTCATAAATGAAAAAGCATTCAATGAACAGTTGAGATATATATCAGGAACACTTATTAAGAGCTTCCATTTATAGTCATGATAACTTTCTGTTCATCTGCTGCAATTGAACTTAGTACCAGGTGTCCTATGTATTGGATTTTATTTTATATCTAGGTTCCTATTAGAGAACTATGTGGTATATCTGGCTTTAGAAAATGAATTACTATATTTATTAAAAGGATAAAAGAGATTTCTCTTTTATAAGTTTCTCTGGGATGGTTGTAGTTCTCTCCAATACTGCTTGGAGAAATTATTGTCATGGAACAAAAGTATTTTGAACCAATAGTTTTAAGTCTCTAAGTTACTATATCCTAGTGATTCCTTTAAAATACTTGGCTCCTAACAAAAACTTGTATGGAAATTGAATATAACCCTGTAATAACATCACACACTGGCTTACATATTGATTTATGTTTTTAAATCACACAGAAAGACCAATATACTGGGAATTATCTATAATCTACAACCTGCCCTACCTATGCTACAACACAGATATTTGTACATTTTTCAGCATTAGTGCACTGGTTAAAAAAGATTAAGGATATACCATACCTTCAGAAGTTTTGTAGTCCTTTCATTTACAAGTGAGGAAAGTAAGGCCCAGAAACAGGAACAGATTTACCCAAGAATGTCCAAGTAATTAGAAACAGAGTCAAATTTGGAAAAAAGATCTTACCTTTCTATTACATTAGGTTTTCTCAAAGGTTGTAAATATGCAAGGTGACACATATACAACACAGCACACAGGCACGTATACACACATACATGCATATGTTGGGGTATAGTGAAATAAATTTAGAATATTATAGGCCTTATAAGAAATGTCTGCTTGAAGATTCTATCCTGAAATCTCTGAAGAAAAAACTGAGTCTATTGCTTACATATTGTTTTAGATAGCTTTTTCACTGCTGTAACCATAAGACCTGTCAAGGAAAATTTTAAAGAGAAAACCTTTAGTTGGGAGTTCACAATTTCAGAGGTTTCACTCCAGAGATAGTCAATTCCATTCCTCAGGTCCCAAGGCTAGATAGAACATCATGATGGAAGAGTGGTGAAGGAAAGAATCTCAGGACATTACACCAGGAAGCAGAAGGAGAGTCCATTCAACAGATACAAAATATATACCTGAAGAGCATACTCCCAATGACCACCCTCTTCCAGCCACACCCTACCTGCTTTCATCTGTCACTCAGTTAATCTATATCAGGGTGTATAATTTACTGATTGTGTTAAGGCCCTCATAATTCAATCATTTCATCTCTGAACCTTTTTTCATGGTCTCACACATCAGGTTTTTGGAGATACCTCATATCTAAACCGTAACACACACTTCCACAAAGCATTGACAATGTTATTTTTGTGGGTAGGTAAGGACAGAATTTATTAAGAAACGAAATTTCATTTAAGATGTATATTAAAATATGGGGATTGAACTACTACTGGGTAAGAATCATAATAAAACAGTCCAAGACTGGTGGAAATAGCAAAGTAATGATTCTGAGAGAAATAGTCAAAGAATCTTAAGGCTCAAACTGTCTGTGAATGCTGTGTTGAAATGTCTTTCAGAAATTTCCTATCATGAGCAATCACACAATTCCCCTGGAAAGGATACTCCTGCAACAGTAAAAAATATGCTAGTGAATCTAGAAATTAGCAGTCATATTAATATAGGCAGTAAGTATGGTTTTAGTTCTCAGTGTCTATGCTAGGATGAGAACAGAGAGTTCTGTGTCTCAAATCACAATGTATCTTAAAGTCACAGAGGAAGCCTGCATTGATAACCTAGACTTTTTCAAAACCTGACAATGAAATCCTATTTTCATTTTAAACACCCTCTAGAAAATTCTACCTTAGTCCATTCTATGTTGCTAGAGCAGAATATCTTAGACTGAATAATTTATATGGAGAAATTCTTATTTTGGTTCATATTTCTGGAGGTAGGGAAGTCCAGACCATGGTGCCACCATCCACTTGGTTTCTGGTGAATGTTTCATGTTGCATCATACCATGGCAGACAAGCAGAAGGGCACCTGAGGAAAAGACAAAGCATGAGGGGCAATCTCATTTTATAGCAACCCACTCTTTTATGTTTTTGTTGTTATTATTTTTGGTCATTCTTTTAAATTTCTTTTCTTTTTTCTTTTTTGTTATATACACTCTTGAGGTTACAGGGTTAGATACTCCCTGAGAAAGATATTAAACCATTCAAGAGAGTGAAGTTCCCATGTTCCAATCACATCCTAAAGGCCACACCAACTCTCAATACTGCCACACTGGGGAACAATTTTCCAACATCTGGATTCTGAGGAGGGGACATATTCAAAACTTAGTACTCTCCATTCTCTTGTGTTCTAAAATACAGTTATTTGGAACCTATACAGAAGTTGTTGTTATGAATTGTTTAAAAATATTAAATTGAAGGCACCATACATTCAACCAGTCTGCCTGACTAGACTCCTTGTATTATATGCTACACAATGATCACATGCCCTAATGAGAACCTAATGAGAAGTGCTGGAGTTGTGAAGCTTTTAATTGAGGATCCATTAGTGCTGCAAGAATTAAGTGTCTGGAATGGATCATTCCATTTACCTTCTCATTGCTTTGAATCACAGTGATCTTTCTTTGTAACCATATTGCTTACACTTCATTTGTCAATGAGTTGGGGTCACGATTTGCATGTTTAGCTACATATATTCAGGTGATTTTCAGTTATTGCTTCTCAGCAAAGCTTCAAAATGCTTTTTGAAATTATTTTTCAAGATAGTTTAATACTTAGTATAGAATAATAACCTGTCAAATTTGATTTATTAAATGAGATCATTTTGCATTGTCAGATGTATAAGAAGACTATCCCTAAAGCCTTAAATTTTTCTTTATCAAATTGTGAACCAAAATATAATCGACTATATATTTTGCTTCTTTTTATCTTAAAATTATGCCATATAGTTTTTTCTTCTTGAAGCGACAGTCAGTAGCCCATCCATTTTCCCAGAGTACTCTCTCTCTCTCTCTCTCTCTCTCTCTCTCTCTCTCTCTCTCTCTCCATATATATAGTTACTTACAGTCATATAGAACATTAGCTGGGGAAGGACTCCTCAAAGGTAATTCATGTGTACAAATGAATGAAAGGGAATTTCACAAATCAGGGTTGTAGGTACCATGCCTGGCTTACTGCAACTGTTTAGAAACCTCTATTAGATTAGATTTTGTCATTCTCATGGTGTTAAACTAGATAGTTCTATTATGAATGTTTCTGAGAACAAGGGTATTCAAATTTCAGGCATCTGAATTTTACCATCTGTATTAAATGAGTCACAAGCTCACACTGGAATTTGGAGGCAACAATACAACAAGAATATAGTATTAAGAATAACAGATTGAAACCTCTATTAATGTCTAATTTTCTAGCAGTCTGTAACTGAAATTATATGATATAAAGGCACTTAATGGGAAAGAATATAGTCATCTGACATTTAGATGCATCTCATAAAGTTGTATATGTCTTAGTGATATAAATCATTCTCAATGCCAAGTTACCTAAGAGGCTCTGTCTATACAATTGCTATCACTTGTCCAAATGACATACAGGTTTTGGAGAAATTTAATTAAATCAATTTAAATTTTAATATTTTACAGAATTTACTATGAACCAGAAATTTCACGTATATTATTTCAAATTGACCCTCTCAGTAATTCTGTGATATGGCTATTATACAGTCTTCACGTCACACATCCCTAATATATATTAAAACAAAAAGCAATAATTTAGTATGTGAAGAACCATCAGTGAATTTTAATCGAATCCAAAACCTCGATTCAAGAACTGGAGCTTCATTCTGTGACCATGTCAAGTTTTATGCAGTGTTATCCAGGATTTACCATTTGGAATTGCTTGATATAAGAAAGATGATTTGACATATAGTATATGTGAATCAACATAATGATAAATTTCATGGCTATATTAGTTAAGGATTTCATGTGTCAACACACTCTCATACGATATCAAATTTTATTTTATCATCAAGAAAAATGTCCTAAATTATATCAGGCATTTGGATATTCAGAGACTCTGTGGTTAGTCATTATTTAGAGTCAAATAAAATGACATCAGGATGTTTCAAAATTTCATAAGTTATTTTTAATGTGAAGAAGGTAAATTAAAATTATGATCTAGTTGACTCACTTATTGGGTCTTTTGATGCCCATGGTATCTCAGTACTTCCTCAGTAACTAATTTCTTATTTGTTAGATCAGTTCCCTAGAGGTTACCAATTAATAGCTTCCCGAAACTTTTTTTTCTTGTATATCATTCACTTTTTTTTTTGGTACCCTACCCATTTCTTTTTCCTTAAAACTGAATCACTCTCTTCATCTGATACTGCTTAGTTAGAAATAGTGAATTTGGGAATTTGTTAGTTTTTCAGTTTCCTATTTTCTAAAATGACAAATTTATCCCATTTTCTGATACCTGATTTTTGACCAAATGTAGAGGTCTGACTGGATTGTCAGTACTGACCTTGTTTAGTTTGTCCCAACCTACTTGACATTTTATTTACAACATCAGTATCTAGATGTTTGTGGATTTTTTTTATCTTTATCCCAGAAATATTTTGCCATTATGATCCTAAAATAGTATAGCATGGTAGTTAACATTATGATTTCAGAGTAATTCTGTGTGATTTGAAATTGTGGTTCCACCATTTACATTGTGACCTTGAATAACTTCTGTAACTTCTTTTAGACTCAGTTTTCACATCAATAAAATGGAGATAATGATATTTTTAAGGATGTGTCCATTAAATAAAATAATGCCTATAGCAGGTTTTGCATAGATCCTGGTACAAATCCACTTGTTGAAATTCACATTAGCAAGTATGCCTGTTTTTAAATAAAAAATAGTGGCAGATAATAATTGGCATTTGTTTAAAATCAGCAATGATATGGCAATCAAAACAAATTGCTTCACCAATCCTGTTTGCCATTCAAACACCAGACCTCCTTGTATTTGCACATCTCTCAGAACAGGGAATTTGCCTTGAATGTGCTGGATTCCTCAAGGGAAATGTTAATAGGGGTCCATTTTATTTCTAATGCATGCAAAGCCCATTGCTTTTGATATCATAGATAAGTGCTAAGATGCATATTTCATAATTGCTTTATTGCCAAGAGTTTTCAATGAAACCATAAAAGAAAAAAAAATGATCAGCCTAATTGCCTCAAGATGAATATGTAATGTATAAATCTCTTGTTTAATGGATCTAGTAATAGACCACCTGTTTCCCTCTCTCCTACACAGTTCAGCACTGTATGAATGAATAGTGCTTTCTGAAGTGAGCAACCCGAGTATATGAAGTGCATTAATGGTGTAATTTCATGACAGTCCTTCTCAATTTTTAATTTTACCTAATCAGACAGTTCTAGATTTTGAGAACAGATTTGCGTCCTACTTAAAATTTTATTGCAGTCATCATTGAGATATCTTCTGTAGAAGTTCTGATCTCAAAGGCCCCACTTAGAGTGTGAATAAGAAATAAGTAGGGGAAAGGAGGTAGGAGTATGCGAGGGTGATAGGTACTTTGCTGATTTGTTCAAGATCAAATTCATGGTATGTTAGTATAACAGGATTTAACATTCACTCAAGCTGCTCATCATTCATTTCCCACCATTTGACTTCATTATTTAATCTATCATAACATTCAAAGTCTGCCATACATGATTTTATCCTGAATAAGTGTAAATTAAGTCTAAATGAGCCTTGCCATTTTTAACATATCAGAGATTTGGGCTCCATTAATTCAGAATTTGTGATGACTCAGACTTCTCTGAATGAATAAAGGGCACAATTATTCTCAGCAAATTAACATTTAATAATTAAATTATTAATTATTTGATTGATTGATATATGTCTTGTTCTAGAAAGGATTTATAAATGTATAATTTGACAATGTCAAATAAATTTAAAATAATAGTAGGAACGTGAAAAGGAATCACAACATGCAAGTGATAATATCTACTTAAAAAGTGATAATATCTACTTAAATTAGATATTAGATAATATCTAATTTAATTATTAAATAATTAAATTCTCAGTGTTAACATATGGAGGGAGTTATGTTTAAGACAAATAAAACACATTGTTTTCAAGCACCTGAGAACTTATTTGCAAGAAATACTAGATTTGATCATTATAAATCATCATGACAAGCCCAATAAAACTGCCCCTGTGTTTACAGTAAAGATATTTTCTGAGGGTGTTATTTGCTGTACAAAAACCCATGGGATATACACATCTTTCTGATCTCATTGTTAGGAAAAGTTATACTTACCAGGAAAAAAGACAATATTAATTTGAGATCAAAATGTAAGATTCCTAGTCATGACTATCTGTAGGTAAATCCCAACTCTATCACTTCCTGGCTGTGTGATCTTGGTCAAGTTACTTACTTTCTATGAATCTCAGTTTCCTTACCAGCAAAATGAAAATAAAACAGCCCCTGTTCTGATGATTAAATGAATTTATACATGAGAAATGTTTAGAATTATGCCTGACACAAATGATAAATGCTCAGTAAATATCGGTGATAGCATCATTTTTTTTCTTAGTAACTAATTACTTTATTTTTTTCCCAAATAAACATTGTAAAAATATTTACTTGTTCATTTTGTTGCCAGGCAGCTTGAATTCACCTTGTGCTCTACCTTGTACAAGGGCAGTAGATATTATCACTTGCATGTTGTGATTCCTTTTCACGTTCCTACTATTATTTTAAATTTATTTGACATTGTCAAATTATACATTTATAAATCCTTTCTAGAACAAGGCATATATCAATCAATCAAATAATTAATAAAAGGAAAAACTAGCTTAGCTTCAGCTACTTTGAAGAATAAAAAGTAAAGGGAAAGAGTCCCTTTCAATACAGGTATTATTCAGATTTTTTTGTCAGATTGAAATAGGATTTTCCTTAAAAAGTTTGCAAATGTGCACAATAGCAAAAATAATAGTGTTAATGAATATCCACAATCTGGTATCTAGATATTATAACTGTTAATATTTTCCACATAAGTATAAATTAAGTCTAAATGAACTACATAAAACACAAACTTTTCAAGTATTTAAGAACATATTTGCAACAAATGCTAGATATAATAATTATAAATCCATTATTTTTTCACAATTACTTTTATATATTAAAAATAATCATGATATTCCACCCCTAAGTACTTTAGCATGTGTGTCTACAAATATTGGCATTTTCTTTTGTAATCACAGCATTATTAAAAAGACTCACAACATTAAAATATTATTTAGTGAATTTTATAAGACTTTGAGCTTATTGAAGGGCCATGACAGTGGTTTCTTCTACTCTTCATATCAACTATTGCTGCAGATGTGCATATATATGTTCAGGGCATCCTTGTAAGTTGACTCGGCAGTTAATTACTCATGCAGTTTTCTTATATTTGTTTGGTTCTTCTCTCTGGAGCACTGAAAAGAAAAAAACCCATCTCTGCTGTTCTTGTTCCCTCTTCCATGTCTCTTCCCACACCATCAAAAGAAAAAAGAATAGAGGGAAATTAAATTTGCCTGTATAAACTCAAACAAGTTGTCCCTGTCCCATAACCCTCTGCAGCTGTAGGTAAGATATTAACCCTCTTTCCTTACTGACAAAAATCAATGAATTCTTTCTTCTCATGATATGAAGTTAGACACAAAAACATTCATGGATGAAAGTTGCAGTATTTATCCAGAGCTGTCTTAATCACACAGGTGAAATGGATTGTATTAGTAATAATTTTTAAAACATTAGTTGTAGATGGGCACAATTTCTTTATTTTATTTGTTTATCTTTATGTGGTGCTAAGGATCCAACCCAGTACCTCACACATGCTAGGCAAGTGCTCTGCCACTGAGCTATAGCCCCAGGCCCACATTGGTAATTATTAAAATAGCAAATATGTCAACTATATCAATAGCTATGGATCTATGACAAATAATATTTACACTTTTTCCTATATAGATTATCTTTATGTGTTTCCTTTGTAATTATTTTGTTCTTTCACATTTTTGGAATACATTTAATTATTAAATTTAATTATGAGTAATAATATATAATAATTATCTGCATATTAGAGTTATGAAAGTTCCTTGAATTTTATCATATGTAATCAGTGTATTCTCCATTTAAGGCTTTGCCCATAGTTTTTAAGAAATATATGATTTACATATCATTCTCCTCTGGGGTAACTCAAGCCCAAATATTGCTATTTGGAAAGATCAAGCTCCTCAAAATGATTCACCACATGGAAAGTATAACTATTAAATATCAGCTTTGATTAATGTTTCTTCCAATTCATTCTGCCTTATTTGTGTCCTTCTATGTATTAAAGAGTAAATCTTGAGTCAAATATTTAATCTTGGACAAAGCATCTCATTTAGAAATAGCATGGGTTCCATCATGCCTAGACAAGAACTGTGCAGCTCTTGTTCCCATGCGGGTGGTTATTGACAGGATTGCTGTCACGCTTTGCTATTATGGGCCCCATCAATGCTGCCAGGAAAAAGGACTCTGGCATTTTGAGAGTTATGCTTTGCCAGGCTCTAAACTTTCTTCTAAGCTTTACAACTTGGCTACAGAGGGATTTTAGGAGTGCTATTTGACATCTTGGCCATTAACTTAGTCATAATTGAAAAATACACTAAGATGTCTGATTCTTTTTCTGGTTTACTGTTTTCTGGGCAGAAGATGAGTATTTCACATATGTCAGAGTGTGATGCAAAATAGTAATGCTTACATTCAATAATATGGATCATCTTAATGCATTTCTGGATTTGGTCATTATAATAATACTAAGATTGGGCAACAACTATTAGGTATATTTTATACATGATGAAGAGAAAAACATTTTTACTAATTTCCTATGATCACAAAGCCCAGGAAGAGAACTCAGCTCCCTTGAATTTGATTAAATACAATATTTTGCCTCCTAATCTGTCTAGTTTGGTTATCATATTAACAAAAATTTGACAAGAGCATCTAGTCACAAGCCTGAAGGCTAGTTTCTAGTGTGAATTGGAAGAATTGAATGAATGAATGAATTACAGGAGACATAATTTAGAATAAGATTGATTCATAGCTGTTTATTTCTAAGATGGTATAATTGAATAGACCTTTATTTCTTGGTTTCAACTATTTATGTTCCCATGCAGATCAAAGTCTACAAGATAAATAATAACCAATTGATGACTTTACATAACAAATGTGACTATCCAAAAATGTTCAGGATAAAAGAGGACATGCAGTGAATTTTAGCATATGTATAGGTATATTTTTCCTTTCTGAAATAGTTTGGGGTTCTTAAAGTTTTTGGTGGTTTTTGTTTGTTTGTTTTTTAACCAAAGATTATCCTTACATTAACTGTAATACAATTTGTATGCCAAGGATATTGAATTAATATTTAAGTGAAAAATTGGTCCTGCCTCATATAATGATTATTGAAACAACTATCTTGGGTATATCCAAAGAGTGTAAATGAGACATTGAATTTTGAACTACTTTTTTACCATTACCTGGAGCAAATTGGTGAGAAATGGCTCTAGTGAAAAATCAAAATAACCCAAGGAGATATATATCTGTAGTTGACAGTTTCAGGACTTCTGATTCTCTACCTTGACATTTATCAAGTATTCTCTTTGTGACCCTGCCACCTTGCCTTCCTCTTTCTTTCCACCCACCTCCTTTTGCCCCACCATCTTCTCTGGTTACACTTGATTTAACCAGAACTTCTACCACTGACTCAAATGGAAAATATGCAGAACTGCTGGCCAGAAAGCAGGCATGTTGCAGAATCCTCTTGGACACCAGTAGTCTCATTCAGTGCTAATGATAGCCTGCAAGGGCTATCAATCATTTCAGGGAATACCCATGACTTGGGATACAGGAATCTCAAAATCAAAGGGGTAAATGCACACCATTGAAAATGTGCAAAGCAATAATTGTCAATTTAGGCAATGGATTGGGTAGTGACCATTGCAAGAATATTATAATATGACAACATAAATATGTGTGTTCTGTATTTGAATAGCACTTTTCCCCTTGTCCGTGTATTTTCCCATTTGTTATCTCATTTAATCCTCACAACAGCCCTATAAAGTGGACGTGGCAAGAAGGTATTATCACTCCCCATTTGACCTATGAGAAAACCCATGTGAAATGACAAGTTAATGACAGAACCTGGATGGAAATTTAGAGCATCTGACTCTGAGCTATTTATTCAACCATCCAGCCATTCCTTTCCTCCCTCAAATACATCAGTTTTGGCCTCAACAAATTAGATCCCTTAAAAGAGAGAGCAAGTATTTTAAAAGTTATTTTATTTTACTTTTCCAACATATATTTTGGAAACATTTCAAAACTATAGAATCATCATCAGAACAATTATAGTGAGTACCCATATGTCTTATACCTAGATTCGCCACTCATTAATATTGTCCCTTATTTGTATTACATTTGCATATTTTTCTAAGTATATTTGGACTGTTTTATGAGCAGTTTAAGAGTCAGTTGCAGATGATACTTCATCCCTAAATAACTTAGCATTTGTTTTGTGACTTTCACCTATATAACTAGAATACAACTGTTATATTCAAGAAATTTAACATTGATACAAGAATGTATCTAATAAATAATTCTTATTCATATATCTGGGCACCCCTATTGAAAGGCATTTGACTATAAATTGGAGGGTTTATTTCTGGGCTTTTTGTGCTGTTCCTTTAGTCTGTATATCTTTATGATAATACCATACCTTTTGGAATATTGTAGCTTTGCAGTAAATTTTTAAATCAGGAAGTGTGAGATTCCCCAACTTTGTAATCTTTCAAGACTGCTTTGGCACTGGTCAATTGAGAGTTCATGTGAATTTTAGGATGGATTTTTCTATTTCCCCAAACAAGTTGTTGGTATTTTGATAGGAGCTTCAATGATAATGTGGATTCCTTTCGTATTAGGAATCTTAACATCTTAACAATACTTCTTCAAATCTTCAAATCCAAGAAAGCACAATGCCTTTCACTAATTTGTGTCATTAATTTCTTTTAGCAATTTTTAATGGTTTTCAATGTGCAAGTCTTTCACCTATTTGGTGAACTTTATTTGTAACTATTTTATTCTTTTTATATTAATACAAATGGATTTTTCTTAATTTACTTCTGGGATTATTCATTATTAATATACAAAACCCAACTGATAATTTGGCATTGATTTTTAAAATCCAATTCAGGAAATTTTACCTATATTTAACATCTGTGTATATCAGCATATCAATATGTAGAACATTTCCATTATTCCAGAAAAATTTTTCATGTTTCTGTCTAGTCAGTCATCCCCAAGAAATGTTGTCGAATCTATCATCATGTATTTGACGGGTCTTTTTTGAACTTTATATAATAGGATCAAAGAGTACACACCCTATTTTGAATTTTTTAATGAACAAGGGTTTAATGGGTCTACATTTTGTAAAGTAAAGATGCTAACATTTCTGTAGCTAAACAGAAATATGAGACAAAGTCATGCCATCAAGAAATGAATATTTAGTTAGACAAAGAAATTGAATGAAGACATTCATTTCATTTAAAGAGATGATAGAACAAATAGATGCAAACTAAACTGGATGGACAAGTTAAAGGTAATCACACAAGGATCTAGTAATAATAGAATATTTCCTCCAGGAGGTAAGATAAGGATGGATTTGTCAGGTGGAAAGAACATAATGTACAAATGTATGGATATTCTAGTTTTGTTTAGAAAACTATGGGATGGGATCAGCTTGACAGAAGCATGACTGGATGGTTTGCAGGTCAGTGGTAGAAAGGCACATCTCAATATATTTTTTAGATATATCTATAATATCCCTGGATCAACAGTTAATTTATTTTATTACTGATAGATAACATTGTGTGAATATACCAAAATTTGTTTATCTATTCTGTGCATGGATATTTGGGTTATTTCCAAATTTTGGCATGTGTAAATAAAGCTAATATCAACATTCTTGTTAAAGCCTTTGATAAATATATGGACTCATTTCTCATCATTACAAACATAGGAGTGGAATCACTAGGTCATATGCTAAGTATAAATTCAACCTTGAAATGAGCTGTCAAACTGGTTTTCAAACTGATGTATACTCTTAGTATTACTTCTTTGTCATTTTGTACCTTCTGTGTATTAGTATTTCATGTTGGTTTTAAATTATATTATCCTAATCACGAATAGCATTTAGTACCTTTTTATATGCATTGGTCATTCAAATATCTTCTTTTCTTATTTGTTCTTTTCAGTTACACATGACAGTAGAATTATTTTGGAAGATACATACATAGAGTATAATTTATTCTATTTAGGATCCTATTCTTGTGGTTGTATATGATGTGGAATTACCCTGGTCATGTATTCAAATACAAGGCTAGGAAAGTTATGACTTATTAATTCTACTGTCTTTCCTAATCCCCTCCCCCTTCCCTTCCCTTCATTTCCCTTTATCTAATCCAGTAGGTTTCTATTGTTCCCCTCCCAGCCTCCCTTGTTTTGGGTTAGCATCCACAAATCAAAGAGAACATTTGGCCTTCAGATTTTTGGGGATTGGCTTATTTCACTTAGCATGATATTCTACAGTTCCATCCATTTACAGGCAAATGCCGTAATTTCATTATTCTTTATGGCTAATATTCCATTGTGTATCTATATCAAATTTTCGTTATCCATTCAAATATCTTCTTTAGTGAAGTGCCTCTTCAGGAATTTGGACAAATTTTTAAAAAGGCTTATGTTTCCCACATTGAGTTTTGGAAATTCTTTGATTCTTTGTGTTTTCAGGGGGTGGAGCAGTGAGAGAGAGAGAGAGAGAGAGAGAGATCCATCTATTGATTGGTTGCTTGGTTGCTTGGTTGGTTGATTGATTGATTTTGAAACTTTTCTCCCAGTCTCTGGCTTGCATTTTTCACATTATTAATCCTGTTTTTGATGAGTAGAAATTTTGAATTTTGATAAAGTTCACATTAATCTTTTTCAATCTTCAATATTTTCCTAATTAGGCCAGGAGATTCTTCTTTGAGCTTATATTATTTTATTTTACAATATTTTAAAATATCTGCATCAGTATTTGAGTACTTCCTTACTTTATGTCACTTAATGTTCCAGACTTTCTGTATACTTTCTCTCCCAGTCCTGGAAGGAACTCTGGATCATTTTAATGAGCAATGGAATTTTAAAACCATGGAATATTAGTGCCAGTTTTCCTCATTTTTATTAACATGTCATTTCTTCTAGAATTTTTCAATGTAAATAAATTCTTACTGACACTTCTATTTCCAATCTAACATCACAGGTTTATTTCTTTTTTTCTGCTGTTTCTTACTTGCATCACCCTTTACCCAAAGTATGAAACTGAATCCATAAAACAAAGGATTGTTAATATATTATGAAATTACTATGTCCATACCAATTTCAACAATAAACCTTAATTAAAAATAAAATTTCTTTGCAGTTACTTTTTATTATAATTATTAGTTCATGTAAGTTGTACAAAATAGTGTTTATTTGTGACAGTTTCATACATGCATGTAACATGCTTTGATCATATTCACCCTTCATCTCTTATCCCCTTCTCCATTGCCCATCTCCTTCCCCTTCCCAAATATTCCCCCTTCTAGCCTCATGAAATCTATTATTTTCATAATTTCACATATGAACAAAAGCATGAGATACTTGTCTTACCGAATCTGTCTTATATTTTAACATAGCAATCTCTGTTTTCATTCATTTTCCTAAAATGTCATAACTTCAGTCTTATGACTGAATAATACTCCATTGTGCATATATACCATATTTTCTTCATCCATTCATATATCGATGAGCATCTAGGGTATTTGTATAATGTCACTATTTTGAATAACACTGCCATAAACTTTGGTATGCAAATGTCTCTATAACATGCTTATTTTTGTTCTTTTTTTATATACCTATGAGAGCTATACCTTGGTCATGTGGTGGTTTCACTTCTATCTTTTGAGGAGAGTCAATAATTTTTTGCATAGTGGCCATACCAATTGACATCTCTACCAACAGTATATAAGGGGTCCTTTTGAACCACAGCTTTGCCAATATTTTTAATTTTTGTTTTCTTGATAAAAGCCATTCTGACTAGGATGAAATGGAATTTTAGTGTTTTTTCTATTTGCATTTCCCTGATGGCTAAAGATGTTGAACATTTTTTCATGCATATGTTGTAATTTTGCACGTCTTTTGACAAATGTCTATTCAGCATGTTTGGCCATTTATTGATTGGATTACTATTATTTTGATGTTATTTTTTGAGTTCTTAAATATATTCTGGATATCAACCCTTAGATGAATAGTTGATGAACATTTTCTCCAATTTTGTAGGTTGGCTCTTCACTCTGTTGACTGTTTCCTTTGCTGTATAGATGCTTTTTGATTAGATGTAATCTCATTTATCAATTCCTGCTATTATTTCCTGAGCTATTGGAGTCTTGTTCAGGAAATTATTGCCCATATTTATATATTGGAGTGTTTACCCTATGTTTTCCTCTAGTAATTTCAAAGTTTCAGGTCTAACATTAAGGTCCTTTATTCATTTTGAGTTGATTTTTTATACAGGTTTGAGAGACAGGATCTAGATTCAGTCTTCTACAGATGGAAGTTCAGTTTTCCCAAGACTGTTTTCTGAAGTGGTTGCTTTTCCTCAAATTTATGTTTTTTGTTACTTTTCTTGAGAAAAAGGTGACTGTTGATGCGTGGATTCATTCCTGAGTCCTCTATATTATTCTGTTGGTCTACGTGTTTATTTTTATGGTAATACCATGTTGTTTTCATTAAAATTTCTCTATAGATTATTTTGAAATCAACATTGTGATGCCTCCAGTTTTTTTTTAATTTTTATTTTTTTGTGGTGCTGGGAATTAGAACCCAGGGCCTTGTGCATGTGAGACAGGCACTCTACCAACTGAGCTATATCCCCAGCCCTCCAGCATTGTTCTTTTTTGCTAAGGATTATTTTTGGCCATTTCAGGGTCTTTTGTGCTTCCATGTGAATTTTAAAATTTTTCTCTAGTTTTGTTAAGAATGCCACTGGTACTTTGATGGGGATTGCATTGAACCTGAAGATTATTTTCTGTGTATGTTCATTTTAATAATATTAATTCTTCCCAACACATGAATATAGGATTCCTCACTCTCAATATATAAAAATGCATAAATACAATACACTACATAAGTAGAATCAAGGATAATATTCACGTGATTATCTCAATAGAGGCAAAAAAGGCATTGATAAAATTCAACATCCCTTCATAATAAAAGTTCTCAACAAACTAGGTATAGAAGGATCATATATCAACACAATAAAGGCAACATATGATAAACCCATTGCCAAAATCATGCTAATAAGGGAAAACCTGAAAATATTTTCTCTAAAATCAGGAATGATACATTGCTCTTATTTAGTATAGTGCTGAAAAATTTAGCTACAGCAGTCAGGAAAAAAGAAAGAAGAAGGGTACAAATAGGAAAAGAGGAAGCAAAATTTCCCCTGTTTGTAGAAGTTATAATTCTATATCTATAATACCCTGAAGAGTCCACCAAGGAGGGAGACAAGACTGTGGAGTGGAATTAGGCATTAAATTTTGACTCCTCTGCAGTCTGGAATTAAAACAGTGGAAGAACAACAGATCAAAGAGGTGATGATAGAAGGAATGTTCTAAGACACAATATTGGAAAGTCAGAGACTTGAAGGGTCTTGGAAGTTCTTGTTTCTGGAACAGAATAGAGGAAATAATTCATTAACCATGATTCCTTATCAGGACCGGTGTGTGTGTGTGTGTGTGTGTGTGTGTGTGTGTGTGTATGTGTGTGTGTGTCAGTGGTGATAGCAAAGGGAGGAAAAGAGGCAAAAGTCACAAGCTTACTTTATAAACAATGGTAGAAAAGAAAGTCAGATGCAGTTAAGCCAGTGAAGGAACTGCAAAGCCACTTAGAGAGTGAGAATTGCACAGCTTATTTCAAATTACTGGCAGAAAACTGTGGCAGACAGCTGTTTTGTAGAGCCCATACCTAAGCCCACTTCCTAGAAAGAATTAAATCCATACAGCTTCATCCCACCTAATTTAGTAACAACTTCTATCATGGGGAATGCCTTTAAAATTGGAAGTCTGAGCAATCTTTGTAGAAGGATCTCTGCCAGTTTGAAGATTGCCAAAACCCTTGCCACCACACTGACATGGGGAATGAAGTGGAGTGGAATGAAAAACAAGTAACTCTCAGAGAGGGCAGCACCTGGAGATCAGCAGTTGCCCCAAATTCAGGCCATAAATGCATGAGTTATAGTAGAATCTGCCCAGGTCCCAGCACCACCCTACATACCACAGATGTGGCCTGCAGGCATGCATTCCATAAATGACAGCCACTGTCAGCTATGCCCAGATGTGGGCCCATCAATGCATATGACACCACCCCACATCTCCCACAGGTCACATAGTGCCAGAACTGCTGGGTTGCCATGCCTCTGCTATGGGCCACCATGCTTCCCAGACACAAACAACCAATACAATCAAGCTCAAACTATTTTGACAGTTCCACCTGCATGAAGAGTTTTATGGGAAGGCACATAAGGCTTAATCCCCAATCAGAGAAAGACCTGGCCACTAAACCAATGACAGTTAGAGGTTGTTTCCTCTGATGTCCCAGAAAGCTATTAGGTATCCAGACACACCATAAATCATCCTGGATTTGACACATACGTGGGCTGCTAAGGTTGCTACCTCCATGTCTGGAGAAACTTAGAGGTTACTCAAGAAGGTGTGATCAAGTATACCCAAACCTGTTGAACTCCAAATCTGGAATGCCCAATAGGAAATCTCTCCATCTCAAATACCTTGGTATGGAATAACTTAACATTCCATAATGTCAGGTTTTTTTTTTATTTCACAGATATTATCTTCTGTACTGATTTGATAAATTTCTCCCCACCATTTCAAATTGAATTCCTTATAATTTTATATATTTTTAACTTTTAAAAATTAAGTGGAGTGATGTTGAACATTTTTTCATAAATCTGTTGATTGCTTGTAGATCTTCCTCTGTAAAGTGTCTGTTCATTTCCTTGGCCCATTTATTGACTGGGTTATTAGTGTTCTTGGTGTAAAGATTTTTGAGTACTTGGTAGATTCTGGAGATTAGTGCTCTATCTGAAGTGTGTGTGGCAAAGATTTTCTCCCATTCTGAAGGCTCTCTCTTCACATTGCTGATTGTTTCCTTTGCTGAGAGAACTGCAAATCAAAACCACCTTAAAATTTCATCTTACCCCAATTAGAATGTCTTTTATTAAGAACACAGGCAACAACAGGTGTTGGCGAGGATGTGGGGAAAAGGGTACACTCATACATTGCTGGTGGGAGTGCAAGTTGGTGCAACCACTCTGGAAAGCAGTGTGGAGATTCCTTAGAAAACTTGGAATGGATCCACCATTTGACCCTGCTATCCCACTCCTTGGCCTATACCCAAAGGACTTAAAATCAGATTGCTACAGTGATGCAGCCACATCAATGTTCATAGCTGCTCAATTCACAATAGCTAGATTATGGAATCAACCTAGATGCCCTTCAGTAGATGAATGGATAAAGAAACTGTGGTATATATACACAATGGAATATTACTCAGCCATAAAGAAGAATAAAATTATGGCATTTGTAGGTAAATGGATGATGTTGGAGACTGTTATGCTAAGTGAGATCAACCAATCCCAAAAATCCAAAGGCCGATGGTCTCTCTGATAAATGAATGATGATACATAATGCAGGGGTGAAGGGTGGCAAGAATGGAGGAAGGATAGATAGCATAGAGGGAAGGGAGGGGTGGTGAGTGCGACTTTTGACACTTACATATACACCTAGCCTGGAGCACATAGTAAAGAGAAAGCAGCTCAATAAATCTTTATGTAAGAGTAGAAGTCATAATCATCCCAAATGATGTGCAAAAATCAACATATAAATATAGGAAATATGAGAAAAAAGGTAATAATATACTTTAAAAAGTTCAAAATATTAAAATAGCAGAACCCATAGATATCAAAGTGGAGAAAATGCCAAAGAATTTAAAAAGTTTATTGTTAAAATGATAAATGAATGTTAAAAAGAGAAATGAACTCAGAAAAAATGCAGAATATGAAAGAATGTTTCAATAGAGATTGAGATTCTGAAAAAGAATCAAACAAATCCTGGGAATGAAAAAATCAATTAATCAAATAAAAAATTCACAGCAAAGTCTCAATAATACATTAAATCATATAGAAGACAGAATTTCAGGCCTTGAAGAGAAGTTATATGAATTAGTATACTCAGAGAGCAATAACGAAAAGTAAGAAGCAATAATCCAAATACACAAGAATTCTGGGACAACATTAAAATATCAAATGTACAAATCATTGGTACTCCAGAAGAAGTAGAGATATAGATTACTGTCATTGATAATCTATCATGTGAAATAAAAGCAGGAAATTTTCCAAATCTTGGTAATGATATGGACATCCAGATACTGGAGAACTTTAAAACCCCAAATATACAATTAAAAGGAATCTCTCAATGACACATTATAATTAAAATTCCAAGTATACTGAATAAGGATAGAATTCTAAAACCCTCAAGAGATAAATGTGCGGTCACATTTAGACCTAAACCAACCAGTATAACATCTATATCTCAACAGAAACCTTAACATATAAGAGGGCTTAGAACAATGTAATTCAAGTTTTAAAAGAAAAAAAAATAACCAATATTTCTATATACAGTAAAGCTATCTTTCAGAATTGAATAGGAAATAAAAACATTTTAAGCTGAGGATAAACTAAGAGAATTGATTACTACTAAGCTAGCACTGCAAAAGATACTACATACAGAAGATAAAGACAAACATCACACTTTGGGATAGGATAAATCTCTTTAAAATGTTAGTTAAGCAAATGAGAATGGAATTAAACATTAGAAATAAATTCATATGGCAGGTAAGAAAAAAGCATATCTCTTTAATAACACTGATTATAAATGGTTTCAACCATCCCCTTAGAAGACATAAACTAGAAGACTGGATCAAGGAAAAACAAAACAAGTTCTAACTATGTTTTGCTTGCAGAGATGCATCTCATATGCAAAAACATCCACAGGTTGATAGTAAAAGGATATAAAATTATATTCCATGAAATGGAATCTGAAAGTAAGCAAGGGGAGCTTCTTTTATATCCAAAAGAGCAGACTTCAAGCCAAAATTTATCAGAAGACATGAAGTAGATCATTACATACTGGTAGAGAGAATAATTCAACAAGAAGTTATAAGCATACTTAAATTATCTGCCCCAAATATTGATACATGTGACTACAAAAATACAAACCATACACATCATAGGGGCCTAAATAAATTCCAATATAATAACGCTATGTGATTTTAGTACACCTCTTTCATGAATAGATAGGTCATCCATGTATAAAATCAGCAAAGACATTTCAGATTTGAAAAAATATTATAAATCAAATGGACTCAACTTATTTCTACAGAATATTTCATCCAAAAGCAAATGAATACACTTTCTTTTCAGTTGCTCATGCAATTTTCTCAAAAATAGACCATATTTTAGGTCACAAAACAAGTCTTAGCAAATACAAATAAGTGTTCTTGCATTTTATCAGATCAATGTGGAATGAAATTAGAAATCAATAGAAAGAAAAGTTATAGGAGTTGAAAAAATATGGAGATTGAACAATATTTTTTTAACAAGTGGGTCATAAAACATCAGAGGAAAACTTTTTAAAAATCTCAGAATCAAATGAGAATACATATTAAACAACCCAGAATCTCTGGGACACTCTGAAGGCATTTCTATGAAGAATATTTATTATTCTGAGTGTCTACATTAAGAAAGATCATAAAGATTCCAAATAAATATTCTAATGATGCATCTTAAGATCCTAGACAAACAAAGAAAACATTAATTTCAAAACCAAAAGAAAAAAGGAAATAATTAAAATCAGAACAAAAATGGATGAAGTAGAGAAAAATATAAGGAATCAATTTAATGAAGATTTGGTTCTTTGAAATGATTGATGATATTGATAAGTTCTTAGCAAAATTTTCCAAATGAAAAGAGAAAACTCAAATTAACAAAATTAGACATAAAAAAGAGATATCACCCCAGACATCATTGGAATGCAAAGGATCATTAGGGGCTATTTTTGGGAATTTCTGATAAATTGGCAAATACAGCAGAAATGACAATTTCTAGATACATATTACCTACCAAAATTGAATCAAGAAGATATACAAAATGTCAGACCAATAGCAAGTAATAAGATTGAAATAGCAATGAAAGACCTTACAGCAAAACAGCCAAAGACCAGATGAATTCTCAGCTGAATTCTACCATACCTTCAAAGAAGAACTGATGTCAATATTCCTCAACTTATTCCATGAAGTTGAAAGAGGGCACACTTCTAAACTCATTCTATGAAACCAGTATCATCCAGACACCAAAAAGTGATGAGAACATATCAGAATACCCTTGAATATAGATAAGCAATTCTTAATAAAATATTAATAAGCCATATTCAAGAGTGCATTAAGATTATCCATCATGTTCATGTTGGTTTCATTCCAGGAATGCAGAAGTGGTTCAACATAAGGAATTCAATAAATATGTTTCACTATATGAATAGAATCAAGACAAAAGTCACATCATCTAAAGATATGGAGAAAAATTCTTCAAAAAATTAGCTTTCATTAATATTAAAACCATGATGAAGCTAGAGATATAAGAACCTTATCAAAATCACAGAGGTTATATGTAACTAACTCCAAGCCAACATTATACTGAACGGGGAAAACTGAAAACATTTCCTCTAAAATCAGGGACAAGAGAATAATGTCCACTTTCTCCACTCCTATTCAAATGAGCACTTGCAATTTTACCCAGAGCTATTAGGCAAGAGTAGGAAAAAATGGGGGAGGGATACAAATAGGAAAGGAAGAAATCAAATGATCACTGTTTGCCAATAATATGATCTTATATTTAGAAGCCCAATGGTTTCATCAGAAGACTTTTAGAGCTGATAAAAAAAATTCAACAAAGTAGGAGGATACAAAATCAACATACCAAAATGAACAGTTTTTCTATACCCATTAATCAATCTGCTGAAAAAGAATTCAGTGCAATTCTAGTCACAATAGCATCAAGAATATAAAATATGTACCCAGGAATAACTCTAATAATAAAGGAGAAAAACTTTGAAACAAAAATTAGAGAAATGAAAATTAAAAGTACATTGAAATTGCAACTCACTCCCATCAGAATGTCAAGTATCAAAAATACAAGTAATGATAAATATTGGCAAGGATGTGGGTGAAAAGGTTCACTCATATATTGCTGGTGGGACTTCAATTTGATGCAACCACTCTGGAAAGCAGTATGGAGATTCCTCAAAAATTAGGAATGGAACCACAGTTTGACCCAGGTATTCCACTCCTTAGCATAAATCTAAAGGATTTAAAATTAGCATACTACATGGACACAGCCACATCAAAGTTTATAGCAGCATAAACCACAATAGCTAAGCTATGGAGTCAACACAGGTGCTCTTCAACAGATGAATGAATAAAGAAAATGTGGTGTATATGCACAATGGAGTAGTACGCAGTCATAGAGGATGACTTTATGACCTTTGCTGATAAATGGATGGATCTGGAGACTATCATGCTAAGTGAAATGAGCCAGGCCCCAAAAAACAAAAGGCAGAATGTTCTTTCTGATATGTGGAAGCTAACCCACAATGAGTGAGTGGGAAGAATGGAAGTTCAGGGGATTAGACAAAGGGAAAAGAAGGGAATGGCAGGGGGATAGGAAAAGGAAAGACAGTGGAATGAATCTGACATAACTTTCCTATGTAAATATAAGAATACACCAGAGTGAATCTCGCCATTATGTACAGCCACAAGACTGGGGTCCTGATGTGAATAAGATATATTCCATGTTTGTGTAATTAAATCAAAATGTATTATACTGTCAGGTATAATGAAAATGAACCAATAAAATAAAAAAATACAGAACCCCACCAAAAAAAAAAGAAATAGAAGAAACTAGAAGATAGAAATACCTCCCGTGTTCATGGAGAGGAAGAATTTATATTGTTAAAATGGCCCTATTACCAAAAGTATTCTACAGATTCAATGTATTCCTCTCCAAAATACAAATGGCATTCTATGCAGACCAGAAATAATGGTCCTATAATTCACATAGAAAAATAAAAGACCCAGAATAGCCTCAGCAGTTCTGAGAAAAAAAAATAGTAATGCTAGAGGCATTGAGGTACCAATTTCAAAGTAAACTTCGAAGATAAGAATAAAAACAGGTTTCAAGAATAATGAAACAGAGTAGATGACACAGAGACAAACCCCATTTCTTCCAGTCATCTGATCCAGTCATCCTTTTTGGCATCTGCCTTTTCTACATGCCAAAAACATACTTGGGAGAAAAGATAGCCTTTTAAACAAATGGTTCTGGGAAACCTGGATTTTCATATGCAGAAAAATGAGATTAAAGTCCCTGCCTTTCACCCTTCATAAAAATCAACTCAAAGAGAATCAGAGACCTAGGAATTAAATTAGAAACTTTGCAACTGTTAGAAGAACCATATGGTCAATACTCCAACATACTTGTACAGCCACTGACTTCCTAAATAAGATGGCTTAAATCTCAAAAAATAAAACAAGAATCAATAAGTGGGATGTCACCAAATTAAAGTTTCTGCATGGCAAAGAAAACAATTAAGAACATGAAGACAAAGTTCATAGAATGGGAGAAAATCTTTGCCAGTTACTCCTCCAACAGGATATTAATATCTAGAATACATGAAGAACTAAAAATATTAAAAACAAACACACACACACAATCCAATTAATAAATGGGCAAATGAACTGAGCAGATATTTCTCAAAGGAAGAATACAAATGGCCAACAAATAAATGAAAAAATGGGGGCTGGGGATATAGCTCAGTTGGTAGAATGCTTGCCTCCCAAACACAAGGCCCTGGGTTCAATCCCCAGCACCAAAAAAAAAAAAAAAAAAAAAAAAAAAAAAAATCTTGAGGAAACACTTAATGTCTGTTTTGGTTTAGACATGAGTTGTGCCACAAAAGTTCACATGTGAGATAATGCAAGAAAGCTTAGAGGTGAAATGATTAGGTTATGAGAGCCTTAACATAATCAGTGCATTAATCCACTGATAGAAATTAACTGGGTGGTAAATGCAGATAGGTAGGGTGTGACTGAAGTAGGTAGGTCACTGGGGGGTAGCCCTTTGGTACAATTTTTGTCTGGTGAGCAGAGTCTCTCTCTTTCTGCTTACTGTTTGCCATGTCCTGAGCTGTTTTCCTCCCTCATGCCCTTCCACCTTGGTGCCCAGAACAGGAGAAGTCATCTATGGACTGAGACCTCTGAAACTGTGGTCCCCAAATAAACTTTTCCTCTTCTACATTGTTCTTGTCAGGTAATTTGGACACAGAGGTGAAAAAGCTCACTAAAACAACATCCCCTAGTATGCAGGGAAATGCAAATCAAAACTACATTGAGATTTCATATCTCTCCAGGTAGAACAGCAATCAGCAATAATATAAATTATAATAAATGCTGACAAATATGTGGGAAAAAGGTACACTCAGATAGTTGATGCCTGCTTATTAGAACAACCACTTTTGAAAGCAGCATGGATTTATAACTACATGCAAATTGAAACTAGGAAGGGAAAAACCTATACAATAAAATTATAATATTCTTCATTTACTTATATCCTTGAAATATATCCACACAATGTATAGCTAGAAGATCGTATTCAAAATTACTTCTTTTTTATGTATCTGATATCCAAATAGATATATTTGTTGATGTTTGTATTCGATCTTAAGTCTTGCCTCATATTTCTTGATATAAGCATTTGAACATGCAAAACATTAACAATTAAAAAATCAAATTTTTTATATAATTCTGAAGTTTTATCTGATTTCCTATCCCTTTCACCCCATACGTTTCTACTCCCTTTATATAATTTCATTTATTTCTACCTTATTCCTCTGTTATGTTTAAAAAACACATAATTTATTTT
Organism: Glaucomys volans; assembly: GCA_020662805.1. NCBI lineage: Eukaryota > Metazoa > Chordata > Mammalia > Rodentia > Sciuridae > Glaucomys > Glaucomys volans. The sequence continues at coordinate 470,689 of JAJEJO010050692.1, read as the reverse complement.
TGTCTTTTTTCCATATTTCCCATTTTTATGAAATTTTCATGAAGTATTGCATATATGTATTATATTTATATTCATGTTTATGAACATAAATATAATACATTATATGCAATAATTTATGCATATGTCACCTTTTTATTTGACAATATATTCTAGAAAACCACTCCATTTTGTTCATAGAGAAGCTAATTTAAGTACTTTTTAAATTTTTCAAATTGTTATAGACTCACAGGATGTTGCGAAGAATGTACAGAAAGTTCTGCGTACCTTACTTAGCCTCCGAAATGTTAATATCATACACAACTAAAGTACAATGTTCATCCCCCAAATTTGGCATGAGTACAATGGAGAGTTATTCTTATTTGACCAGTTATATTTGTACTTGTTTATGTTTTTTCGTGTGTGCAGCTCTTGCAGTTGTATCACATGTATAGCTTTATGTAGCCATTACCACAATCAAGACATTTAAACATACCATCAGCACAAGAATCCCTCAAGGTACCTTTTTGTAGCCACACCTACATCCTGTTCTATAATTCCTAATCCCTGAAGACCACTAATATGTTCTTTATATCAATAATTATCTCACAATTGTTGCATAAATGGAATCATGCATTACATATTATTTTAAGATTAAAATTTTTTCAACTCAGCAAAATTTCCTTGAGGTTTTTCCAAGTTGCTGTGTGTAATAATAATTTGTTTCTTGTTATTGCTGATCAATTTTCCATGGAATGGATATATGGTAGTTTCTTCAAACATGTATTTACTGAAGGACTATTGGGTAGTTTCTGGTTTAGGACTGTAATGAATCAAGCTACTCTGAACATTCACATTCAACTTCTTCTGTACTCATTTATGTTTTCTATTTGTGCCTTGTGGATATACATGATGGTGTGATTCATTGTGATATGTTCAGATATGTACATAGGAAAATTAGGTCAGATTCATTCTATTATTCTTCCTGTATTATTTTCCTTCCTCCCTATCCCTCAATCTCTTTTGTCTGCTCCACTGATCTTTCTTCTAATTGAATGGGATCCTTCCCCCTTTTTCCTTTTTCTCCACCCCGCCCCCCTTATTTTGGACTGTCTTCCCCACATCAGTAAACATCTATGACATTTGACTTTTTTCCTCTGGCTTATTTTACTTAGCATGATGGTCTCCAGTTCCATCCATTCCCTGGCACATGCCATGATATCATTCTTCTTTACTGCTGAGTAAAACTCCATTGTGTATATATGTCATGTTTTCTTTATTGATTCATCTGTTGAAGGGCACCCAGGTTGGTTCCATAGCTTAGCTACTGTGAATTGTGCTACTCTAAACTTTGATGTGGCTTTATCACTGTTGTATGCTGATTTTAAATCATTTAGATATACACCAAGGAGTGGGACAGCTGGATTATATTGTGGTTACATTTCTAGTCTTTTGAGAACTCTCCATACTGCTTTCCAGAGTGGTTACATTAATTTGCAGGCCTACCAATGATATTTGAGTATACTTTTCCACCCACATTTTTGCAAAAACTTGTACTTGTTATTCTTGATAATTGTCATTCTGCCTGGTGTGACATGAAATCTCAATGTAATTTTGATTGGCACTTCCCTAATTGCTAGAGATATCAAATATTTTTTATATATTTTTGGTCATTAGTATTTTTTATTTTGAGAACCCATTTTCTATTCCATTGGTCTTCATGTCTGTTTTGCTGCCAAGACCATGCTGTTTTTGTTATCACAGCCTTGTAGTGTAATTTGAGGTCCTTGATGTTTATCCACATTGTTGGTGTATATTAATAATTTTTCCTTGTTATTGCTGATGAATTTTCTATGGAGTGGATGTATTGCAGTTTATTTAACCATTCAGTCACTGTAGGACTATTGGATATTTTTACAGACATGTAAAACTTCATTGTGTAGATTTCCTGAGTATGGGAATATAGATTATTTCTAACATATTTGTGATGAAAATTTCTGCAGTGAATACTTCTGGCCAGATGCATTTTGTGTCATTGAATATATATCTTTAGAGTAAGTTCCAGAAAATGGGAATTTTAGGTAAAAAATCTCAATGTATATTTAGACTTTCAGTTATTTCAGAAGTGTGCTAAAGGTGTTTAATACTGGCTTACAAGTGTTAATTGTCACATGTTCAGGATTTTGTAAGCTTTTTATAAAACAACCATTGGTAAAAAATTAAATAATATGAATGTCCAATATTTTTTAAATCATACTAAAAATTAAGATAATAAATACTCCAAATTCATTATTTCCTAATTCTTTTTTTTTACTTAGTCTCCTTTTTTTTGTTTTTTTTTAATTTTTATTTTTACAGACTTCATTTTGATTCATTGTACACATATGGGGTACAAATTTTCATTTCTATGGTTGTGCATGATGTACATTCACATCATTTTGTTAATCACACATGTACATAGGGTAATGATGTCTGTCTCATTCCACCATTTTTCATACCCCCACTCCCTCTCCCTCTCATTTCTCCCTAATTATTTTAGTCAACATTTTACTATTATCTATGATGTTACACTTAGTCACATTAATGTTATGTATGTGGTAGAAAAACAATAAAACAGTGTGCTATCAGTGTATCTTTTCTCAATTAGTGTTCAGTGACATTGTGCTGGTACTTTGAAATTGGCCATGGTGGAACTATTTTCACCAAGGAAATAAATATACTGTACACATCAGGACTTCCTGGATTTGGATTTGATTTTTTTCCCTCAGAACAAGCTGTCAAACATTTACCAGCACACTGTGAGGCATTTCAAAATTCCCCTGGAAACAATCATCATTTTGCACCCTTACCAGCAATATATGAATGTTTTGCCAGTCTCAGCAATAGTGTATTATGAAGCTTTAAAGTGTTTCCAAACTAATGGATGAGAAAATATATCTCATTAAATTTTGATTTGCATTTCTCTTATAAGGAACCTTGACTATCTTTTAAAATATATAATAGAATGTGACAAACATATGCTATGTATATGTATGAATATGCAAATGGTGTGATCCTACTTTGTACACAACCAGAAAAACAATAGTGGTACTCCATTTGTGTACATTGAACCAAAACAAATAAATTTTAAAAAAATAAAAAATAAAATAAAATATATTTCATGATAAGTTTTATATATTTTGTGACATGTCTATTTATATCTTTTGCCTAATTTCCTAATAGCTTTAATGTATTATTCACACCAGTTTGAAGAGTGCACATCTGTACATTGTAGATATTAACCCTTTTGGGATACATATGGTAAATTATTGTTTTCAATTTTGTCATTTGAATTTTTGCTTTGAATATGGTGTTTCTCCATGCAGAAATCTTTATGTAATCAAATTTATCAATCTTTTAAACATCTGGAGTTTGAATCATATTTAAAAGGTCTTTTCCCTTAGTGAATGTTTTTAACAATCTCATGTGATTTTAATTGGGAGCAATAGATCAAACAAACTCAATTAAATAGACATTAGGGGCCTATTATTTGCAGGATGCCATGGTGAATACACATGAATACACACATAATAAAGATATATCCTTCAGGAGTTTATTTCATGGGGAACGTAGACCTATATATGACATTTATGAATTTGTTGCTCATCATAACTGACTGATTTCTGTTTAAATTAAGACCTGAGACCTAAAATCGACATGTAATATTAACCAGTAATTCTACTATATTCTTTTTTAGGCTTGCCTTCCCACTTATCAAAATGATTATTTCCTATGTTTTGCCTTACTCATTCAAACTTTCCTACCCTTGCTTAAATTTGATTACCTTATTTCATACCTCATTGAAAATGTAGTGTATTATTAAAGTCATGAACATTATATTTATACTGCCTGAATATGAATTTCAGCTCAGGTACCTATTTGTAATATTATCTTGGGAATGTTCTTAACCTTTCTGTGTTTCATCTGTAAAATGGATACAATAGTACTTACTTGATTGTTTCAAGCAAATTGTGTGCCTGTGTGTGTATGAGAAGCAGGGGAGACCAGCCTGCAAATAAGTGCCTATGGTTTGCTGTCTTCATCATCAGGTGGGAACTTCTCCACATCCCCAATCTACCAGTGCATTCTTCCTCTTTCCTACAACATACAAAGGAGGAGACATATATCTCTCATTCTGTGAAGAGCAAATCCCTCCATCTACTCTATTCCCATCTTCTTTCTCCTCTTCAATAATTTTTCTACTTCACTTATCTTATAACTACTATGTATCACTAATCTATCCTTCTTTATTGAATTATTTCCATTAATGTTAAACTCTTGTATTTCCCAGTCTCCCATTTTACAGAAAGAAATAACCTTTCTACAACCATATCTACTCCAACTATCATTCCATTTCTCTGTTTCTCAAAAAGGCAACTTCATTTTAAGATTTATTCACATTCACTGTCTTCAATTTATGAGCTTCCATTTACCCTTCAAACCTGTCCAGTCTGGCTTTTTTTCTCTGAACTCCATTGAAAGTATTCTTGAAGTCAGCAAAAAATTTCCATTGTGCAGAAGTTGATGGGCCTTTCTCTGTCATCATCTTACCTGAAATAAAGATCATGTGACACAATTGAGTTCACTATTTTGAAATATTCCTTTGTCTCCAGCAATCATTCCTCTCTCCCATTTTATTTTCTTATATTGCTAGTTGCTTTAAGTGAATTTGCTTTGTAGGCTTCTCTTCTCATATCTTCTAAATGTTGGAGACCTTCAGGACTGAATACATGATTCACTCTGATTCTTTCTCTAATTTTTTTCCCTAAATAATCTCATCCAGTTTTATGACTTGATTTTTATTATATTCCATTGATTCCAAAATATTTATTTGTAGTTTCTTCTCCTCTGTTGAATTTCTGATTCATTTCCATTTTCCTACGGACATCTTCATTTGACATCTGAGTATCTCAAAATAAAAACTGAACTCTACCTTTCATCTTAAAATGTACCTCCTACGTGAATAGCCTGCATCTTGATAAAAGCCACTACTTATAAACTGAAACTATCAAAAGCTCAACTATCACCTTTGATTATTTTCCCCCACATTTAGTTTATCAGTACCTGTTGACTAATTTTACCACATGTAGATGGACTAGCCTTCTTTTCTTCATGTACATTGACATTTTATTAATCAAGTCACCATAATTTTTTGCTTGGACTTTCGAAATAGACTCCTAGTTGGACTTCACATAGCTTTTTATCTCTACATTGCCCAAAGAGCAATAAAAATGATTGTTTTAAAATGTAAATCAAACCATGTTACATTTCTGGTTAAACTTTTAAGTGCATTCCCACTGAGCTTAAAAAGAGTTCAAGTCCTTACTATGTCCAACCAAGTCTAAGCTTTATGTCTCCAGACTCAAGTCATAATCATTCTCTTCATCATGTGCTCAACCTCTTGTCAATTTCATTTCAGCTATTTGAATGTACCATGGCCTTTTCTATCTTGGTAACTTTGCACAGCCTGTTTCCTGTGTTTCATATTCCCTTCCTTAAACTCCTTATGAAGCTGCTCTGCTTCTATAATTTTAGGTCTTCAGTTAAATATCATATTTTTAAATATTCCTTTGTTGATCACCTTACTTAAAATAGAACTTTCCATTTATTGCTTTGCATTATTCTTACTAGGTATGTCCTTCATATCATTGACTATAAGTCTTAATGAATTCATTTGTTTGATTCTGCCTGTCTCCTCAAGTGGAATGTATGCTCAATGAAATTAAGCACTTTATCTTCTTCCCTATTAGATCTTCAAAGCTTAGCAAAGTATCTGGCATATATGAGGTATACAAACATCGATGAATTAGTGAATAAATCAGTGACCAAATAACTACTTACTTTCTCTGATAGTGGCCTTGGATATCATACTAAGGTTTTTAAACTTCATTTTGTGGGTGATAGACTATTGTGGGATGTACATACAAAGTGGGATGAGTGCTGAAACAAGGTAAAAAATTCTCTGAAGGAGTCAGAAAGGTTGGTTGGAAGAGACAGTATTTGAAGTGGACAAGTCAGATTTTTATGTGTTGAGATAAGGGGAGTAAGTGGAAAAGTACAGGCTATGCTTAAATAAGGGAATGTGATCTAGTAAAATTTGCAAAATGAGACATGAGGGTGCTTAGTAAAAGGTAAATTTAGAAAAAGTAATTGAGGCAAATTGTACAGCTCATTGTATACTGAGCTGTGATATAGCCTAAACAGAGAAGGAATGTGGTAAATTGTCAAATATTTAATTATGGTCTGGGGATATAGCTCGGTTGGTAGAGTGCTTAACTTGCAAGCTCAAGGCCCTGGGTTCAATCCCCAGCACTGCAAAAAGTAAATAAATAAATATTCATTTATGCTTCCTCAAGAAATTTCTTTTCAGTCTATATTCTTCATTTTCTCTTCCATGGTTCTAGCCCAGCTTACCTCTTGCCTAGACAATGTGAGCAACCTCCTAATTAATCCTTCTCCCCACTCCTTCAATCAACCTTTTTTTCTAGCACCTCGATTTTTCTAAAGCACAACTCTGATTATGCTACAGCCCTCTTCAAAAACTTTCAGTCATTCTGCGTTGCTCATAGGATAAAATCTAAACACAAAAGCAGGGTAATTTAAGCTCTTGCACTATGTACACACACTAGGCTGCCACTGCTTTAAGAGAAGTAAAAATATTTATTCTTTGGGGAAAGAAAGTTCTTCAGATTTTAGAAGAATTTGTAACACTGATCTCTCTTTAAGTAAACACTACCCTTTAATGGAACCACGGGACAATAACTTCTTACACAAACATGTTTCCAAGGAAGTGACCTGGCGTCTTCTCTCATCTAAATCTTATAAAAACAGTAGACTCACCTGTAAAGCTCAATCAATCAACCACTAAGTCTTGAGTATATACTGTGTGGCCCAAGCCTTTAAGACACTCAGCAACTCAGGGGCAATGCATCAAGTAGGTTGAAAAATACTTGAATGATTGCTACAGAATTGGAAATCCAAATATGAACAATTCTGACCTATTCCTAATACTTCACACATTGGCTCTTCTTCCACAGATAGCATGTTGAAGTTGTGCAAATTCACTGAAAGTGACGACATATGCTGATTTTACTAATAAGTTGTTTTCTAGATTCATAGATGCCCATATGTTTAGGGTTGACTGAGGCTCTGAAGTTCCCCCATGATAAACCTAAGATGTTTGATGACATAAAAGAAATGAACAGACACTTTACAGAGGAAGATCGACAAGCAATCAACAGATTTACGAAAAAATGTTCAACATCCCACATTATAAGAGAAATGCAAATCAAAACCACCTTAAGATTTCATCTTACCCCAATTAGAATGTCTTTTATTAAGAATACAGGCAACAACAGGTGTTGGCGAGGATGTGGGGAAAAGGGTACACTCATACATTGCTGGTGGGAATGCAAGATGGTGCAGCCACTCTGGAGAGCAGTGTGGAGATTCCTTAGAAAACTTGGAATGGATCCACCATTTGACCCAGCTATCCCACTCCTTGGCCTTTACCCAAAGGACTTAAAATCAATTACTACAGTGATGCAGCCACATCCATGTTCATAGCTGCTCAATTCACAATAGCTAGATTGTGGAACCAACCTAGATGCCCTTGAAAAGATGAATGGATAAAGAAACTGTGGTATATATGCACAATGGAATATTACTCAGCCATAAAGAAGAATAAAATTATGGCATTTACAGGTAAATGGATGATGTTGGAGACTGTTATGCTAAGTGAGATCAGCCAATCCCCCAAATCCAAAGGCCGAATGGTCTCTCTGATAAATGAATGATGATGCATAATGCGGGCGGGGGAAGGGTGGCAAGAATGGAGGAAGGATAGATAGCATAGAGTGAAGGGAGGGATGGGGTCGGGGTGGGGGGGTAAGAATAATAACAGAATGTGTGATAGACATTGCCCTGTGTACATGTATGAATGCACAGATGGTGTGATTCTACTTTGTGTACAACCAGAGAAACAATAGCTGTACTCCATATGTGCTCAATGAATCAATAAGCAAATAAAAAAAAAAGACTACAGAGACTGAACACCTACATTTTTAAGCATAGAATGGGAGAGTAACCCACATCTATGATCAATATCAAATAAATTTTGTGCTTGTTGTAATACCCTAATGAAGACTTAGTTGATCCCATTTAATTCTTCTGTGTACAGTGTGGTGGGTTCTTCTAAAAAAACTTTGTCCTTCCCAATATCTTCAAGGATTTCTCACAGATTTTATTAGAGTTATTTCATAGTTTCAGGTCTTATATGTAAGTCTTTAATTCAATTTGAATTGATTTGTATAATTGGAGAGAGAGATCTAGTTTAATTCTTCTGTATGTGAACATCCTATTTTCTTAGCACTGTTTATTGAAGAGGCTATCCTTTCTCCGATGAGTGTCCTTAATATCTTGTCAAGATAAGTTATATGTAGGTATGTGAGTTTGTTTCTAGAATCTCTATTATATTCTATTGGCCTATGTGTCAGTAGCATGCTATTTTTATTTCTATGGTTTTGTGGTATATTTTTAAGTCAGTTAGTATAATGCCTCCAGTTTTATTCCTTTTGCTAAAGAAGGGTTTGACTGTCCAGAGTTTTCTGTGGTGCCATATGAATTTTAGGATTGCTATTTTCTTATTCTGTGATGAATGTCCTTTTTTTTAATCTTTTGGTACCAGGGATTGAACCCAGGGGCACTTAACCACTGAGCCACATCACCAGACCCTTTTTATATTTTATTTAGAGACAGGGTCTCACTAAGTTGCTTAGGGCCTCACTAAGTTGCTGAGGCTGGTTTTGAACTTGCCATTCTCCTGCCTCAACTTCTCGAGTTGCTGGGATTACAGGTCTGAGCCACCATGCCTGACTTGTCATTGGTATTTTGTTGGGATTGCATTTATCTATAGATCATTTGGGGTAGTATCAACATTTAAATAGTATTGATTCTTTCAATATTACTGATTCTATAGGATGACTTTCCAATTTTGTATATCCTCTTCAAATTCTTTCATCAATGTTTTGTAATTTTTAATGTAGAAATTATTCACCTGTTTAGTTAAATTTATTCCTGTGTATTTCATTTTTTGTTGTAGTTCTTATAAATGGGATTGCTATTTCAGATTATTTGTATTTACATGTAGTATGGCTACTGATTTTACATGTTGATTTTATATCATGTTATTTTGCTGAATTTGTTTGTTAGTTCTAAAAAGCTTCTATAAAGCAAAGGGATCAATCTATACAATAAGCAGGCAACCTGTAGAATGGGAGAAAATATTTCCAAATCATACATCTGACACAGCATTAATATCAGAACATATAAATATCTCAAACAACTTAATAGTAAAAACAAATAATCAGATTAAATAATGAACATAGACCTAAGTAGATATTCTTCAAGAGAAGACACACTAATGGCCAACAAGTACATGAAAAATGCTCAACATCATTAATCATTAGGGAAATGTAAATCAAAGCTCCAGCAAGATATCACCTCAGTGAGAATGGGTATTATCAAAATGACAAAAGGTAACAAGCACGTGTAAGGACATGGAGAAAAAGAAATCCTTGTACACTGTTGATGAAAATGCAAATTAGTACAGCCATTATGTAAAATAGTAGAAATTCCACTGCTGCATATGTATCTAAAGGAAATGAAAGTAGTATGCTGAAGAACCATCTGCATCCTCATGTGCTCTACAGCACTATTCACAATAGCCAAGAAGTAGAAAACACTGAAGAGTTCATCGAATGATGAATGGATAGAAAATGTAGTACATGTGTACAATGGAATATTATTAGGCCATAAAAAGAATGAAATACAGTTCTTTGTGACATCGTGGTTGAAACTTGAAAGCACTATAGTAAATGAAATAAACCAGTCACCAAAAGACAAGTACCACATGATCTCACTTACATGTGAAATGTAAAAAAAGCAGATCTCATAGATATTAAGAGGAGAATGGTAGTCACCAGATGCTAGGGAGAGTAGGAGGCAGGGAGGGATAGGGAAAGGTTGATCAATGGGTACTACATTACACAGGACCAAGAAGTTCTGGTGTGTGATTATATAGTAGTGTGATTACAAATAACAATAATATACTGTGCTCTTCAAGATAACAGAATAAATTATTTTTGAAACATTTTACCAGAAAGAAATTTTGATATTTGAGGAGATAGAAAAATAAGACTTGTTTTATGGACTATTGTATAGTTTATCTCAGGGAATATTTCATGTATGCTTAAAAATAATATGTATTCTGTGGTCATTAAGTGGAATTCTATACATTCGTTAATTGACAGTGTTGTTTGTATCTTTGTTCCCTTTTGATTTTCCCTCCAGCTGTTCTACATATTGTTGGGAGTTTGGTATTGATGATTCTAAACATTATTATTGAATTGCAATTTCTCTTTTCAGTTCTTTCTGGATTTACTTTATGTTTCTGCTGTTAGGTGCATATGCATGTATTGTTGATCTGTCTCCTATACATCATTATAGATACAAGATAAATATGTGTCTTGCATCTTATCATTATAAAATGTTCTTGTCTCTTTGATATTAATGCAGTCAATCTAACTCTTATAGTAACTGTTTCTTTCGCACACCTGTTCCCATCCTTTTACAACCAGTTCATTTTTGTCTTTGAACTGAGGAGTATCTTTACCTGAACCATGAGGACAGTCTGGAATTAATAAAGCTATTCATTCTTCTTACTCATCTGGCTCCATAATTATCACTTCTGCTGATAACACTGGATAACAGTGGATGTCACTAATGCTCATTTTTATAAGACAAGAGACTGCCAGCTCTTGCAACCTGCCATACTTTGACAGGATTTTTGCCTTGGCTGTGATAAAAGGTGAGAAATAGTAAAGAATAGGAGAATTACCATACCACCACAGGTTCCCACTGTTCTTATTCAAGAATAAAAAAAATTATCTGTTTTTCAAAAATAAATGATTTTCAGATTGTTGTATACCTTTGCCCATTTCCAGATTTTTTTTAAAGTTTGTTTTTTTTTCAGTTTTTTCATCATTACAGTTGCTTTTTGGGAATTGAATTCTAGAATTCATACACATGAAGTTACAATATCATACACATGAAATAAAATAAGGAATTATGTGTCTCAATGCATAAATGAATATATAGCACTTTGATTTTCAAGGGGGATTGATTGTAAATTGAAAGCTATAATTAACATAGCATTAAAAATTCATTTCTTCATCCAAAAATTCATCCAAAAATTTTCCTGAGAACCTAATATGTGCCATCTTTCAATCCAATGTCCCAAATCACGTCATTCATACATCCTCCAGAAACTTCATAAATAGTTAGGAAAACTGACCCCCCAAAAAACAAGCAATGCATTGAGATCAATATAATAGAAAAAAAGAGGAGTGGAAAATAAAGAAAAGATAGCATTATTGATTACTGTTGTTAAAAGAAATCTTATGTTGAGTTGTGAAAAGCTAATAATATTCACTGCCTACTAATACATCCATAGGACAAGTACACACCTAGGAGGATACAATCAGAAACAGGAATCTGCATGAATTATAGTACATCTTGGAGAGTGTCCTGAAAACTGGGACCTTGAAGCTTTCCCTTTGATGGAGGAGAAATTTGAGTTATGGCAAAAAGTGAAGAATCAATGCCCCATGAGTAACTGAATTCATCTTTATCAAAGGTCTAGTTATCTCAACTTACAAACTACATTTTCTATATATCCATGAAATTTTCAAATGATTTGGAATCTAACACCCAATATAATGAGCAGAATTATACTCTCTCCACTTCTATTTTCTGAAATATATTATAGTTGATTATTGTCAGTGAAGTTGAGCATATGGTCCTAAAATGGCTCTAAATGATTTTATATGTTTTCTGTTTTATTATTATCCATCTGATACTTTGAATGAGGCAGCATACGGCAGTTAATTTTCTCCTCCAGTCCCTTGTGCACAATATTAAAACAATTCAAAGCAGCACGTATTTCAGCTGTCTTTTATGGATGAATTATACCTCCTGCAGTCTGTACATGGAGACACAGAACAGGCCGTGAGACAGATTTTAGCCTAAATGTTATTTTGCTTGCTAGGAAGGATTTAGAGAATTATTTAAAATTATGTGAACTTTAAGTACAAATCAAATACTTAAATGTTTTTTTTTTAAATTAGGACATGTATAGTAAATAAAATTCATTACTACTATATTTTAATACAAAGGGACTTGATGACGATTTCAAATGACATCTAAGTGTTTGAACAATTCTTAAGAGTGAAAGGGCCATATAAAGTGGTCCACTAAACCCCTCCACCTATTACTTGAGGCCTTTCTCCAACATCCCTTGATTCAGCTATCTAATACTGTCTAAGCAATCCTCTCCAAATCCTGTGGCTTTAAGTAATCAATATATATTGCTTATGATTCTATAGGTCACCAATATGGGCCAAGCTTAGCTAAACACTTCTGGTTTCACCTGGGTTCAGTAATGTGACTGCAAGTATTTAGTGGCTTTACTATCTAGCAGTGCTCTAATCTGATCTCATTCATATGTCAGGTGGTTATCACTGGCTGTTGGCTACATCTCTTTCCATGTAATTTCTCATTTTCAAAAGCCATTATTGCTACCACCAAATAGTGGGATGATATTTAAAGAGAGGACATGTTTCAGTAAGTATACACTTTACATGTGTACTTCTGTTACATTTGTTTATATCTTATTGCAAAAGAAAATTAATGACCAAGCCTAGCTTAAAAGAATGGAGAAATAAACACTGTTTCTTGATGGGAGGGGTAGAAAAGTCACAATGTGAAAAAGGAAAATGTCTATTAAGTAATCTCAAAACTTCCATTATTGTATCTGTCCATATTTTTCATGAAAATCTCCAATGTTAATAAGTTTAGTACTTTCTGAGATGGCTTCTTTCATCACAGTTCAGCTCTGAATCATTATAGCTTCCATTCACTGATGATAGTTTTAATCCATGAATACATCTTTTAATCTAATCAGCTTGCAGCAAGCACCTGATGTATTAAACACAGAATAGCTTAGGAAAATATAGTGAATGAAAAAAATGAAATCTTTGCTGTCATGAAACTCATAATCTACTATATGAAGAGAATAAATTTAAAAATGAAATATATCTTAAAAATATATATATGCTTTGAAGAAGTCAAGGAAATCTTGAGAGCATATACTGGGAGCATCCAAATGAATCTGGGGGAGAAGATACAGAAAAGCTTACTTGAAGAAGTGACATAAATATTAGGTGAAGAGTAAGGGAAAGAGCATTTCAGGTAGGGTGAACAGTGTAGAAAAGGCCCTGAAGTGGAAATAACTTTATTTGTTCCAATCCAGCATTATTAGAACAAAGCAAAAAATGTTATATAGTATTAGAGGCAACAGACAGATAGCATGGGTCTTTGTGAAGTTTTCTCATTTTATTTCTGGAAGTCATCAAGAGTAATTCAAATCCCTCTTTCTTGTGATGTCAGTATAAGATGACTATTAAGAGTGTTAGGTAGGTTCTGGAATCAAATTATAATTATATTATAATTACATTATATTAATCAAATTATAATAATTAGTACCCTACCACTGACTGATCACAGACCTGTTTCTTCATCTATAAAACAGAGCTATTAATAAGTATTTCATAGTTGCTAAATGAATTTAAAACTCAAATGTTATATAAAGAGCTTAACATAGTCTCTGACATATAGTAAATGGTGCTCGAATGGTGGCAATAATCTTATCAACCTCTTTTTATGCCTCTTCACTATATTGGTGCATTCTCCCTCAAATGTATTCTGAACATACAGGTTTTAACTGAGATTCCTCTTTTGACTATCCTCAAGGTTTTGGACTCACTCTTGGAAAGATTATACAAAACTATCCAACCTGAGTCCTTCATGCTGTGATATAAAATAACTAATTTGGATTTGGTTGTTTCTGGGTACGAAGAAAGTGAAGTTAGTATGCTATCTTACAAACTGCAGTATGAAATATATTATTTATTTCTTTATATGTAAAGGTATTTGTATGTGTATGTGTCAATCATTAATTGAGTCATGGTCCCTAAGTTAATAATAATGGCTGGAATCTTTTTCTCTATCATATTCTTTCATGACAGGGATTGATTTTTTTAAATGAATCAATTTGTTATGATATGTCATTTTATTTAAAACAGTAAGATTTTAGGACTAAGAGAAACTTTAACCTTCATCCAGCATAATCCTTTCCCACCTCACTGCTCTTCATAATAGAGGGATATGTTTCCCAGAGCCCTCTAAAAGGAAGGAGTGAAGGCTGTCTACTCAGAACACTTTATATGTTGTGTTGTGAGTAGACAGCCTCCTACTGTCAACTCTTACAAGGTTTGTCTCAGCTACAGAGCTGTTTCTCCCATGGGCATACCTTCCTATCCAGTAACTAATTATAGTAGTGGTATACACCCAGTCATTTGAGACCAATATGAAACATGGTGAGGAGCCATTTCACCATTTCACATTACAGAGTTTCATGTGTGGTTGACCTGGATGGCAGTTTTTCTTGACTTGTCTAATACTTCCTGCTTCCTCCCCTCCCTCCCACAGATATTGATTCCTAATAAGCACCCTAAGCACTTGGCAGGTCAATTTCATCTCAATAACTACTCCAGAGAGCCCAAACTCTTAAAATATCTTAACATTTTTTTTTTGCCATGGTGAGGATTGAACCCAGAGCCTCTTCCATGGTAGGCAAGTGCTCTGCCACTGAGCCACACCTTCATCCCATCTTTTAAAACCTGAAGCCCCCATTTACTCATAGAACTTAATCTTGAATCATATCTCTTGATTTTCTATCTTGGGCTCCAGTCATTCTGGGAAAATTCTTTATTAAATCTTTCTTTATAGGGTCAATTACCATTTCTTCAGTTATCTCTTGTTGCTTCTCTAGTTGCTCATAAAAAATATAGGTTCCAAAGTCTATGAAATTTGCCTGACTGTACACTAAGATTTCTTTCTTTATTAGGAATAATTACTGAGCCTAAGAATGGCATTACTATACACACCAAGATTTCACATGGCAACACACTTCCAGACGTTAAGATCTGAGTACTGTGAACCTGTCATTGATAAAGAGTGGGAGGTAGGGAAATAGGCAGTAGTAAGGAAGATGAACAGATAATTCACTAGGGTCTGCCTTCCTGTGTGTCCTCCACCACAATTAGCTCAGACATTAAAAATTCCCTCATGTCTCATGTTCTGTATTGGCACCTGGATCTCCCTTAGTGTAATCTTTTCTCAGTGCCACTTATTAAACATGCTGACTTTCAAAGAGCTCTATAAATTTCTTTAAACATCCCCTGACTCAATAAAAATGGATGAAATTGAACACTAAGGCTATATTCCATTGTCTATCTCCCAAGAGTGTTCAGATAAACTATGAAATCAATCTTTCTGTCCTATCCAGGTCATTTCGTGAGCTTTAATATTATTTACAGCCCTATCCATATAATCCCTGTTCTTTACCCTGAAGTCATCAGCATGTTCCCTTTTTGTTGCAAGCTCACAGGGTCTTTCAAACTGAAAATAGCTGATGCCGCTATCACTGAAAATGGAAAAAGTGCTCCCCTGGTTGCTTGGAGATCGTTTTGTAAAATGGGATGTACTTTAGAGAAGCAGAAAAGAGATTTTTTAAATGCAGGATATGGGCCCACGTTTCACTATGTGACAAAGTTTCGGAGAGGTAGTGAAAGTGGGAGGATATTCAACAAAGAATGGTTATCTCTACATAGTGGAATTAAATAATTTTTCTTTGGTGCCACTTTATATTAAATTTGTATCACTTTGATAATAACTTCATGCTAAAAGAAATAACCTGAATTCTAGGAAACTCTCATGCTATACTTTCAGACAGACAGACAGGCATACATATAGATGTGACTGGCATGATTTTGTATACTTTGAACAGACAGAAACCAGAGTGAAACCAGGTGAAATTAAGTGATGTGCTGTTCAGGTCCTTACAGTAAATAGTGATAAGGCAGGACTAAAATTTTCTTCTCCTGACACCAAGCCTAATGATCTTTCTACACCTGCATGCTAGTTTTAAAAGGCATTGGAGAAGATGCCTTGATTCTATGTATAACCACAAAGAACAAATAAAAAATTTAAAAAATTAAAAATATTTCGCTCATAATTTCAGGATTCCATTATGTCTCTGAAAATGCTTCTGAAAGCATTACTTTTTGTGGTGCAGTATAAGAGAAAACATGTTCTTTTTAAAAAAGGGACCCAGTCTTCGCAGATGCCTCATTCTTTTATAATAAAGGTAAAATAGGCCTTGGATTTTAAGAACCTACCTTCTTTATAAAAGTTATTTTTCTAAATTCATGAATTTATTTATCTTTAAATGATGGGTATTTTGGTGGAACAACTCTTCAGTCCTCTCAAAACAGTCAACCAAAAAGAAAATAAAACCTACTCAATAGCTAATAAAAATTCTCTTTCTTTTCCCTTAAAAATATGTCTAAAACATTTAAAGCAGCATGTATAGTGAATATAAAATAATGAAGAATTTAGCCACATGAAATTTATGAAGTTGCAAATAAAAATGATCATAATGCAGTAAGAAACCAATAAAAAGTTACAAAATCTCTTTTCCCTAATTACTTAGCTCACATTCCCTTAATATACAATGAAAAATGTCATTTCTCTTGAGCTAAAGTGTAGGGAAGTGGTAAATGGAAGGAATTATCTCAATTGACAAGATTTTTGAATCCCTGTACTTATCTCTCCTATCATGTTTATTATTCTGAATGACAAAAGTCAGTTCATATGTATTTTCTCTCAATGAACCATGAACTGATGAAGGATCATTAGTAGATTCAAGTTTCACTCTAATTAGAATGCTTAATATACTGCCTAACTCATAGTAGTCACTTAATAATATGTTGTAATATTCTGAAACCCATGACAAGCACTTCGTGGTAGCCAATACAATCCCATTTCTCACACCAACCTATGGTAGAGATAGTTTAATTGCTCATGGAAATCCCTTCCCTTTTTCCCTTGGCACATAACTAGAATGCACTCCCAAGACGCCCTTAAACATAGAAGTGACCTTAGGATGGAATTACTGGCCAGTAGAATGTGAGAGAAAATGATATAAGCTAGTTCTGGGCATAGCACATAAAAATCTCCCCCTCAGTCCTGTCCTCTGTCTCTTCCCCCATCTGTTGACTTGATTTTGAATCCTAAAGTAACCTAAGATCCTGTGTGTTGAAGGTGGCAGAAACTAGGTCTCTGAATAACTAAGAAATGATTTTCTGTTGTTTTAAAGCACTGTGATTTCTTGGTTTAATTGCTGCTAAATCAAGAGTTACTTTAACAGATACATGTCTATAATAGCATGTCTATAATACTTAATGTCACTATGTGATTAAACTTGGTCAATGTTTAAAAAAATTTCAATTAGGTTTCACATCATTCATTGGAACACTATTTGAATTTAAAATCCGTTAATTTTAAATTGTGTGAAATATCTTCTGTATCCAAATAGATTTTATTTTCCAATGTCACAGTATTATAATGCTTTGATAACTGCCAAATTGTTTTTCTGAAAAGTTCACAGTAAAAACATAGTAAGAAGCAGTTTTAAGCAGAATTTCCTGGCAGATTTTCCTAGACTGTCTGTGAGAGAGCTTAGTGAATAAGTGATCTTTAGCTATTGTTTAGAAAAGATATCTCACTCAGCCTGAGCCTCCTTAGAGAATGAAAAAACTATAGTGGGATAGTGGAAAGATAGGAAAGAAGATAATCAGAGAAAAACATGGCCCAGAGGATTATGAGTGACTGCACGTTTTAGGAGATTCTTTGTGATTAGTTGGCAGGGACTTTGAAAAAGAGAACCATCTATAACAGGCCACAGAAACTACCTGATGGAGGGCATGTTGGGATCTGCTGTGGTAATCAAGAGGAAACTCTCCTTGGGACAACTGTTACTGGCAAAAGGAGAAAGTAGCTAAAAGGAATTTTAACTCTGCTGGTACAAATGAGAGTTGCCTGAGCTAATGCCTAGAACTTTGTAAATGCCACATTTTCCTACTATTATATAAAATAGTATACTATTATATAAAATAGTATGAATCATCTCTATTCAAGATGATTAATAATCATTGTATATTTTAGTAGTGAACTTAGATAATATTTTTCTTTAGGTATTTATATTTCCTTTTTTATTTATTTATTTTTCCATAATTTCATTGGTGCCTCACTGTTGTACATAATGGTGAAATTTGTTGTTACATATTCACACACACACACACTCATTATAAGAGACCAGAGGTATTTATATTTCTTTTCAAATCACCCTATATGATATCTTTAATTAGATGAAGAGTTTAATCAATAGTCATGCTGTTATTTCAATAAATTTTTTTATAAAGCAAATATTTCAAGTATAGAAACTTTGCTTTTTAATATTATCTCAATCTTCCACACTCTGTAGTAACCAAAACAACATGGTTTATATTTCATGACTCAAGGTATCACTGGTCATTTGGGGGACAGATGTGGAAATTTTAAGCTTAGTGCTTAAGGGAAAATAAGCTTATTTTTCCTCAATTGGACTGACTTTACAAAAAATACTGTGAGTTTACAGATCCTTTCCCAATTTAAAAAGTTTTATGTTTAGCAATAAGCCCCCCATTCATTACCCTCAGCCTGAGGCACCAGAATCATCCTGAGTCCAAACTTCAAAGTTGATTTAACTCGTCTGCTGTATCCTTTCTACCTCCCCACTTTGTAACATGTCACCATAAGTTACCTCACCCTCTAGGGCCTTTTCACATTTACATAATCTGTGTCACATTCCCTCAGAGACCTTCCCATCTCATGTCCTATTTCAAAGTAATACTGAAACTCCATCACAGAAAAGTTTCATTTGTATAATGTATTCTCTCTCATGAGTATTTACATTTTAACCAAGAACTCTTGAAAGATAATGCCTTATGATGGCAAGGAAACTTACTTTTTCCTCCTAGTTGGTTTAAATATTTTTTCACTGTTTTTGGTTTTCAGCCACAATGAAATATCTTGGTATTTTGGTGTTTTCTTTTTCTTTTTTATTTGCCATGCCGGAGTTCCAATGCAGGACTTTGTACAAGCCATGCAAGCCCTCTACCACTGAGCTATATGTCCAGCCCTTTTTATTTTCTATTTTGAGACAGAGTCTCCCTAGATTGTGCAGGATCCTCCTACCTCACTCTCCAAGTAGTTGGGATTATAGATGTTCATAACTACACCCAGTTTATGTGATATTGATATTCTTTATATTTATTCTGTATAGAATTCAACAACTTTCTAAAATTTGTGATTAATGTTTTTAATCAAATTTGAAAAAATTTCAGCCTACATTAATTCACATAATTTTTTGCCCCTCCCCTTTTCTAGAACTCAAATATATATTGAACTGCAAAATGTTGTTGTACAGGTCTCTAATGATGTTTTCTTGTTTTAGCTTTTTCCTTGTGATTATTTTTAGTGATAAGTTTTCAAGTTCATTTTTTTGCAATATTTCAATTTATATTAAGGCCATTCTGTGGGATTTTTGTATTTTGAATTCCATATATATTTGTTTCTTTTTATAGTATGTGCTTCTGTTTTCATTAATGTCACATTTACTTTAAATATTGATCATACTTATAACAGCTCTTTGAAATTCCTTATATGATAATTCTGTCATCTCTATCATTTTCAAGTTTTTTTCTATTGGTTGATGTTTTTCCTAGTTGACAGTGACATTTTGTCATGATGGGTAGAATCTTCTGCATTTTATATTTATTGTCCTAGGCACTCAATAAGGCCCCTCCACTCTAGATGATCAAAACTCAAACTTTTCTCAGCCCTGTGTGAACTTTGGGAATTGTTAAATTTATAGCTCCCACAAGGTTATTCTTTGCCCAGCCTTGAACCTTATGCCGGGTGAAGCTTAATATTAAGACAACGATTCAGGAGTTCATTATACAGATTGGTGGAACTAATTCTCTTTGTAGCTCCATCTTCTCCAGTGCTCTGCCTTGAAAATTCCACATACCTCAGTCTCCCCAAATTTCCATCTCTGTTTCTTCAATTTAATTAAACTACCATGCTCCACTAGGATTCTCCCACCTGCCCTACCCTGACATTCAAAAAATTCCCCCAGGGACAAATCTGGGGTAGCTTTTCAGGTTTTCTTGTTTATTTCCCTTCTCTCAAGGGTCAAAGTTCTGTGTTGCATGGTATCAATTGAAAATAATTATTTCATATATTTTATCCATTTCCCTGGTTGTTTTTAGTTAGTAATCCAATGCTAGTTATTCCTTCATGGTCAGAAGCAAAATACCTAGGGGGCCCATTTGAAAGTTCTCAGTCATACTTCAAAGATGACTTCCCATTATAGTTTAGTATAAAATCTGGTCTCTTTGCAGCCCCTGTTTGATCAAATTGTATACTCATAAATTCTAAGGGCCTTGCAATATTTTATTTTTATATATTCCTTTCCATTCCCACTCCAACATATATCATGCTATGAGTTTCCATTAATATGTTAGCTTTGGAGAAAAGTTTTTGACATCAAAGGTTCAAATGAGAGGTATATTAAGTTGTTCTTATTAGTTATGTGAACATTTGTTCATTTTCCTTTAGAGTAAAAGATTATTGGGATTTTCAAATGGAGAAAAAGACATTTTTCTCCTCTTATAAAGAATATGAATCAAAATGAGAGGGGGATGAGTAGGGGTATGAAAAATAGTGGAATGAGACAGACATCATTACCCTATGTACATGTATGATTACGTGAATGGTATGACTACATCATGCACAACCATAGAAATGGAAAGTTGTACCCCATTTGTGTACAATCAATCAAATGCAGTCTGTAAAAATAAAAAAAATTAAAAAGAATATGCATCAGTCCTTTTTGGATGTGAATTGCAGGTTTTATTTTTTTCATGTCTCATTTGCATTATGTACCTTTAGTAGTCAGTAATCAGTAAAATCATTTGGAGTTCAGAAACCTTTGCAAAGAAGTGATCAAACAGCTAATATTGTGTTAGTCATTTAGCTTTTCTTTTTTTAAAAACAGAGGCATACACCTCACACATTCAATTTAGTATTGTGCCTTACATACATCAACAAATGAATTTAATCACTAGCATTGTCAGACTTTGTCATGTCATATGGGTACATTACCAGAAGCTTTGTATACTTGCTTATTCTATTGGTCTTTCTGAAATACTTTTTAAACTTTTGCTAAATACTTGTGAATTTTGTGATTTTTTTAGTAATTTAAATAATTGAATCATCTACAACTATTTGACAGCTTTACCACTTAATGTTGTTTTCCCACAAGAAAGGTGAGATCCAGAACATAAGGCTTATTCAAGGTCATCTGGCAATCAAGAAGTGAAATTATAATACAGAACTCCTTTTTGGCCTTTGTACCAATGGCCCATTTCTCCTGAGATTCTTGATGAAGTAAAATGATGTGTACTTGACACCAACCACAACAGCATCATATCACCCCAAAACCAAAATACCATTTGTTACATATGAATTAATACATTGTCTTAGATCTCTTATTCCTTTTTCTTCCCTGTGGAACTGTAGATTGAACCCAGGGGTGTTCTACCACTGAGCTACATCCCCAAACTTTTTATTTTTAATTTTGTGGCAGGGTCTCACTAAGTTATCTAGGCTAGCTTCAAATTTGCAATTCTCCTGCCTCAGTCTCCAGAATTACTAGGATTATTACAGATATGCACCAATGCACCCAGCCCCTTATTCCATCATTTGCATAATAGTCTATTTTAAATACACAAAGGAATTTTAAGTAACAATGATAAACTCAAGTGGCATTTAAAATTAAGAACCTGTATGTGACCAGCCTTGTCATCAGCATTTCCTTTTTTTTTTTGTTTTTTGCTTATTGATTCATTGAGCACAAATGGAGTATAGCTATTATTTCTCTGGTTGTACACAAAGTAGAATCACACCATCTGTGCATTCATACATGTACACAGGGCAATGATGTCTGTCACACATTGTTATTATTCTTACCCCCCCACCCCGACCCCACCCCTCCCTTCCCTCTATGCAATCTATCCTTTCTCCATTCTTGCCACCCTTCCCCCGCCCACATTATGCATCATCATTCATTTATCAGAGAGACCATTCGGCCTTTGGATTTGGGGGATTGGCTGATCTCACTTAGCATAACAGTCTGCAACATCATCCATTTACCTACAAATGCCATAATTTTATTCTTCTTTATGGCTGAGTAATATTCCACTGTGCATATATACCACAGTTTCTTTAGCCATTCATCTATTGAAGGGCATCTAGGTTGGTTCCACAATCTAGCTATTGTGAATTGAGCAGCTATGAACATTGATGTGGCTGCATCACTGTAGTAATCTGATTTTAAGTCCTTTGGGTATAGGCCAAGGAGTGGGATACCTGGGTCAAATGGTGGATCCATTCCAAGTTTTCTAAGGAATTCTCCACACTGCTTTCCAGAGTGGCTGCACCAACTTGCACTCCTACCAGCAATGTATGAGTGTACTCTTTTCCCCACATCCTCACCAACACCTGTTGTTGCCTGTATTCTTAATAAAAGACATTCTAATTGGGGTAAGATGAAATCTTAAGGTGGTTTTGATTTGCATTTCTCTTATAACGAGGGATGTTGAACATTTTTTCATAAATCTGTTGATTGCTTGTAGATCTTCCTCTGTAAAGTGTCTGTTCATTTCCTTGGCCCATTTATTGATTGCGTTATTAGTGTTCTTGGGGTAAAGATTTTTGAGTACTTTATAGATTCTGGAGATTAGTGCTCTATCTGAAGCGTGTGTGGCAAAGATTTTCTCCCACTCTGAAGGCTCTCTCTTCACATTGCTGATTGTTTTCTTTGCTGAGAAAAAGCTTTTTAGTTTGACTCTATCCCAATCATTGATTCGTGCTTTTATTTCTTGCACTTTGGGAGTCATGTTAAGGAAATCTGGTCCTAAGCCAACGTGATGAAGATTCGGACCTATTTTCTCTTCTATTAGGTGCAGAGTCTCTGGTCTGATTTCTAGGTCCTTGATCCACTTTGAGTTGAGTTTTGTACAGGGTGAGAGATATGGGTTTAGTTTCATTTTGCTGCATATGGATTTCCAGTTTTCCCAGCACCATTTGTTGAAGAGGCTATCTTTTCTCCACTGTATGTTTTTGGCTCCAGCATTTCTAAGAAAGGCTCATTTTCTGTTTATATTTTACTCACCATTTTATTAATGTTTAGTGAAAAATTTACACCACTCTCTTTTAGGAACTAGTATTATATTTTAAATAATTAATTTGGTAGATAAATATATAGACATATAGAATAGGAATTAAGTTATAATAAGGAAGCATGGGACAGCGAACATTGCTTTTTATTAATAAATCACTTCTTACTTCAGAGAATCAGTCAAATGCCTAAGATAGTGTTCTGCTTCATATGGCCTTTCTGCCTTATTGCTGTAAACCATGGGGCTATAAAATTTCCTTTTGATCTCTCACATGGAAATATGTTTGTTTATTGTCTGGTTGTTTGAAGTTGAAAGAGTTTTCATTGCATTTTAGAAAAACGAATCACATCATACTGTGTGCTGTGGCTTAGAGAAGATTTAGAGAGCCATTCTGCAGATGTTCTAACTTTGGATCCCTCTGTTCACAATCCTCCTCTTCTCCAACATTGCCCTCAGTGGTGAGCTGTCATATTTTCATAGAGATGAGAGACCATTGCCCCAAAGCCTGTTAAATGAAATAAAGAGATACACTGGAATAATACAGTGTAATCCTACCCAGCAAATCGGGGTTTTTTTTGAGATCCTGAAAGAAGTAATATTTTGTGACAAAAATACTATATTCTGCCAGATCCTAAAAGAAATAACAATAATCTACATATTTTCAAGTACATACAAATGTTAGCAGTTTTACAAGGAATGGAAGCAAAGTCCTGATACTTATGTCCCTGTTAATTCAAAAAGTATGTCTTATAAGTACCATTTAATTCAGGAAGCAAATTATGTTTTCCAGTTTTCCTATGGCTCCCCAATAGAAGGGGACCTATATAAAGGGATCCAGGAGGACATTTCCAAATATTAGCATTAATTATCCCATCATTTTAATGACATTAAAGCTTATATAAAGTACATCTCAATCCTGAATAAAAGGAAGAATACTCCTCCCTCATCCTTCAACAGAAACATTTCTTGTTGGCAATTCATATAGTTTTAAATAGTTTGAGAGACTAGAAAACTGTGTTGTATGCTTTCATAGGAAATTGCTGTGCACTCTGTGAAACTGTTGATTTGTTAATAATTTTCACTACTTTATTTGTCTCATAGTAAACAATCATACATAATGCTGTACATAAACATTTTATATTTTATTTAATTCATGTATTTAGTAAAGGCATTTACTCATTCAAACTGGTAAATTAATTCTGACTGAATATTGAAGAATTCATAATCCAAGAATACTTCTGTCGTCACCTACACTGAGAGGCAGCATGTTATGGCAATAACTCTGAGGTCAGACTGCCCAAGTCCCAGTTCAACCACTTGTTTATTCATCCTGGGTTCTTGGGCAAGGCATGCCATTCTTTGTGTCTCAGTTTCTTTTACTATAAAATGGAGATAATAATAGTAGTGCACACCTTAACACCTAAATTATTTTTATCAAGTAAACATCTGCAAAGTACTTATATGCCAGGCAAACAATGACACTACCCAGGTGTTAATTATAAACTGGAAGCACCCCACAGCAAAAGGAAGATATCTCACAGACTTCTTTCCCTGCTGCTTTCATTCCAGAATGTTGTTACATGAAGTAGCTTCCTGATTGACCAGAGCAGAATGACATTTTCTCCATTCTATTCTCACGTTTTTGCCCTTTTTATTCTTCAAGGCAAAGGCCAACTTGGGGAAATAATTATTTTCCTATTCTGAATGCTGTTCCCATATTACATGTATGAATATTTATACATTTGAATAAAAATGAAAATCTTGACTTGGTTTCATAATTTTCCAGAAAGTTACTTGAGTTTTCACTCAAACTTTATATGCTTTCTAAAATCTAAAGTACAATTTTCTTTGAAATCAAAAAGGAATTAGTTAATGATACCTTTCAGAAATGTTCTAATCATGGTCTTCTTCTATGTACTAAACATATTTTACATGTGTAATGAGATTTGTGTATTAGTGACATCTGTTACTGCTTAATCGGCTCCTAAGAATACTAACAACTAATCACAGAAAATGGATTTAGGAAGTCTATGTTTTAATTAAATCTGGTTACCTCAATTTTCATTACATTTTTAAAAATTCCTTGCTCATAGGTTCCACTCTATCTCTTGGTACTCTTTTAATCCCTGCCCAAAGCAGACATTTATCTTTATTTTACATTGACTCTTCTAAGCCTAGGGCCATTGACTCAGAGCATCTTCTAATTTTTACTCATAACAACTTATCTTTATCATGTTATTGAGTTTGAGTTTCTAGAGTTCAGAAGGAAAATATTTCCCAGGATTATGGCCAGTTAATTTAAATGGTTGGAACATACTAATGAGGTCAAGGCTATAGGTTTGATTTTTATTAGTCAGTTACCTCTTTGCCACCAGGTAGCTCTGTCACAGGTGTATACTCTTATCTAAAATGGAGATTTATTAAGAGGTTGTAGATTCTTAAGGTGAAAGCCATCTCTAGTGCCAAAAACACAAACACAAGCAAACAACAACAATAAATTCTCATGCTGTTATGGTTTGAATATGAGGAATCCTCAAAACACTCTGTTAAAGCAAAATATTCAGAGGTGAAATGACTGGATTGTGAGAGCTGTAACCTAATCAGTCCATCCTAGTTTGAGTAGACTGACTGGGTGTAAGTGTACGCAGGTGGGCCATGATTGGAGGAAGTGGGTTACTGGGGTTGTGCCCTTGAAGGGGCATCTTTCCTCTGGCCCTTTCCCCTTCTCTCTTTGCTTCCTAGATGCCATGAATGGAGCAACACTCTTCCACTACACCCTTCCATCATGATGTTCTGCCTCACCTTGAGCCCAGAGCAGTGAAGTAGGCTGAACATGGACTAAACCTCTGAGACTATGAGCCAAAATAAACTTTTCTTCCTCAAATCATACTTGTTAGGTATTTTGATCACAATGACATAAAAGCTGACTAATACATGTATGCATATCTGACAAGTTTTGAATCAGAATGATCATTTGTTTATGCAATGTGAATGCCAGACCTCACCAGGCTCTTACAAATGAGGTCACATTAATTGTAATACTGCCAGTATCACTACCTTATTTTTCTGCTTATATATTTCAAGATCATTTTATTTTCTTCCCCAAAGTGTCACACACTTATGCAGGAAAATTTCTTGAGGTGTTTCAAATGTGTTCACAGATGCTTTACTCCTATTTATCCTTTTTAGGCTCTTTGCTGATGTCAGCCCCCAAGAAGATATTTGAAAATATCTCTGAAATATCCCTACTATTGTCATTGCTGCCATGCCACCTTGTGGTGCCATGATATTTTTTTTAGAATAATCTCTTCTTGTGTTCTCCAAAGTAACACACTTTGTGAGAAGCCAAACCAACAATTAGGTTCTTTCCAGGTCTCACTGTGTTAGTGCTGCTCTGGGTAAAAATGGGAAAAGTACCACTCAGCCTCCTATTTATAGTACTTTGTCACCTGGGCACTGAAGCAGCATTGCATGTGTCTATGCATTTCTTTATTGCCGTTGTAAAAATAGCTTCCTCGGCCTCTCTTCAACCTTGCTCTCCATATGGCTCAGATACCCATTCTTGAGATTAAATGGGACATCAGGCTCCACATTGACCTCTTTTTCTCCCATTATTGGCTCAGGAACCTGTACAAAATTTAGACAAAAACCTCCCTCTTCTTTCAGCCTGATAGAAACTAACTCCACCTGTTCATCATAGCCATTCTCACTTGCCCAAACTAAAATAGCAAGGCTCAACATGAGATCTTGACCACATATTTAAAGAAGGAAACCTCAAACACTCTATCATTCTAAGTCAGGTCAGCACAGAATAAGAAGTAGTCTATGCTCAGATTTCAAGGGACTAATGAAGATACTGATGCCCATTTGTGGACCATACCTTCCCTTCTCTCAACTGTTGGCTTGATACCCAGACTTTACTCTCATAGATGTTTCCTTTAACTTAAGTTCTTTGATCATTACACGGAAGTATACCTAGAAAAGTGAAAAGGTCACATAATTACCTGCCATCTGTAGGTGAATATAAATGAAGGTATTGAGCAGTTTGTGTTAAGAAATGAGCAGGAAAGAGCCAAGCCCATGTAGGGTAAATAGTGTGTGGACTCCAGAGGGACAACAAAAGCCACAATCAGGCTATGAGCAAGCATGAAAATAAAATCACAATGCTTTCTTCAGAAACAATCATTTGATGAAGGATACTGCCTATAAGCCAAACCTCTGACTTTGCATTCTCCATCCATCTTGCTCTACTACCAGAAACAATTATTTTCCAAATATTATTTTGATACCCTTTAAAAAACACAACATTTTTCCCTCTTAATTAGGGGCACTTCAGCAATTCTTATTCCTTCTACCCTCACTGCTCTCTTTTTAACTTCTATTTCATATATAAAGCTCAACAACAACTAAAGAAACTAAAGCAAAGATCTCACCATAAACCTATCCTCCAATCACACCAAATGAAAGAAGAAAACAAAGACAGAGTACAGAGTAAGAAAGAAGAAAACAAAGACATAGAGTACAGAGTAAGCAGTCTAGTTTTCATTTATAAGTACTCCAAAGGGTCTCATCGTTTTATTTTATTATAGGTCTGACTTAAGTGGACTGCTTTTTATTTTTATGGCTCATCTATGACATTAGGAAAGTTAGCTTATCATAATTCACTTGAAATAGGGAATCCATCATCCCTAAACTAGGTCAGATTTACATCCCTAGAAGTGATTTTATTCTTTAGAAATAAAAACCTCAGAAATAGAACATCTTCCCTATAAGATGGCCCATGATATGGACCTTTATAACAGTTCTGAGGTGTTGAAGTAATCATACAGATAGGAAAGCCTTATATCATAAGCTCCCTGAGATATGTATGCCAATCATTAATAAATATGTGGGTAAGTAAATATCAATTCTCACAACTCACCTTCACTTTTTGCCTTGGGACTCAGATCTAAAATGAAGATGCTCTGGCAGAAATACTCTTTGATCCATGTTTGCTTTGAAATCCCTGGCCTAGACTTGGTAGGTGAGTAAGAACAACAGTTACCAAAGCAGCTGAACATATTAAAGGACATGTAGGTTCTTAATAAGTCACAGCTGGTAGTTTAAAAATCCAAATGGACTTCAAATTCCTACCAGCACATAGAAACAATATTTATCAACAGAAAAACTGATATTCATTACTGCCATTTGAAGGTCATGCATATAAAGGATATATGA
The DNA here is from genome assembly GCA_020662805.1 of Glaucomys volans. Lineage (NCBI taxonomy): Eukaryota > Metazoa > Chordata > Mammalia > Rodentia > Sciuridae > Glaucomys > Glaucomys volans. Next base: position 442,151 of record JAJEJO010050692.1, on the reverse strand, counting down.
GTAATGCAAAAGCTAAGAGCTATTTCCTTTCACAATTAGGCAGATAGTGTCTCTGCTTCATTTTGCCACTGCAGAATAGCTTAGTTTCACCCTGAGCTAATGTCTAATCCCTTCTTCTCTCCTGAACTTTGCTATATAATATTCCTTAAAAATGATGGTACTATGCATACGTAGAAAGTGCAGGATTATATATCAGAAAAGGAAAATAGCTGAGTGTGGTGGCACATGCCTGTAATCTCAGTGGCTCAGGAGGCTGAGGCAGGAGGACTGGGAATTCAAAGCCAGCCACAGCAACTTAGTGAGATCTAAATAAAATATCAAAAAGCCTGGGGATGTTGCCCCTGGGTTCAATCCCTGGAACCAAAAAAATAGATTTTATAATGTAAAATGGACAATAACCAGCAAGATGCAAAGTTAGCAGAAGATCTCAGAGTTGGAGTACAAAATAAGCTTACTGATAGGATTAGCACTTCAGTGATCCAGTGATTTACAAGTAGACATATATGATGGATATAGTTGGAGACAGTTGGTTTGGAGACATTTTGTTCCTGAACAACAGAGTTGTTCTCTCATTTGTTGTTTTATGTTTTGTGTACTACTAATGAAAAGTAGTAGGCTTGATTTGAGATCCAGAGTTAGTTCATTAAGTTGATAAGTTTAACAATCTTGTATGACACATTAAAGGCAGCAGCATTATAAAAAAAGTTATTTCTTAGCATGTTTACTATAGTTTATAATCATAATCACATATTGTATATTTTGAAATAATGAAAAATTGTACTTGAATATTTCTCACCACAGAGAAAAAATAAACATTTGAGGTAATGAATATGTTAATAACCTTGATTTAATCATTGTGTAAATATATTCATATATTAAAAAATCACATTATATCAGAGAGACCATTCGGCCTTTGGATTTTTAGCCCGTAATTACATACAATTATCCTTCAGTTAAAATAAAATTTCAGTATACAAACACACACTTGCATGCACACATTCACAGACACATACAATGCACACACACACACACAACACACACACTCACACAGAAGTTACATAATGAGACAGCTAAGGAAATTCATTATAGGCCTCATAACCAGGATACCAGATAAGCAGGAGTTTTTGAACATACTTAGGAGAAATATTTTAGTGTTCTAGTCACCCAGAGAGTTTCATTTGGCTTTCAGGATGCTCTGCTGAGGAACATCAATAGACAATATCTCCATAGACAATGAAAAGCCCCCAGGCTTAAGTTGTGGCCTCCCTCATCCTCAAAGATCTGAGATCCTGCTCTGATTGGAATGTTTTACACAGAATTCATTTACCCAGTCAGTAACAATTTAATGTCTACTAGGTTCCTTGCTCTAAGTGTTGGACATCAAAGAATATAGAATCTTTGCTTTCTTTTAGGTAATATTTTAGTGTGAGAGGAAGTCATAATAGAAACAAAAACATAAAATATATGTTGTGTCAGAGGGTAGAAATTGTTAAAAAATGAAGCAGGGTTAACTAAAAGAAAGTAAAAGGAATAGCTACTATTTAAAATAGGGTAGATAGGGGACTCTCTCTGGAAGATAACATTTAGTTTTTAACAATAAACATTTTTTGAGTACCTATTATGTGCAAGCCAGAAGAATTAACACATGCTATCTTCACTGAAATCCTGGGAGGTAGAACCATTATTATCTGTATGCTACAAGCAAGGAAATCAGTTCCATGAGAGGTTAACTTTTCCTTCAAGAATCCATAGTTAAAGATAGAGTTGGGGTTTGAAATCAAGCAGTCTGGCACAGAATCCCATCTTTGTAAACACTGTGATAACTTGCATTTTGGACTCTATCTATACAGAGAGAAGTGCATACTTTCTAGTTTGCCTTGTGAGGCACAAATAGAACTAATCAAAATGCAGTCTGTAAAAATAAAAAAAAAATAATTAAAAAAATGATGACAGTAAAGACACTTATCTTTGCTAAATGTTAAAAAAATTGCATCTATACTGAATAGGCACAGGTATTTTTCCCTCATTAAAAAAACTATAAAAAAGAAGCAGATACTGAAGCAGGGAAAGGTAGGTACCTGGCAGAAATACCTCAAAAAGTGAAGGGAAAGCGAAATTACTAATATTCAAGTATGGCCTATGTGTAGCTATTTTATATAGATAGTCTCATTTAATCCTCCCAACAACACTCTAAGGTACTCACAAACATACCTACTTTGTAGATGAGGTACAAAGTGGCTAAGCAAATTCAAGGTCTCATGGGAACAAAGGATTATAATGAATTTTGGGTTGATTTATCAGCAAAGTCCATGCTCTTATATGTCATCCTGTCTTTAAAGAGAAGAAAGAGACAAGGAAGTCCAGAGCAAAATATGTGGAGACAATGTGAAGAGGAGGAAGAGACATCACAATAAAGTCTTGATACTTTCAGAGGGAGAGCAGTGGCTTAGGGAACTTTGAATAACAACTTCCTCTCCAACTTCTTCCACACCAAATATCTTAGTCCATTCAGGCAACTTTTATGGAAATACCATGACCTGGGTGGCTTATTAACAAAAGAAATTTATTTTGTCATAGTTATAGAGTCTGAAACATATAAGATCAAGGGACCAGCAGATGCAATGCCTGGTGAGAGCTCTGTCTACTTCGCAGATGGTATCTACTTCCTGTGTAGTCACAAGTTGGAAGAAGCTAACAGGTTCCCTCAGGCCTATTCACAAGGGTACTAACCCCATTCATGAGAACTCTACCCGCTAAAGGCCCTTCTTAATACAATCATATTGGTGATTGAGTTTTTTTTAAATATGTTTTTAGTTATCAGTGGATCTTTATTTTATTTATTTATTTATACATAGTGCTTGAGATTCAAACACAGGGACTCACATATGCCAGGCAAGTGCTCTACCAGTGAGCCACAACCCCAGCTCAGTGATTGAGTTTTAACATATGAATTTTTTTGAGAGGCACAACATTAAGACAATGATATCAAGTTAGTTGGATTCTTGACAATTTCTACAATTTTGAGATTTTGAGAACTGGCACGTCTAGTTTCTCACTGAGACCTGGTATTCACATGTGACTAGCTCTTGAATGGTGCATCCACTTGTATAATTGCTACTGTCTTTGAATCAGGTGCCCCAGGAGAGCAAACAAGTAGACTTAGTAAGGATATGAAGGAAAATTTAAGAATCATTTGGTATTTGAGGACTATCAAGTAATTGAATGGTAACAAGTGTTAGTTCCCTGCCCCCTCAGAAACTCAGTTTAAAGCTGTCAGCTTTTATGAAATGACATTAAAAGTGCCTTGCCTGCCAACATTTCCTTTCTAATAATACAGTAATAACACTGTGGGGATGTCAGAATAATAGGCTGATGGGCAGTGTTAACAAACAAAGCCAAATGGCATGCTGCCTGTCTTCTGCTGTAGACTCTATTTGGTATGGTGAAGCCACGATGTGGTCAGATCACTTGTGATATGGGACCAACTCACCCATTCATTATTCTGGATAAGAAACAAGTCTGCCTCCCACCCCATGCCTTACTTTGCCTTTCCCTTCTCTACTCTGACCTTCTATTCTCCCACGCAGTCAAAGCCTTTGAGTTTTGCTGAATATTAGACAGAAAGACCCTTGCCTGTTCTATCTCTAACAGAACCTTAGGTGGCTCGCCACAAAGGGTAGCTGAGATCTCCCTCAATGTGGGAGGCTGAGCAATTCCATCATTTGTATTCTTCAGGTAATTCTTTTCTCAGCTATAAAATACTATTTTATTGGTTATTGCTTCATCAAAACTTTCAAGGATTCATTACACATCTTTGAGAACTAGGTATCTGTAAATTCATTAGGGCTTTATAAATATTGATGTTTTAAAAGCAAAATATATTCCTTCTTAGAATACTCTCAGGGGACCAGAGAAAACATTGAAATTCACCTTTGGCTCCACAGAGCAAGGGAATAGGCTTATAAACTAATGTCTGTTGAAAGCTGAATTAGAACTGGAAATTGAATATAAATAAAAATGATATGAAAAAATAATTTATTTCAAAGACCTTTTGGAAAATATTTTAAGAACCTAGAATGCAAGAAATCTTATTATGGTATGGATTTTCAAATTTTGCTCTAAGGAACTAAAGTAGATCACATTTATGAAATTTCCTTTCACCATTGTCCCATCTGTCAAATGGGTACAGTGTCATCTTTACTACAATATTCTGAGTCAATGTCTTCCAGTATATTAATAAGCTTTTCATTACAGCGTCCAACTACTTGACAGGAACTACTTAGAAGAGGAGAAATTTATTTTGACTTATGGTTTTTGAGGTTCAGTCCATGGTCAGCTGACTCCGTTTCTCTGGGCCTGAAATGAGGCAAAACATCATGGCAGAATGTTGTGGTGGAGGAAAGCTGCAAGGAGCCAGGGACAAGATGTAATCTCCAAGGGCATCCCCCACACCAATGACCTACATCCTCCAGCCATGCCTCACCTTCCAACATTTAACAATGCATTAGTTTTGTCAGATTATTAATGTATCAAGTGTATTAATCCACTAATAAAATTGCAGTTCTCATAATTTAATCATTTTACCACTGAAGGTTCCTGTATTGACCAACATGTGAGTTTTTGAGGGGATACCTCATGTCCAAACCATAATATCCAGGAATTTTAATTGAATTGAATTTTAATTCAAACTTATAAACAACATAAAAAAGAATTTAGTTGGCTTTTAATGGGCCAACATACTGTGATTGCACACTTGGATGCTGTTGTCTCAGTTTCACTTTCCCATACCACATATCTGCTCTGTGCCTTGCCCACCTATGCAGTGTGGACAAATATAGTCTATACTTAGAAAATAATAGTTAAATGAAGCACAGTTTCTGTTGCTTTACCAGGTTTGAATTGGTGCCAGGTTCTCTTTCCCAGATACCATAGACCACTTGCTGTCAGCAGGGAAAGGAAATTGGGCAAAGAAGTAAGGAGAAGGAAAGGTTGTAGGGTAGTCAGGAGAAAAATGTGATTATGGAGCATGTTCCACAAATTAAGCAATCTATGGAGAGTAATTTGGCTGGTGAAGATCTTTAGAGTGTCACATCAGCATTAGAATCAGAAAGCTGCCATGCTAACTTGGCTTATAGGGATTCATGTGGAGATAGAACGGATGGGGAGCCTCTATGGATGGAAGCCAGATAAAAGGAAAGCAAATCAAAGTGCTTTGTTTATAGATGTTTCCTCAGGGAAATAAAGCCATTGGTTACTCTACAACTGGAATGTGTATATTCTTTTAAAATATTTTTCCATATTTTTTCTCAGAGCATTATAGTTGTACATAATGATGGAATTTGTTGTTACATATTTGTACATACACAATATAACACTTACCCCATTCCTACCCTCCTCCCAGTCTCTGGTCCCTTTCTTCTGTTCTACTGATCTCCCTTTGATTTTCATCAACTTTCTTCTACATACACCTTTATTTTCTTTTTTCCTCTCTACCTTCCACATATGGGAGAAAACATATGACATTCTGATTTTGGCTTATTTTGCTTAACATTATATTCTCAAGTATCATCCATTTTCCTGCAAATAACAATGTTTCAGCTTTCTTTATGGCTGAATAAAACTCCATTTTCTTTATCAATTCATCCACTGATGGACACCTCCATAGTTTGTCTATTGTGAATTGTGCTGCTATAAATGTGGGTATGCATGTATCACTGTTAGTAAGATGATCATATATATTTTTATTTTATTCTTTATTTTTAAAAATATTTTATTAGTTGTTGATGAACCTATATTCAATCTATTTATTTATATGTGGTGCTGAGTATCAAACCCAGTGTCTCACCCATGCTAGGCAAGTGCTCTACCACTGAGCCACAACCCCAGCCCTGGACATGTATATTTTCAATAGCAGCAACTGAAGAGGGGGTAGCAAGATATGAGGGATGAAGAGAGAAAGGCTTTGTCTCAAGGGCATTTAGGAACAGAAGTGATGGGCTTGGTAGCTAATTGAATGTGTATCATAAAGGAGAGAATGTAGAGGAAGAAGATAATGATATCTTCTTTATGATTTTGGCCAATAGGTAAATGATAGTGCTGGAAATACATACATGCTCCCCAAACATCTACTCTCTTTCTTTAATTTTCTTCACCATAGGCTACCCTTTGTCTCTAACCCCAAGTAATTCTTCCACAAAAAGTTTTCTAAAGGGGTTGAGAAACCTAGCACATATGTTAAGAGAATCTGAAAAACTAACAGCCTGAGAAATTGTGACTTTAAAGATGATTAAATTATTCTCTTAAGTATAAGATTTTCCAGAGTAGATTTTACACCTTTGATTTCAATTTAAGAGCCAGAACTTAGGACATACTAGCTATCCAAGATAAAGGAGAAAATAGCATTGGTGATACAGAGAAAAAGACATGCAAAAACAATAAATCAAATACTTCACAATGCATGAAACCAGAGCAGTATACTCCCTCAAGGCTAAAGCTATAGATGTATGGGAAACGTGGATTAGATTTGAGGTCCATGGAGTATGAAAGGCATGAGAATTCTCTACTCTGACACACAAGCAAGACAATCATGCACATTCATACACAAACAGTATACACAGGTGAATTACTATAATTCTAGCAGAAAATCAGAATAATTTCTTTCAATATTAAAGATGAGCCACACCCCCAGTACAGATTTTTTCTAGAAGAGTATGAAAGGACCAGAGAACTTTCAGCTAGATAAAACAATATTTTACCAAAAGTATAGATCTGTGATTAATGGGTCATACTTTTCCCTTTCTTCGTAAGAACTCATTTACATTTGAATCTTTAATTCCATTGCAATGGATTATGTCATCTTGAATTGTTTGGTATCTTCTACAATACCATTTTCGTGGGTGGATCTGGAGGACTGATATATAAAATCTCATTTGTCACTTTTGCCTTGGATTTTTCTTGGCCTGGAAACAGACTTTATTAAATATAACATTATTGATGCATTAAATTTTTCATAATATTTTTCCCAGGAAAGTTTCCTAAATATCTGTAGTCTATGACATTTATCTAGGGATTTGTGGAAAGTTTTCTTCAAAGGAAGAGAAAGCTCTGAGAAGAAAAACTCAGACTTGTCTTCATGCAGTCCTTTCGTTTTTAGTACTTTCACTCATTTATTAGATATTTCAAAGTACCCTCTGTCATAAGTCCCCAGAACACATTAATATAATTTAAATAGGAGAAAATAATTCAACTGTCAAAATATGTGTTCATATATGTATGTGTTTGTGTGTGTGTGTGTGTGTGTGTGTGAGTGTAAAACAGAGAGGGACACAGGGAAACAGAAAAATATAAACTACAGCCACAAACATATCAGACACTGTATCATTTTATGTTAGAGCTGCTTCTCAGCAAACGTGGTCTAACTCAAGAGATGAAAATTGAGTACTGGAACCTTTCTTCCGTATTCAAGCAACATCTCCTATATCCTAACTTTGCTTTCAGACATTGCCTGTCCTAGATGTGCGACACAACATATATTTAGTTTTTTAAAAGTCAGGTATATGAAATTTATGTGTCTCAATAAAACTTATTTTAGAAAAGAAAATCAGAAGACAAAGTCCGTTTACTTTAATATTCTTATTAGCATCTTCTAGTTTATTTTGAGGAAACTCAAAACACATGGTTAATGAACAACAGGGTGTGTGACAGCATAGGCTGTCTTGGCAGGGTGTGTGACTGATATGAATTTTTAGCAAAATTTTATAAATCCTTGAAGCCTAATATGCTTCACAGACTATTGGTGACTTGACTCATTCAGAGAAGCAAAAAGAGAGCTATTTTGCTTGCCTCCTTGTTCAACTCTCTCTTTCCCTTCACATGTCAATCCAGGAAATATCAACTGGGTGAGCTTCAAATAAGGCTAATTTTATTTGTGAATTAATACTTTGCATTACTACATTGCATGGAATGCTGGCTTTACAATAGAAGTTAATTGAATGTGAGAGTCTTTGCAACCTTTGTTAAATGCATGAAATATTTAGCATTGTATCTAGGCTTCTCATAGCGACACAGATTCTGATCTCTGGAATATCACTAATCATTGAAAGGCTATACTTGGACCATTTTTTGTGAAGTGTCAAATATCACAACAACTCAAAGAAGTAAGAGTGTGTATACCTTTCATTAACACTAATTTGTTGATGGATGGTTACTATTATATGGTTGCCATCCCAAATCCCTACAGATCGAATTACCATAATTCTATCTACATAAGAAGCACCTGTGACACTACTTTTAGATTAAACAGTTCATCATAGTATATGGATAATTAACTCATTACCTTATATGTAATTAATGGTTTATACCTTTCCTTTTCTATTATCCCTTTAACCCTCACAACAAAACTATAAGGAACATATGTGGTCCAATGAGTTGAAAAGCTATAAGTCACAAACCTAATAGTAAAATTAAAACTGGAACCATGGTCCCATGGTTTACATTCTTATAGCCTGTAGTAGACAATAATGCTGTTCCAAATATTTCAGTTGCCCTTGTAGTCATTTGGTAGGTTTGTATTCCACCAACACTTTGAAGTTAGTGGTGGCTTTATGAATTTCTTTGGCTATCATGAAAGTGACAATATTATGTTGATATATTGCATGTATATACAAATATGTAACAATGGCCCACACCATTATGTATAATTAGAATGCATCAATTAAAATGGGAAAAAGAAATGTAAGCAGAAATGGCTCACATTATTTCTTGATAGAGGCATTTATTTACAAGTGTTCACCTCTAGCTTTCATTTATCCTGCTTTAGTCATGTGTAAACATATTTCAAGATGGGTCCTTCTTTGAACTAGTTCTTTGAATGATTACCATAGGCAGAGACTCCACCCTACCAACTGACTGGAAATGAAACCTAAACAAGAAAAAAAATCTTCATTGGTTTAAGCCAGTGGGGTTTTGGATTATTTTTGTTGTTATTGCATAACCTAGCCTATCCTGATACTCTTTACAGAGGAATGACCAGTGTATTCTCATTTAAGTAAGTTTCATAATAGTTTCATATCTGTCAAACCTTGGTCCTCTGGAGCCAGTACTAGTTTTGCATGAGTACATAAGTAACATTTTCTGACTACCCTCAGACTGAAGCATTTTGGATTGGTAGGTGTGCTGAATGGACGGACCATCATTGTCCTATTCTCTTTAAGTGTAGTAGTGATAGACTAATCACAGATTCAGTCCTTGAAAGAATGTCATGAGTCTGTCATTTCTATCTTCCCCTTTTAAGCAGGTGATCACTTTATCTTCATCCTTTATATATGCTTTACTTCAGAAAGAAAGATGTTTGATACTAAAGGGAAAGAGTGAATTGAAGTAGAGAGGAAGATGCAAGTGATCACAATAGCCTGTATTTGGAGATGGCCTTGCCATACCAAGTCTAAGTGTATTTTAGATATCATCTGTGAACAGGCAAAGTTATCTTTGTACTACTTCAGAACAAAAAATTCACTCTATCCAGATAGAAATAGGATTCTGTGAATATAATCTATCTCTTTTGAGGGGGTAAATGTCACATAGTTAGCACAGAATTAGAAAATTATTATAGTCACCTTCTTGCAGCCATAATTCAAACTTCAATGTGGCTTTCACTTAGCCATAAACAAAAACTCAATAACTTTCTTTCATTTATTTTACCAAATCACTTAAAATAAAAATGCAGAAGAGCCTATAGAATTTTAGAATCATAAACTTTTTAAATGGAAGAAACTTAGAAATATTTTGGTTCAAAAATAAAGAAATATTTTGGTTCAACTCCCTCTCTCATAGAGGAGGAAACTGAGATACAGAAGGAAGAGGCTTGTCTTAGTTCATACTTACCTATCAATATTTTTTGGGTATATTTATATGGCTTGTTGGGACTCAGATATATTTAATAAAATCTTAAAAAATATCTCATATTCAACTCCTAACTTATAATTCTTCTTGGTAGCAGTAAACATAAACTAGAATTTCTGTATTTTGATAAATGAAGAAGAAAAGGAGAAAGGAGGTGGAGGGTGACTATGAGGATGAGGAGATGATGATAAATTGTTGCAATTTGTTATGATATCAGTTGGGCTTCTTAAACAAAGAAGCCTAAACATCCAGTGTTTTAAGTGTGGTTCCTCACTACCAACACCACCACCACATGTTACTCAATGTGTAAGTATTCAAGGGCTAATACAGTGATCCATGTTTTGATGGATCCAGGATACTTCTGTCCTGTAACTCTACTCAATTATATTATACTCATCCATATGGCCCAAGATAATAATCTCATACCATGGTTATAATGGTATGGGAAGCTTCATGTAGTACCACTTCTTGACAACAATTTATATTTACTTGACTTACTCTTTTTCCTTTTTAAAATTTAATTATTAGCACCTATTTGTACAAATTAATAGGCTTCATTTTATCATTTTCCTACATGCATAGAATATGCTTTGATTATGTCTGCCCCCACCACCCAGTATCCTCTCCTTCTGTTACTCTGCCTAGTCCTCTTCCCATTCCCCAATAGTTCTCCTTCTACTCTTTCATGTATTTGATTTATTCTTCAAAAACAGTGTCTTAATTCAAATGGGACATTGCCAAGAATAACTGACACACTGTGGTTATCAGTTATGTTTCTCTAAAGGAGATCACTTAGGGATAAGAGCACTGTTGTTAAGAAATATCTACTAATGCTTGGTAATTGGACAGTATGGTAAGGGAGGCTTAGTGGAGAATTAGCCTACAAATAACTACCCATTCTATTTATGCATAGAATTAAACCTTTGTTGTGTCCCTAATTTTTCCCCTTGCCCTAAGGAGTAAATGATCAAAACATTCCTTAATTTCAGTCCCTAGATCAGACTTCAACATCAGGTTTTTAAAATTTTATCTGCACCAGTATAAATGAAGATGACTCAAGCATTTCCATTTTTACTTCTTCATCATAAGAGTACTCAGTCTTTTTCTTAATGATACAATGCATCATAGGAACATTTAGTGGCATCAGTTTACCCCTGATACGCCTGATATTTTTCAAACTCTGAATTTTCTTCTACTCTGGAAATACAAACACCTAGAAACAGAGAAGTAATGATTTATAGGAAACTTTAGCATGGGAGTAGGGAAGCACCACAAGGGTAGAGGGAATGGTCAAATCCACTGAAGCAAGGAACTCCTAGAAGGTCGGGTGCAGTGGTGCATACCTGTAATCCCAGTGCCTCCAGAGGCTGAGGCAGGAGGATCATGAGTTCAAAGCCAGCCTCAGCACCTTAGGGAGGCTCTGAGCAACTAAGCAAGACCCTGTCTCTAAATAAATAAATAAATAAATAAATAAATAAATAAATAAATAAAACAGTGGTTAAGTGCCCCTGGATTCAATTCCCAGTACAAAAAGCAAAAACAAAAAATAAAACAAAAAAATCCCCAAAATTCCCATATCATTTCTTTTCCAAGTGAAAATAGGTATCTGTGGAATCCTTAAGTCTATATTGTGGCCATGAAAATAATTCCTTGATAGAAATTAATTACTCATTTGAGCTTAGATCATTCTGAGGATAATGATGACTTTTACATCGTGCCTTAAATGCAGATATGTTGTTTTAAGTAAACCCAATATGTGAAAAATCCTAATTGACACAAAGTCAAGATTAGCTGTAAGCTCTATGAAAGGATTGAGGACAGATTTTGTTTACACGGCATGGTCCTCTAGTGTTGGAGTTAGCAAGTAATGAACTGAGTGGTAAATTGACTAGCCTCTGTTTTTGTAAATTTTTTAATTGCATGTAGTCATGGAAAATTGTTGCAACAGAGACTGTATGACCTGCAGTATCAGTTACTTACAATTTGACCCTTTATAGAAATAGTTTTTTGACCTGTACTCTAGTGCATTAAACTGTTAGCAAATTGAATTTATTTTATTTATTTGGAAGAATTAAAATATTTTGATATGGTCAAAAAGTTAAATGTGCAGAAGATTTAGAGATGAAATTATTGGAGTGGACAGAGACCATGTCATGAAGAGTTTTATATACTTAACTAAGGATTTTAAACTTCAAACTGAAAGCAGTGGGAAACTATGCATGGTTTTTAATTCGGTTCACTGATATGATTCACTCTGATATCACTGAGGCAGATTTATTGGACAGAGATCAATTAGATAAAAATGTTATCCAGAAAGAGATGATGAATTCTAATTTGAGGTAGTAATATGAAGTTGAAGGAACCTCATGCTAATGTTATTAAGAAGGAAGAAGAAACGTGATTTTGTAATAGGAAAATGGAGATTAGTAGTAAGGGAAAAGAAGGAGTATGAAATACTTACAGATTTCTGACTTAGAAAACCACATGTGTAAAGTACCCTTCTACGAAAAGAGGAATCTAAGAAAGAGAGGAAAATTTTAGGGTGGATTCAGTTTTGTACATGTTAAATATGTTGTGCTTGTGAAATGTTGAGGTGGAAGTATTCTTTAGGCATGTAGAATACATAAGCATGGAATTGAACAAAGAGTTCTGAAATAAAGATATAGTCTTGAAAATTGCCCTATGTGACTGACAATTTAGGCTATTATTTGGAATAAATCATTTAGAAGATCACTATGGTGTTAGAAGAGTAGGAGATTAGGGATGAGTACAGGGGAAACTCCAGGATTTCAACAATTGCAGAGAAAGCCCACAGCATATAGGAAGATCATGACAGATATTAAAAAAGAACTACCAATGAGGAAGTGAAAAAAAAACAAGAGTGTTTCATAAAGCCCAAAAGAAAAAAAAATAAATGGAATGTGAAATGCCTAAGAGAGATCAAGTAATAAACTGGCATCAGTGCAGATTATGCATTGGGGTTCTAAATGTAAAGTTCACTAATGACCTTAGGAAAATCAGTGACTTGGAAGGAAAGTAAAAAACAGTGTATATAGGCTAATATTTCAATTAAATTTTCTGTAAAAGACTGGAGAAGAAAATAGTTAGAGGGAGTCTTTAAAGCAAGGGAGTGTTTTTGAGGACAGGAAAGAGTTGTTTGGGCTTTGTTGAAGGCAAGAAGCCTGCAAGGGAGATGAAGAAGATATAGGGGAAGACCCAATGGATTTGCAGGCTACCAGGCCAAGAAAGCTGTGTACACAACAGTCGAACCTCCTCCTGTCTCAGGTCTCTGTCAGTGAGACTAATTCAAGAAGAGGTGACATTTAGATTTTGGATGTAATCACATGTCAAAGATTATGTCCCAGATTATGATTTTGGGACATTAGCTTTCCCAGAGCTGTCTTTCTTTAGTAGGATCAACTAAGAGGGACATGTTTTAATTTCCTTTTTCATCAGGCAGGAATCTGCAACATCCAGTGGGAAGCTAGATAACAAGTGGGCACATGGAGGGTTGAATGGTCCCTTTGCTGTCACCGATGGCACTTGAATGCGCAATCAGCTCTATACTAATGCTGTGTTTAGAGACAGTACTATAGTAGTGTTAAGTATACTTTGGAGAAACCTGAGGTCTTTCTGCTCTATAGCAGATTGTATGATTTTATGAGACTTCAGTAGTGTACATTTCTGGATGTGTGGTGGAAAAAAAAGAAGTATTCTAAAGAGCATAATAAGGGTACAATTTATTAAAATATCTCTTGACTCTAATAAACATTAACCAAGTCACACATTAGTGCAATTTTAGAATGAAAGATATGGAAATGGGAGGAACCAGCCTAGCATTACTAAGCCTTTTGAATAAAATTGCCAAAAATTTAGCAGGTCACTAGGTCAGCAATATATAGTATGCTCGACTCCTATACAAGGTTTTCAATAGTAGTCATCTTGATGTTATTCAGAAGGTTTGGCCTTGCCACTTTCTTTAAGGATCTTATATCTTGTTAGGGAGCTCAGATGTAGTTATGTAAAAGAACACTTATGTGTAATACTTACATGACCTTCCTACCTGGTCAGTGTTAGAATTAATGGAAAAAAACTGCAGAAGTGACCCAGATGTATCAGATGACATGAGAACATTGCGAAGAGTAATAAAAAACAATTGCACTAGTCTCCTGCTTATCTGATGTTTACAATTTCTGAAGTTTCAGTTTCAAAAGTTTCACTTACCTGAGGTCAAAGGTGGTCTAAAGATATTCAGTGAAAAATTCCAGAAATAAACAAACAATTCATGAATTTTAAATAACTTATAACAATGTATTGTTAGAATTAATTGTTCTGTTTTATTGTTATTATTTTTATTGCATGCAATTTATAAGTTAAATTTTATCAGGGTGTGTGTGTGTGTGTGTGTGTGTGTGAGAGAGAGAGAGAGAGAGAGAGAGAGAGAGAGAGAGAGAGAAAGCAATATTTGTAAGGGTTTTGGTACTGTTTGTGGCTTCAGAGATTGACCCAGGGTCTTGGAATGCATCCCCTGAAAACAAGGCTAGACTATTGTATGTCATTTTTAAATTTTTTTGTTTATTTTTACAGACTACATTTTGATTCTTTGTACACAAATGGGGTACAACTTTTCATTTCTATGGTTGTGTATGATGTAGAGTCACACCTTTCATGTAATCATACGCGTACATAGGGTAATGATGTCTGTCCCATTTCACCATTTTTCATACCCCCAGCCCCTCCCCCTCTCATTTCTCTCTACGTATTCTAAAGTTCTTCCATTATTCTCTCACCCCCACACCCCCAACCCAATTATATATTATCATCCACTTATCAGGGAAAACATTTGGCCTTTGGTTTTTGGGGATTGGCTTACTTCACTTAGCATGATATTCTTCAATTCCATCCATTTATCTGCACATGCTATAATATTATTATTCTTTATGGATGAAAAATATTACATTGTGTATGTATACCACAGTTTCTTTAGCCATTCATCTGTTGAAGGGCCTATGTAATTTAAAAAGGCAATTCTCAGAAATTCATTCATTCAACAAAACATTTTTCAAGTGCCTACTATGGGCAGAGTATTTCATTGATAATGGGGCTAAAGATTGGAAAATCTTACCATCTTTTTGGAATGCTCCTGTGTGATAATAGTGGAAAGTTACTTCTACAAATAATTGTCAAAAATGATACCTAAAACTTACTCTGGTGTTTTCATGGAATATTTTTTGATGAAGCAGTTTATAAAAAGGTTGAGCCATGCAATTTATTTTCCCAGTGACTCTAATGTCACATCATTTCCCTCATTGTAAACATTAATGGCACTAGCACAGTTGGGCATATGATTTACCACAATACATATATATTTTGTCACCTCAGTGAAGTTGTACTATCAAAGACAATCAATTGCCGGGCGTGGTGGCGCACGCCTGTAATCCAAGCAACTCGGGAGGCTGAGTCAGGAGGATCTCGAGTTCAAAGCCAGCCTCAGCAACTTAGTGAGACCCTAAGAACTCAGTGAGACCCTGTCTCTAAATAAAATACAAAATAGGGCTGGGGATGTGGCTCAGTGGCTGAGTGTCCCTGAGTTCAATCCCTTGTTCCAAAAAAAAAAAACAAAGACAATCAATTCCTTTGGCTTTCTTTACCTCTCATATAATAGGCACTCAATTAATACTATTGTGGTTGATTTGATTGACAGTCCTAGGGTTTTTAAATATTTCTCACCTCGGCCAAAATTGAGGGTAATTTTTCCAGACTATACTGAACCATGAGAAAGCATGTGCCTCCTTCCTACCATCTTCTCCCATAACCCTATACTGAAGAAGTTTAAAGTGCCAGTATATCATAGTTTCCCCTCTTACTGACCACACTCTACAACTCTCCCAACCAAGCCCCTTCTCTTTTTCCATCCTGTGGTAGGACATAGGGCACAGTGAAAAATGAGGTTTCCATTGCTCTGAAGTTATGTGAGCCTTGAAGAGTTCAAGATGTTCTCAGTTGCAGGAAAATTTTCACTTTCTTTGTACAATGCATACTTTACAATCATTTGTAACAGTAAAAAAAAACTTTTTAACCAGCCTCCATGCACATGATTTTATATATATATATATATATATATATATATAATGTGTGTGTGTGTGTATATATATATATATATATATATATATATATATATATATATATGATTGTCTCACATTGGGAATAGTTCCTGGAACAAACTACACTTTTTGAAGAAGGGGTCACTTACTATGTTCAAGGTTAAGTGATATGTCAAACATGGGAGTTATATAAGACAAAAACCATGTCTGCCAGACTTGGTTTGATGTTTTAATATTTACATTTGACATTTTTTCCTATAAGTACCTTTAATTATGCTTTACATCATTTTAAATCACAGTGACGAATACTTTTTTCTGAAGTAATGTCATCTGCTTCAGTGAAATATCAATATTTCCTTTTTAGCTTTAACTCCTAAAATTCCAAATACCAAAAGTAGGGAGAAAGACAAGCCAAGAAATTCCTGATGCAAGTGTTATTGCAGCTCAGCAATGAATGGGATATTTTCAAATCTATTGGCCTCTTGAAAGTAAACTCCTAATAATTACAAAAGGAAGAGTGGCTAAACTGTTGTATCAATAAGTAATTGTATAACTCCTACTGTTTCTCTCACTGGATTAAATAGGAGACAATGAAAATCTATCAGTGACTTTCAAAGTCTATAGGCTGGACTCATTTTAATGACTTTTCAGAGTCATGTGATCAAAAATATTTATTAATATATAAAATAATGAGTCTATGTTGCTCTCAAGTACATGTTATAATCGAGATCCTCTTAAAAATAAGGGCATTCTGCTTCTTCAGGAATTGAATGCCACTGGATAGAAAGTCTAATTACTGGAGTTTGCAAGTCTCTCTTCCAGAAAATAATGGTAGAGATAGACTCTTGGTATTTAACTGCTACCTGACTTTTGCTTGGCTTGCATGTCTTCTGGATGAGCTTTCCATTTGGGTAAAATTTTATATTGGCTAGTTACATTTACATTTGGCATTTGATAATATCTGTGCTAAAATAGATGCATTTTTCTCCTTTCAACTAACTTTTCATGTCTGTCTTGTCATTCCAATGACTTTAGTTTCACTTTTTGGAAAAGAAATACAAATCCTTAGTGAATATTCAACCCATAAAATAAATTCACGTGAGGAAAACAAAAGTTTAAAAAACACACGTTTTTTTTTTAAATTATCCTAATAATTAAAATAAAAAAGTAAAGAAACATATTTGCTTTTATTTTTTCTCTCCAGGGAAACTAGCAAGCTGAACTCTACCACAGTATCCAGTAATCTCCATATAGTAATCACAGAAATATCAGACTATGAATAATAAAAAAGAACAACATCTCTACTATGACTACTTCTATAATGTTCATACCTTCTGTTACCAACAAGCATTGAGACTACTATGAGATAGAGTCTAAGCTAATTGCTTTCTTTACTATCACACTTATTCTTTAAAATAATCTGTGCAATAGGTATCACTATTGTCTTAGTCTGTTGTCTGCTGCTAAAAACAATACCACAGGCTGGGTGAGTTATAAAAATAGGTTTATTTTGTTTTATGGTTCTGGTCTAACACTGAGGTGTCCAGTCTGGTGATGACATTCTTTCTGGCAGAGTCCCAAGAAGGCACAGGACACTTAATGGTAAAGAGACAGGAAGCATATGAGAGATATAGACAAACTGGCTTTTATAGTAGACCCACTCTGGAGATATCCTATTAATCTGTTAATTCATTAATCCTACAAATGGATTAATCCATTCATGAGAGCTGAACCCTAATCACCTCTTAAAGACTTTTCTTGGTCCCTCCTCTTACTATTTCATAATGGGAATTAAATCTGAACATGAGTTTTTCAAGGGTACAGAACATCCAAAACCACAGCATTACTCCACAAAACAGAGATCTGAGGATCAAAGAGGAACATTAACTTACTCATGATCACATAAGTATGAAGATGAGAAGCCAGTACTCTGTGCTGTCTCTAATACCACAATCTGATGTTATTCCCTAGTCCATATTGCTTCAGAACATCAACTACATGGTAAAAATGCCACAAAACAAAATACTAAGCTCCTTTCCTAAGCCCAAGATAAATGATTGGAAATGATTGTGGTATCCTCACAGATCATTACATTGATAGCAAAGAGGCCCAGATAGTCCTTGGAGCCAAAAACTTACTCTTTTGCCTCACCATGCATACTGAAGAACAGACTCATATTGCTTGCTCTTTCTCTCTCTCTCTCTCTCTCTCTCGCTCTCTCTCTTTGAAATAGCGTGCCACATATTGCTTCAAACACTTATTGCTGCAAGTGAATTGTTCAGGTAGAGCCATCTTTGCACTCTGCATTCAATAGCGGTATTGATAAATAAATCTATGATACTGTGTATGTTGTTCGATGGAGTGCTGATGACAAATCATTTTGTCTACTTTTCTTCCCCAAATCCCACATTTGTACCCAGTGAAATCAGACCACAATAAATGGAAAAGAACTTTTGAATGGGTAGCCTCAGTCATGTACAAAGAGATAAACGGAGAAGGCTATTCCTAGGCAATGTTTATGCCTTGGTTCTGGCAGGAGAAAGAAGGCTAAGAATTGATATTAAGTGAGCCTCATGTATTTTTTGCCATATTCTGGCAAAGACCACTTCCCTTGGGTCCACCAGCAGAATTACTATACAGCTGCCAACAATATGTATTCCCCATTTCCCCTAACAAGAGGCCCAGGCAATCACCTTAACTCAACAACCCTGGGGAAAGCTGGGGTTCCTTCTAATGAACAACCTTTGACCACAATAACAGGATAGCCTGAATTCTGTAAGAAAAAGCCAGCAGCAGACAGATTTCACAACATAAGTACCTAACATCTGTAGGACAGGACAAAAAAACAAATCTGTCAAACCAAAAATTTATCAAACCAAGACCTTGAGGCTCCTCCAGGAAAGGCTGCTCAGAAAGTTAGGCAGAGAGAGGATCCCTAGGATAACTTTTAAATGTAAAGTCTTTGTAACTCTCTCAGTTTGTTTGCTTTGAGATAAATTCTTTTACACATCATTGGGCCAATTTTTTACAACTTAAAGCATTTTATGGAAATTTTAAAAAGTAATTTAGAATCTCTTAATTTTCCATGCTGCTAAGCAGAAGAGAGCAGTCATCTAACTTAAAGGTGGAGGTGGAGGGGAAAATAAATTTAAATAATTTGCATTTGACTTGGAAATACATTCTGGGATAATTGTCTGTCTGTGGATTCAACTTAGTTTTTGTTCAGACTAATATCTCAAGTGGTTGGAAGTTCCTGGATACTCACCAACTAGCACAGTGCAGGGAACCTAGAAACCGGGGCTTAATCCAGAACCTGGGAAGTACCATCTTGTGTACATGAACTATAAAGGGGATTAATTGCACACAGTTATTCTGGTCTTGACATATTGCTACAGTCATGAAGTTTCTCTTTCCACAGCCAAAGGCGGTCATTAAATTTTTTATTTGTTTCTGCATTCTAAAAGATGTTGACAATTATAAAAAATTTAAACTTCTTTATGGAAAATTTGGAAAATACAAAAATGATAAAATAAAAACATCTATGGTACTACCATTTAAAAAGTATAGTTATTATTTCAGGCCAGTTTTCATAAATAATTACAAATGTAGATAGATCATGTATTTAAAATTTAACTGTATATTTAATCTTCTTTCCTAAATTATTTAATATTTATTTTGAACATTTTCCATGTAAAATTTCTTCACAAGTAAATTGAATCATGTTTAATTTTTTAACCACTTGGATATACCACAATTTATTGAATAACATGTATTTGAACATTGAGGCTATATGTAATTTTTTACTAACCTTATGAATATTAGTGGGAATAACTTTTAAATGTATCTCTGATTATTTCTTTGGGCTAGAGTTCTAAATATTGATATTATAACACTGAGACTGTAAATTTTTGAGTCTCTTGATAACAAACTGATTTATGAAAGAGTATATAAATTTACAATGATTCCAGCACTCAATAAAATTGTCTACATCCATTACACAATCCAAGGTCTAGGACACATATATATAAGCATATTTAGGTTAGAAAATAGGTTATTAATTATTATAATTTTATTTATTTTTTATAATTTATTTTTATTTATTTAAGTTTCTAAGTTTTGTATTCTTCCTTGAAAGATCTAAGTGCTTCACCAATTTTTAAAATTTAGATGTTAATGTTTTCATCATTGATATATGATATTTCCATTGAGTCTTTTATTTATTTATTTATTCTGTTGCTGAGGATTGAACCTAG
Source organism: Glaucomys volans (assembly GCA_020662805.1). Lineage (NCBI taxonomy): Eukaryota > Metazoa > Chordata > Mammalia > Rodentia > Sciuridae > Glaucomys > Glaucomys volans. The sequence continues at coordinate 421,894 of JAJEJO010050692.1, read as the reverse complement.
GGCATTAGCCATGCTAAGCACTGTAAAAAATAACACAATATTGTTAAGTATATACCTAATTATTTCATATTTTTATGCTATTGAAAATATTATTTCTTAGGAGGACAGCCTTCAATCCTTGATAGTCAAGTATAATGTTAGCTATAATTTTTATATAGATGCCATCTATCAGGTTGAGGAAGCTTCCTAATTTGTTGAGATTTTGTTCTATTATGAGAGTAGTAAATTTTATCAAATAGCTTTATGAATCTCTTAGTGGTACCATATTATTTTTTCTATTTTGGTCTGTTCACATGGTGAATTATTTGTTAATTTCAGAGTGTTACCATAAGTCTACCCGGATAAATCCCTCTTGGTCATGAGTTATAATCATTTTAAAACCTTTTTATTCATTTCATCAAATGAATTTCTGTCTATCATAAAAATATTAACGTACTGTAAATTTTTGTAATTTTTTTTCTGGTTTTGGAATACAGTGGTATGAACATCTTAAAATGAGTTTTGTAGTTCTACTTCATCTTCCATGTTTTTGATGTAAGGGATACTCAGGTTATAATATTCCCTAATTAACCTTAATATGCCTTTGAATATGTAGTGCTATGTCTTCTATCTTACCTAACATAAATGATGTGTTCTTTTGTACTGTTCAATCTTTCTAGAGTTTTAAAAGTTATGCTAATCCTTTTGAATATTATTTATTTCCATTTCTATTTCATGTATTTCTGCTCTTTATTCTTTAATTCCTTGTGCTTACTTTTTTTATTTACTTTCACTAACATTTTAAGGTTGTAGATTAATTAATGGATCTGAGAACTTTCTACCTTTTTTGTTTGTTTTATTTTTTGGTTGTGGGGACCAAACCCAGGGCCTTGCACACGCTACCTTTTCAATATAAAAAATTTTATATATTAATTTACCTCTAAATACTTCCTTTGCTATATTATACAAATTTGGATATATTGATATTCATGTTAATTGAGGTCAAGATATTCTCTTATTTCTTTTGTGATTTCTTCTTTATCCCATAGAGTTAGAAGTATGTTGCTAAATTTCCAAATATGATCCAATTTGGTGATAACTTCCTACACAATTGCTGCTGCTACTATTGTTTGGAGCATTTATCCACTTTGATATGTTGCTGCTTTTTCCTGCTTTAGAAAGTGAATTACCTTCAACAGCAATTAAATAGGAAAAAAGAATCATATATATTTACCTAAATATTTACCATCTTGCTGCCTATAAAATTCTATTTTGACAGTTTTTTTGGTCTGTATCTTGTAGATTTTGCTCTATGATGTTACAGCAGATCATGTATTTTTAACCTTATTTATTTTGATTGGCATATGGAAAATATTCATTTCTTTTTTCCTTCATTTTTCTTTTTCACTTATCCTTCTTCACCTGGAAAACCAATGAAATATATAGCATTTTTTACATCCTCTCACACAACTGTAAACCTTATTTTCACTATATTTTTTATTTTGGAGTTTTTTAATCTGTTGATCTTATCCATATCTTTTGTTTATTTTTCATCACATTCATGCTGTTTTTTTTTTTTTTTTTTTTTTTTTTTGGTGGTGCTGGGGATTGAACTCAGGGCTTTGTGCTTGCAAGGCAAGCACTCTACCAACTGAGCTATATGCCCAGCCCCCTTTTGCTGTTATTGATTGTGAATTTTATGGTTGTAGAGGACATTATATCATTTTCATTGTTGTTGGAATTTGTTAATATGAATAGTTTTTAATTAGAGTCAGTTGCATCTTTTTGAGAATTGCTCTTGAAATTTTAGTTTGGGTGCAGAGAAGCCTTTATCTAGGTTTAATTTCTCCCCACTACTCAAGTGATACACTTCTGGTAAATCTATCAATGAAACAATTTTCTTTCATTGATTTTCTTTAGTACTATTTTTTGTATATACTTGACTTTTCTGTTCTTGTTACTATCTTTCTACTAATATCATTGCCTCCTACTACTGTTTTTACTATTATTCTTTTTACTACTTTCTTTGACTTTATGCTGTTGTTTCTTTTCTACCTGCTCAGTTTGACCTCCCTAAAACTTTGGTGTGATGTGTTTTCATTTTAATATGCTTCAATATATTTTAAGCTTATCTTTTGACTTCTGCTTTGACTCACTGATTGTTTAGGAGCATTTTTGTTTAATTTCTGCATATTTTTTTATTTTCCAGTTTCCTTCCCTGTTACTGGTTTCTAGTTTCATAACATTGAGGTCAGAAAGGATATTCCATAGGATTTTAGTCTTTTAAAATTGTTAAGCTTTATTTTGTGGTCTAACATGTGATCTGTCTCAGAGAATGTTCCATGTGCACTTGAGAAGAATGTGTATTCTGCTGCCATTGGCCAGATTATTCTGTGCATATTTATTGGGCCCATTTGGCCTGAAATGTAGTTCAAGTCCAGAAAATCGATTTTCTGTCAGGATGGTTTACCTGTTGTTGAAAGTGTAGTACTAATTAAACCAGATGCCTATATTACAGCATATACAAAAATCAACTAAAATGGATTAATTATCTAAACATAAGACCTGGAAACATAAAACTCCTAGAGGAAAAGCTTTCACCATTAATGTTGGCAGTGATTTTTTGGATAGATCACCAAAATTACAAATAAGAAAACAAAAATAAGTAAGACTTCATCACTCTTAGACATTCTTAGACAAAGGAATCCTACAGATTAGGAGAAAATATTTGTGAACCTTATATCTGATAAGAGGCTAATAATAAAAATGTCAGGAATACATATATAACTCAGTAGGAAAAATGCATAACCTGATTAAATAATGAACAGAGAGCTCGAGTAGACAATTCTTCAAAGAACATATAAAAATAAGCATCATGTATGTGACAAGATGCTCAATATCACTACTCATTAGGAAAATGAAAATGAAGTCCACCATGATATGTAACTATTATAACTTAGTTATAACTTTTATATGTATAACTTTTATATATATATTATATATACAATATATAGTATATCATATATATTGCATATATAAGTTTTATAATATAACTATTATGATGGCAAACATAAAAAAGTCAAGAGAGATTTTTTTGGTGAGGATGTGGAGAAAAGAGAACTCATCTATACTGTTGGTAGGAAGATGCATTTGTACAGCCATTATGGAAAAGAGTATGTCCATTTAAAAAAAAAAATAATAGAACTACCATTTTATCCAGCAATCTCAGTACTATGTGTAAAGGAATGGAACTGAAACCATTAAGTCAAGAAATAAGATCACTACAGCACTATTCATAATAATTAAGATAAAAAACAAACTAAATGCCCAATGATGAATGACTAAAGAAGTTGTGATATGAATAATATTTACCACTTTTTATAGATGGAAATCTTTCCATTTGCAGCAACATGGATAAAGCTGAGGGACATTATGTGAAGTGAAATAAGCCAGACAGAGGAAGAAAAATGCTGTATTATCTATGATCTCCCTTATACCTGGAATCTAAAAAACTGTTGAATAGAGAGTAGGATGGTGGTTACCTTCTTAAAAGGAGGCAGGAGTTGGGAGAGCTAAGTCAAAGCTTGCAAAGTTGCCTTAGTAAGTCTCCAGACCTCAAATATAGCATGAGAACTCTAGTTAATATTATTGTATATTGGGAATTTTATAAGAAAGATTTTAGTTGTTCTTACCACAAAAAAAGGCAACTGTGTTAGGAAATAAACATGCTAAATTTCTAATACTAATTTTTCACTCTGCAAATAATATCAAAATATTATCTTGCACATACTTTATGTTTTTTTTTTTTTTTTTCTGAGTGGAAAGTAAAGTTTTATTAAAGAAAAGTAAAAGCAGACTTCTCCCGGGTGGAAGAAGGGGACCCAAAGGCGGAATCCATGTGGCGAGTAAATTCTGTCCTTTTTTATAAGTTTTACTCTCCTGTTCCCTTCCCCCCTCATTTCCTTCCCCCTGTTTAGGTCCACTTTTGCAGGTGAGTGGCAAAAGCAGAGAAGCAGATGGGCAGGGGGAGGGCTGAAATGATAGCAGGTAATGTCCCAGTGGGTGTTAATTAGCAACTCTTTGTCTATAGTTCTCCATAAGGGCAGGTAAATCTGGTAATCAATGGGCTCCAGAGATCTCTGACATTCCATTCCCAAGGGCAGCCTCCAACTTCCAGATGCAGGTGGTTTTCATGTCCTCCATTTTCTCGATTTGACCCAATTTCTTTTATTTCTACACTAACTACCTAACCAGTTCTGGCTTCATTTCCCCCTTTTGTTTAAGGAACTCAGCTGCTTGCTGTAAGGAAAGTGGACAATGACCGCTCTGGCTGCTTCGAACCTGGAAGGGGGCGGAGTTGGGAGCAAGCAGTTTGGAGTTTCTTTTTTTTTTTTTTTTTTTTTTAGAAATCGGGTCTATCAAGGGGTCTGCAGTAAAAGTCTGGTTGAGAAGAAATAGGCTGGAGGGCCATTTGAGAAATGGGCAGTCTATAAGAGAAACAAGAAGTCATGAGTACCGGGATAACATTAATGCAACAGTAAATTCCACAGCATAGGAACACACCCATGAGTATTATGGTGACAATAGAGGCTAATAATGTTTTCCACCAGGAGGTACCAGAAAACCAGGAACTAAGAATTTGTCCCCATGATAAGTCTGGGGAGAACATGGCCTCTATTTGAGAGTGCAAATCTTTAAGGATGTCAGTCACATTGCCAGAGTTGTCAGGGATGTAAACACAGCATTCAGTTTTGATAATGGCACAAGTGCCACCTTGGGTGGCAGTGAGGACATCTAAAGCCATTCAATTTTGTAGAATAGCTTTCCTCATGAGTGTTACTTCTGTGTTCAACAGAGAAATACTTTCCTCAACGTCATGGAGAGCAGTTTGAGTGTTATTTAGGGTCTCCATGTGCCACATTACATCTTCTAAGCCAATTTGTGGGAACATTGAAGCTAGATGATCATACCAACAGAAAACAGACCATCTCCATCTATGTCTGAGATTGGGGAGATTTACTGGCTGTTATATATTTGGGGTCCATCTCCCTTGCATCCAGGGGTACCCAATAGTACATCTTCCTATCCAGCCTGGTGGAAACCAGGGCCATAAGTTGGTTTCACATATCCATTGCATCCCATTGGGTGCTGGCCAGCTAATTTCAGATCTAGAGAGCCAGTTAGTTCCAAACCAATCATTGGCTTGTAAAATTACAATTTGCTGGTGTAGTGACTCAGGGGTCCATCCTAATTCTCGAGTACTATTAGGCCATTTGTCATAAGTATGATTACGTTATTCCCAACAGATTGGGGCTTTCTGGTTTAGATGTCCAATGGTGAGTGTAAGCCATAAATATCCATCCCAACCTGATAATAACCATCTTTATATCTGTGACATGTGGATGGTAAGGGTGGAGAGTTAGAAGTGGAGGGGCCTGTATGTGACTTTACAGTGGTAGAAGTTTGAATGTTGGTTTGCTTTAAAGCGAAAGCCTTTTTATGGCCTGGTTGTGATAGAGTTTCATTTATAGGCCATAAACTAACATTGGCATGAGTCGCATTTTCTAAAGAGGGTTTTTCTTCCTTCTGTTCTAATATTAAGGATTGTAAATTCATCCAGTCACTTCCCTGTAAAGGAGACACCCACCAAGGTAGTCCCAAGGTGCTGGAAAGGGGTAATAGTTCACATATCCAGCATAAACAACAAAATGATAATATTAATAAACCTATAAAACTTTCATAACAGTACCTGACACATACTGAGTAGATGCATGTAAGTTATGTTTGTTATTTACTCAAGTTCTTTGAGTTCTTCTCTCCCTACTCAAATAGGCAAAAGACTTACCAGTAATGTAATCTCCTACATGAAATATTTCCTTATTTCCCAAATCCCTTCCCTTCACATTATTAGAGATGTAATTTTCCCCTCCTTTCAAAGTATTTTAAGTAGTCCCTTTGAACTTATTATTGGATAAACAAAATATCCATACACATTTCTAAATCCTCCTATGGGGGCTTTACAGTCCCTAGTTGAGAACCACTGAGAGGAAATCTAAATGAGTATTTAATAAAAATTTTTATTGAATTGGGACATATCTCAGTGGTAGAACAGCATGTGTGAGGCCCTTGGTTCTATCCCTAGCACCAAAACAAACAAAACAAAATAGACATGAGAATTCATAGTGAACAATCATATATTTATCTTTCAATTACTGTTTTGTAAAAAACAGATTAAGTCAATAAATTTGCATTACAGTCTTCACATATTTATGATTCTTGAAGTATATGATTAAACCACTAATGTTCTATGTGATTCATATCCTATTTCTAATGAGATATTTTCAATATTTCTCTAAGAGATGGTAAGCAATACAAAGTACAGGGTGCTTTCACAAATAGTTTGTCAAGGCTGAGACTAAATTGCCAAATAAGATGTGAAGCACAGATATATGGAAGAAATATGAAGCATATTATCATTCAACATGAAGGTAAGTTCATTGAACTAATAAAACAAAACAAAATAAAATCTTACAAGAATTAGGAGATGGTAAGTATAGGTTTTAAATGTAATGGACCTGGATTTGAATTCTGGTTTGATTATTTACTAATTTTCTAGGTGTGGGAACTTTAACTTCCTCTCTTACAAAATGCATGTAATATTACCAGACTGACTATTGTTACACAGGGATTATGGTATGGAGAGTTATCTGGCACACTCACCTTGGATTCAGTAGTTAGGGGACAACAAAACCTCTGTAATCATGACAATTAATAGTTTATTATAATATTTACAAATTTCAAATTTAATGCAGAATCTGTCACAAAGAAAAACATCAGTTTTTAAAATTAAGACAACCTCCAACCCTGCACTCAGATGACTTGATCTCTCTCACGTCTCCTTTATCTTGGCCCTGTTGGTTATGGAAATTAAATGAAATGATGAACTTAGAGTAGTATCTTTGGTATAGTCCTTTCCTTGAATCGTCAGTTGTAAATTTGGGGAAATGACCTTCGGATCTTTTTGAAAACAACAATAGGAGTACTTTGGGTTAGGCAGAGGGGAGTAAAGGGAGAGGAGGGGGATATGGGGGTAGGAAGGACTGAATGAATCAGACATTATTACCCTATATACATATATGATTACATGACTGGTGTGATTCTACATCATGTACAATCAGAAGAATGAGAAGTTGTACTTCATTTATATGTCAAAGTGCATTCTACTGTCATGTATAACTAATTAGAACAAATAAAAAACAAATAATTCATAGTGAAAAATGTTCAAATGCAAAGAACCTTAACCTATTTTTTACTTTCTTTGCTTTTAATTCTTAATAATAATATCTTATAAGCATATTTGAGGTGAGATTAGTATTTCCTTGAAACAGAATTTTTTAAGCATTTATATACATAGTATCTGCAGATAATTTTTAAGATTAGTTTTGTTTTTTAAATGAAAGTGACATACTTTTGTACAAATATATGTGCATGTTTGCTTTTGTTTCATTTAAGACTGTGCCTAATCAGTACCTCAGCCTTGTAAATTACCACATAGTGTTCCATAGTAAGTATATACTGCAGTTTGTTCATTTAGTTGTACCATTAATATTCATTTAGGGATGTTTACAATTGATAACCATTACCACATTGCTCCAGTGAATGTTCTTATACACACATAATATTTTTCTAGTTTAGGTATTGAAATGTAGAATTGCTGGATTTTATATAACATTAATATTGATTTCATTTGAATTGTCACTGTCTAATATTAATTGCTACTGTCCAAAGGGGCCATTCTATTTGACTCTCTCATTAGAATTGTGTGATAGCACTTGTTTTACCACACCATTATTAACATGCAGTATCTTCAAATTAATTTATTATTTGTCAATTTGATAGTTTAAAATAGTATATCATTGCTGTTCATTTATATTTCCCAATGTACTTGATAATGGGCATCTTTTATGTATTTATTGGACATATACATTTCCTTTTCTGTGAACTACCTTTCTAAATTATTTGTTTATGTTTTTGTTGGATAATGTAATAGTTTAGATTTGAGCTGTCCTCCAAAGCTCATGTGTGAGACAATGCAAGAAAGTTTGGAAGTGAAATGATTGGGTTATAAGAGTCTTACCTAATCAGTGCATTAATCCACTCATAGTGATTAACTGGCTTGTAACTGTAGGCAGATAGGGTGTGACTAGACAAAGTAGGTCACTGGAGGCATGCCACTGGTGTTTATGTTTGTCTTGATAAATGGAGCTTTCTCTCTTTCTGCTTCCTGATGGCCATGTAATGAACTGCTTTTCTCCTCCACACCCTTTGTCCTTGGTGTTCTGCCTCACCTGAGGTCCAAAGTAATAGAGTCACCCATCTATGGCCTGAGATCTCTGAACCTGTGAGCACTAAATAAACTTTTCCTTTTCTAAATTTGTCTTTTCAGCTCTTTTGGTCCCAGGGGAAAAAGAAAACCTGACTAAAACAGGGATTTTGTTCTATTCCAATTAAATTTCATGAGTTCTTTGTGTATTTTGATATTAATGTTTTGTCTGGTACATTGTAAATAATTCAAATCATTATGCTTAATCTATTGCTTTCTGTTCAAATTTGTTTAAAATATCATTTCATTGAGAAGTTTTTATTTGCTAAAGTTAAATATAGTCATCTATTAATTGAAGTGTGATGTTTACTTTTTAATTTATTCCCCACTAAAAATCCATACAGTGAATTGACTTCTATTTTTATGTAATGTTATTTTATAGTTCATTTTTGAAAATCCATGTTTTTTAGGTGATAGGTGTATCAATTTTTATTTGTTTTTAAAGACAAATGGCCAATTGATCTAGAATTATTTGATTGAAATTACCACTTTACCATGCACTAAATTTTCAGGTGTGCATGGTTCTGTTTTGAAGCTCTGTTTCATTGATACTTTTGTCTAATTCTATACTAGCACGGTCCTCTTCAAATTATAACTCGATATTTGTTTGACCTATGAGGGTCAGAGAAATTTTCACAAAGAAAGTGACATTTAGCTAGGTACCAAAAGATGCACAGATATTCATCAGGCAATATAAAGTAAACAAGGCATTTCAGTTAGAAGAAGCATGTGCCAATACACAGAGAGACGAAATTATATGGTATATTTAAGGATTCTCAGTTGTGTGTTACCAGTAGCGGACAGTCCTCATAGTCCAGGTAGGAGTTTGGCACCAGAGAAGAAGATAGGGGCCAGATTGTAAGAGACTTTGGTTGCTCTGTTAAAGAGTTTGGAATTATCCTCCAGACAGGATATAGATATTATGAGCTTTTGACAAATAATATAATCAACTGTGTTTGGCAGATGCACTAAGATGGCTTAAAGGGGGAAAGTGGTATAAATGCCGTAGGAATTCAAGGAAAGAAGAGAACTGGATAAGATTGTTCAATCAGTAAAATTTTATAAGGAAACTATTAAGCTGTGTTAGGATGGTAGGCCATGACACTGACTCACAGTTTCAGAGAAAACTGTTATATGCTTATTAAATATATGTTTGATTATTTTGATCTTATTTTAAAAATAAGGGGTGATTTTAAATATATAAATCCACAGTATATTAGGTATATATATCTTACCATGCAATTTAATTAAAGCCAGGGCTGTCGTTGCTATAAAATTGTGCAATATGGCTGCTTTAAGTAATCAATCTTTAAAATGTCAAAGATTTTTATTACCAAAAAAAGCAGCACTGATTCTGTTTTTGAAACGGATGAAGACTTAGGTGCCGCTAGTTTAAAAGGCAGCTTGGAAACTCAGAATGAAGGAAAGAACAAGTGAAAAAAATCTAGGAGAATTGCAAGTGGACAGCTAGGCAGAAGTGAATTATTTGAGCTAGCAGAAAACAAAAAAGCAAGATAATTAAGGTACCTAACTTAAATATTTTTGACTTCTGGTACAAAGAGAGTGTTAATGGGACATTTTAAGCTTTGAAATATAATTGTTTTAAATCTTTAAAATCTGCAATTAATCCAAGATAAAGGCCAAAGTTCTTTTTAAAATGACTAGAATAACCCATTGATAAAAGTCAGATAAATAAGTCAAAAGTTTAAAAACTTTCATTGATGTCTATATTTTTTTTTCATTTCTTTATGTGAAATTACAGGGCTAAACTAATTTTACTGATTTTAACTAATTTATTATATGCACAATATTCAAAATAATTTTAAGATAAATATTAGGGAGCAGATAATGTGGTCTGTACCAGTTTTTTCTTACTTTATCTATGTCTTAGAAAATCCAAATTGTCATGCCTTTTATTCTAACCTGATGATTCACCACCAATTACACAGTGGCCACATCCTGAAATAAAGGCAGAGTTCAGCAGGGAGAAACTTAACTCCCCTCTAGGATATGTTCTGAAACTTCATCCTCTGAATCATGGGAGAATGTCACACCCTTTGTGCCATAATATCTCTCTGAGTAAACTGCTATTCTGAGCAACTGCTTAAAACGGTTTGGTTCTGTGTAGTCAAAATATTTTAAAGGTTGTAGAAAGATTAAAATATGGGAAGAGGCCAGATGGTTAAATTTAATAAAATAAGTTATTTGTAGACAGCAAATAAATTATGCTAAAATTAAGGTTTTCAGCGAGATGATCAATATTGATACTTATTTATTTTATTTTGTTTTTGAGGATTAGTCATTGTTTATCTTTTTTAATTTTGGTTCATTTTACACAAATGGAGTACAACTATCATTGTTCTGGTTGTGCACAAAGTAGAATCACACAATTTGTGTATTCGTACATATACATAGGGTAATGATGTTTGTCTCATTCTATTATCTTTCCTTCCCTGCCCCCTCCCCACCCCCCATTATCCTCCATACAATCCATCCATTCTTCCCTTACCTCACCCCACACCCGTTATGTGTCATTAACCACTTATTAGAGAAATCATTCGGCCTTTGGTTTTTTGGGATTGGCTTATTTCACTTAAAATGATATTCTCCAACTCCATCCATTTACTTGCAAATGCCACAATTTTATTCTTCTTTAAGGCTGAGTAATATTCTATTATGTATATATACCACTGTTTCTTTATCCATTCCTCTATTGAAGGGCATCTAGGTTGGTTCCACAATCTAGCTATAGTGAATTGGGCTGCTATAAACATTGATGTGGCTGTATCACTGTAGTATGCTGATTTTAAGTCCTTTGTGTATAGGCCAAGGAGTGGGATAGTTGGGTCAAATGGTGCTTCCATTCTGAGTTTTCTAAGGAATCTCCATACTGCTTTCCAGAGTGACTACACCAATTTGCACTCATAGAAATATTGAAAGCAATTATGAAATTCATTTGGAAGAATGAGAGACCCAGAATAACTAAACCAATCCTTAGCAGGAAGAGGGAAGCAGGGAGTATCACCATACCAGACCTTCAACTATACTACAAAGCAATAGTAACAAAAACGGCATGGTATTGGCACCAAAATAGGCAGGTAGACCAATGATAGAGAATAGAGGACACAGAGACAAACCCACAAAAAATACAGTTTTCTCATACTTGACAAAGGATCCAAAAACATACAATGGAGAAAAGATAGCCTCTTCAACAAATGGTGCTGGGAAAACTGAAAATCCATATGCAGCAAAATGAAACTAAACTTCTATCTCTCATCCTGCACAAAGCTCAACTCAAAATGGATCAAGGACCTAGGAATTAGACCAGAGATCATGCACCTAACAGAAGAAAAAGTAGGTCCAAATCTTCATCATGTCAGCTTAGGACTAGACTTCCCTAATATGACTCCCAAAGCACAAGAAATCAAAGCAGGAATCAATAATTGCGATAGATTCAAACTAAAAATCTTTTTCTCAGCAAAGGAAACAACAATGTGAAGAGAGAGCCTACAGAGTGGGATAAAATCTTTGCCACACACACTTCAGATAGAGCACTAATCTCCAGAATCTATAAAGAACTCAAAATCTGTACCCCAAGAATACAAATAACCCAATCAATAAATGGGGCTAAGGAAATGATTCTCTTTCACAGAAGAGAATCTAAAAGCAATCAACAGATATATGACAAAATGTTCAACCTCTTTAGTAATAAGAGAAATGCAAATCAAAACTACCCTAAGATATCATCTCACCCCAATTTGAATGTCTGTTACTAAGAATACAAGCAACAATAGGTGTTGGTGAGGATTTGGGGAAAAAAGTACACTCATACTTATTTATTTTAAAAAGTGATGGTCTGGAGATTGGGGAATGTAGCCCTGTGGTACAGTATTTGCCTCTTATGTGCAAGGCCCTAGGTTTGATCCCCAGCACCAGTAAAAACAGGGTGGCAGTTTAAGATGATGAAAATATTCTGGAAATGGACAGTAGTGATAGTTGTACAACATTGTGAATATACATAATGGCACTGAATCATATTGTTAAACTGGAAAATTCTATGCATGTTATACAATTTAAAATAAATTTTAATTCTAAAAATAAGAAAAAAACAAAGTTAAGGGGTAATCATAGATTCCTTTAAGAGGAGGTTTCTTTTTCTGATAAAGTAATAGTCATTCTATACATTGCCATCCCTGTTCAGTTTCAGGTCTCCCCGTTTTTTAGTGCATGGAACCTAAATAGGGGGAAGCTATTCCTTCTCCAACCTCAATCTAGGAAGAATACAAGAAATTTAAACTGAAGTGAGAACAGTGTGTGAGTCAGGAATAGATAAGCTCTTAACAGAGAGTAATTATAGTTAGCAAGTGGTTAAGAGGTTTCAGAGCCTAAAATGATGAGCTTTATACCAGCCTCTGATACCCCACAACATAATCAGAGCCAATAGATTAGTCAGGCAGCAAACTGCACTTTTGCCCAGTCTAGGATCTAGGGCAAATGTTCAAAGTTAGGATGGTTCAAAGGGAATTCTAACTAGACTGGGGAGTGGTACCAGTAACTGATTAAACTATTTAGGGTTGATAACAGTCTAATTTCTCAGAGTAGGTTCTTTTTTTTACTTCAGGTGTTTTGCCTTCTGATCTTTCTTTTGATAGATTCATACCATCTAGTCATAAAATTCATGCAGTTATTTTAAACAGATATATGGACATAAAGGAGTCTCTCTACCTGCCTGTGGCTCCCATATGATTTGGTAACAGATCCCAGTGTGAAAAGCAAAGCTACCATTCATGAGAATAACAGCCAAGACTGCAAGCTATTGCATATCAAACGTACTTCCCTAGTTGGTGGGTTGAATTTAGTTGTTAGGGTAGATAGACTCTTGTATACTATCCTAACAGCAGTGACTTCTTTTGTTGATTGATTTTATTGAGTTAGATTTTCTTTCAATTAAGATATATTTAAATGCATTTTCCCCTTTTAAAACTATTTAAAAATTTCCTTAGTATACTATAATTTACATACAAGTAAATACACATTTTAAGTGTACAGATTGATGAGGTTTGACAAATGCAACCCATATAATAACCACCCCAATTAAGGTTGAAATATTTCTTTTGTGACCCTTTGTAGTTGATCTCCAGTACCTCCCCCATTCCTGTTCTAGGCTACCACTGATTTTTTCTTAAAAACACATAAAATCCCTATAGATCCCTTTTATATATTCTAGTATTTCAAGTGAATGAAATCTTTAATATATTCCTTGGTGTTTGACTTCTTTTGCTCAGCATAAGTTCTATGAAATTCAGCCATGTTTTCTTTTAAAATTTATTATGTAAATATAACATAGATTTTATTAGTCCAACAGCTTATGGACATTTGGGTTCTTTCTAGTTTGGGCTATTATAAATTATGTTGCTATGAACCTTTACATATAATTCTTTCTGTGCACATATATTTTTATTTCTCTTGGGCAAATACTAGAGAGTGGAATTGCTAGGTGATGTGATAAATGTATATTTAACTTTATGAGAAACAACCAAATTGGTTTACAACATATACCACTTTAAAATTGTACCAACAGTGTATGAGCATAGCTCTGAGTGGCCATTGACTATCTCAGTTAGAAGCTATCTAATTCTGAGAATTTTCTTGTTTGTGCCCAGAGCATCATAGAACATATAGGAGACCATCAAGCTAATATTCTTCAAACATAGTTTTCTGTATCTGATTTTGAATCTTGTAATAATCTAAGACATTTTCCTTAGTATTTTTAATATTTTTTCAAGTTCTAAAAGATATTACTTTCCTGCCCTTGTCATAATTACCAATCGATGTCTCTTGCTAATGAGCTATGATTCTTGTGACAGGCTGATAGGCTGACTAATTAACAAGGTTTGACTACCTTCTCAAATAAACTGGCAAGACTTTGGGCTTTGACACTGAAAAGTTCTTTGAAGTTTACTTACCAATCTTACATATTATTTATTAATAATAAATCCAGGTTTGCTGAATATGGAAGTTTGTCTTTAGCATGTGCTCAGCATACAAAGCTATCTTGAAACTCTCTTTAATGGATTGTCTAACAGGGAATGGATGCAATCTCAACTCCTTTGCTATGGATAAACACCTACCAAGAATATTATTATTAAATAATTTTCACAAAAATACTTTTAAAAGCTGCCATTTAAAATATTATATTAACCAAATAAGATTTTTACAAGAAGGTCTGAACCTGATAACTTTGGAGACTGCCTTTTCCTCATGCATGTGTCAGTTTTACTCCACACTTCTGGTAATAAAAATAATAACACACATATACCCTGGGCAGAAATAACGAATAGAGAAAAAAAAGAATGACAAGACCTTAGTAAGGAAACATTGTGAGAAATGAGATTTTCTATTCAATGAATGTCTCTAATTAGCAAGGTGCTAAAGCATAGTAGAAAGAGTGAGTTTAGAGTAAAAGTGTAAGTCGCATTTACACTACTTCCAAACTGTGTGACCTTCAGTCACGACCTCTCTGATTCAAAATTTCTTTATGTGAGAAATTGGTATAGAAATGCTTATGTTACAGATCCATTGAGAGAATTCAAATAAAAGCATAAAGTCTTTGTAAAATCTAACTGTTCTATAATGGTAAGAGAATATCAAAGAATTGCTCATTTATATCCTAAAACAAGATAGGTAAAGGCTTTTGATTAGAATGTCCATTGTAATGGACATGGAATTGCACTGTCCTGATTTCCCTTTGTAATGGCAAAAAAACCCTTCCCTTTTCTGTCTAAAAGTCCACAGGAATTAATTGACAATAGACCAATTAAATAAGAGAAAGGGCATTCAGATATATTTCTATGAAAAGAGGAAAAATAATTGCCTGATGGAAAAATCACAAAAGTGTGATGTGATCACACTAGGCCAACATGATACAGAAACACATGTACCCCCTTTTCCATAGAGGAGAATTGAGAATGTTAAGAGAATAGTAAAGGACTTTTAGGGGAACTTAGTGGGCTCAGAGAGCATAGAATGGCCTGGAACAAAGACCGTTGGGACTGCAAAACAGACAATGAATTATAAATAATTTTCTCTCTACAGGACCCAAAATGGATGATGATATGTGACAAAAATCTGTCCAGATGTGTTAACTTCAGTCTCTCTTCCTTACATATGAGTTTAGCTAAGGAAAGCTCAGGAAAGGGACAAGAGATAGCTGTTCCTTTTTGGTGTGTTTGGACTTTAGACAGACAAGGACTTTTCATGGTAAATCCTCTTCCAACATCTTCTGCTCTCTAAATTCCTTTAGTATAAAATAATCAGCATACTAGAAACCACATTTTTCAATGACAATACCTGGACCCCTTTTCCTTCAACAAGGGAAATATTGCTCAAGCTAATGGAAGTGTAGCCAGCAGAGACTCTTCAGCTTTAACCTCCTTCAGAGACTACCTCACCTGCACAAAGCTACCTCATGCCCTCCCCATGGGAAGTGTAGGGAAGGAAAAAATTTTTCTCTCTATCTTTCTTAATTCTTATTTGGGAGGGACTCTTGTAATGAAAAACAGATTAACACAAGAAAAACAACCTGAAGTAAATTAGTATGTATACCACATGTATACATTAGCGATAATCCAGATAAATGAGCAAATTTCAAGGGTTGTCTTAGATGTAACAATTAAGTACAATCTTTCTCTGAAATAAAGAAAAAAGGGTATGGGTAAAAGCAGGGTTAAGATGGAAGACAAGAGAGGCATCATAAAATAAAGGTAGGGTGTATTATACAGGTTTAAGTCAATATCTTCTCCAATAATTTAGTCATTACTCTCTTCCTAGTGCAGAAAGGAAAACAGCCTTAGGAATTGAGATTTTTCTTTAGGGACACAAATTTTGCTAAAAAATATATGAATTTTCAGAGCTTCTCCTGTGTCTGGGGTGTCTGAAATTAACCTGCCCCAAATAATCTTTATCCCAGAGAACTATAATTTGGGGTAGCATATTCTGCAGGAATATTTTGGCATGACATACCTGAACCCCATTGATGTCTACATATAAGTGATTAAGGTAATGATACAAAGACCCAGGATAGAAGCAGGGAAATCTTTTAACATGTTATGGTAGTTGTCCAAGAGAGAGAGATGATAGAAGCTTGTGGAGAAGTAGAAATTGAGATAGAACTATGTATATTGAAGATATGCTTTGGATGTAGATTCAATAAGATTCAAGGATGAGAGGAAAAATGGAGTAAACTGTATGCCCTAATTTTTGGAGACATATGTGGTTAAGGTTTATTATTTGGAGAATATTAATTTTGAGATGCCTAGTAGAAATGTAGTTGAATATGTAAAAGTGATAAGTGGATATGAGTTTGAAACTCAGAGGAGGAACAAGGACAGATGGAACTGAGAGAAGAAATCAGGACAGAAAATAAAGATATAGGAATCATGTGCATAAGGACATGGAACCACATGAGATCCCCTCCCTAGAATAGGAGTCCTTGTATTTCTCTGCATTACTTCAGGTATGGAGAAGAGTGTTTGTTGATCCCATCTTAACAATATTATATGAATGCAACACTTCACTAACTGTTAAATCCAGTAATCAGATTACTTAGAAAGAGGCCTCATTAAAAAAGAAAGAATACTGGTTTCATAGTTGTATTCTTTAAGTCAATAAGTACAGAACTTCTACCACATGCTAAGTGATTTATATGCATTTTATCCTTTAAACTTCAGAAGACATCTCGGTGGGAATAATCATCTTGATGTTATAGATAGGGAAGCCCCTGTTCAAAGAAGTGAAGCAATTTGGTCTGAATTACACAGGTAGTAAATAGTGGAGGTGATTTCCTGGCCCTTCAGCCTCCACATGCAGCACATGATAACACCAACATTAAAAGCAGCCATTAATGGAGAACTGTTATGGTTTGGGCACAATTTTTGAGTGTTTTCCTGAAAAGTTTGTGTTGGAAGTTGGATCCCCAGTGTCGCAATGCTGGCATATGATGGAGCCTTTAAGTGGTGGGGCTTAGAGGAAAGTGATAAAGTCATTGGGGATGCTGCCCTGAGACAAGATTAATGAAATTCTTATGGAACCCCAGTTAGTTCCTATGAGAGTAAAAATAAAGAGGAAGACTAGTCCCTACCCAATCTCTGGTTTCCTGTCTTGTCATATGATCTCTTCCTCTGTCATGCACTCCCACAGTGATGCCACAGGGGATCCTCAGTTGAGGCCAAATCAGTAGAATAAATCACCTGGAACATCCCAGCTCCAAAAATGTGAACTGAATGTCTTTCCTTTGTGAAGTATCTATCCTCAGTTATTTTATTGTAGCAACTTAAAACACTAGTACAAAACCCACTATGTTGAGGTCTAGGGTTAAAGTTCTTTAGATGCCATATATTGTCTTATTCTCACAAAATCATCTTATCCCTATTTTATACATGAGAAAACCAAAGATTTATATATGTAAAGCACCTTTTCTAAAATTGTACTGTTGATAAGTGGCAGATTGGTGCTTAAAATACCTATTTGTTTGAACAGAGCTTTCATCTCTTGGGATCTTAGGTAAATAGAAAGGGAAAATAATCCCCTAGAAGGGGATATAAATCTCTCCAAATACCAAGAATACTGCAGGCATAACATTAAAATAATGAATATTTCAAATGATAAATTTTATTCAAAATAAGAGGTTGAAGGTGATTATTAAAAGTCAGCAAGATGTTAGAAAAGTGCCTTTTCATTTATTTTCTAATGTTATCTTTAAAAATGGTAAAAGTGTGAATATGATTTTATTTTTGCTTTTGAATTTAAGTTATTTGTGGCTATGAAACAGGTTGAACATCACCAACCAACATGGAACTGAACCCAGGGCCTTGGCTTGTGACAATAGTATTCTCAAGCAGTGAAAATGAAGTTTCTTCAGTTAGCCAGTTTGGAAAGACCAGAAGATATCCTAAAGTCAAGAATATTTATTTTATTCGGTCCAATACCCCTCAGCACAATATCAACATAAAGTTGTATCTACAATTTCTCTTCATATAGTCTTTTGGCCACAAAGAAAGGGATTTCTAAACATATTATGAATGTATATAATTTCAATAGGCATTCAATAAACACATAGATTATCCATAATATATTAATAATTGCTCTGCAGACACCAAATTGTTTTTTATTGTTTTGAACAAGACTTTTAGGGTGACCTAATTATGAACAAATTCCTCTCTGGAGAACCCTTAAATATTTAATTGATCTGTTTGATTTTTTTTCCCAATGGTTAGCATGAACTCTGAAACTTACTAGACACAAATATCTGTTGCTTTAATAAAAAAGCATTCAAAACCTCAAGCAAAGTAATATTGCATAGTGTGAATTTTTAGGCATCATCGCAAACCCATTGGTTTTAAAGCCAGTGTGTCTCCTATAAGTAGGGAAGCCCTCTGAAATAAGGTTCAAGCCCAAAGTAAAATAAATGTCTTATTGCTGTAATCCTTTCAAAAACAAAGCTTGAAGGGCTCAGTACAGAATTTGGAGAGTGTCAAATACAGGAAAGTAGTCTAATGCTTTCCACTACACAGACTTTTGTTTGTCAACAGGGAAGGGACTCATAAAGTCTGCATCTGTTTGGTTTGGTTGTTTTAAATTGTTGCCAATAAGTCACTTTTTGAGGTGTTTAGCTCAAAATATTTTAAATGAAGTGTGAATATTGGTCAAAACTTATGCCTCTAGAAAGGAAAAGTCTTTATCCTCTGGATTTGTGAAGCTACCAACATACAACTCAGTAACTAATGATGGGACTTTAAATTCATTCATCCAGGGAATGTGTAGCTTATACACATTCCCTCAGGTTAGTGCTCCACAGAAGCATTAAAGAATTCCCTTAGACTTTAATGTACATATATTATGTACATTATAATAATTTCCTTTGGGGAAAGGAGAAGTAATGATGGTTCACTTGAGTGGCATTCATTCCTCTGTCAATAAAAACAAGTTTAAATGCTCCAAGTAAGAATTCTTTAAGCATGAACCAGAATGGAAATTTCCACTTGACTCATTTAAATCACCCTGCCTTTTAATCACACCACAATTATAATAAATTTGGTAATATTCTGACAATCAAATATTTTAAAATATCTACTTAGGAGGCTACATACATTTTAAATATATATTGATAGAAGCACACTAAATGTCTATTTTCTTGATCTGCATTTAAAGTTAACAAATAATAATGATAATGAAGATTAGGATGATAGAAGCATCAGAAACTGCCCAGGATATTCAAAATAGTACTTTAGCCAAGCTTTATATCCTGTGGGCAAATACATATCTAAATACATGGCAGCTGTCAGACGCCACCTGAAGTAGCAGGAGTGTGTTTCTCAGCAATGATTTTTCTGTCTTTCAACATTGTGGCTCTAGGTGTTGTGAATCCAATGTGTTGTCATATTTTTATTATAATCGTTCAATTATATAATTTGAGAATACTTAGGCTTCTTTGAGCTCATCTCTTTCAACTTCTCTCCCAATAAAGCTGTTCTTTCTATAATATTTGTGGCAGATAACAGTTTAGACTTTGAGTCCAATGACGAGAAACTCACATCCTAAATATGCAGCCTGTTCTATTGTTGAAGAGTGCTGACTTTTAGAAAAGCCAATTTCTTTAATGGGTCAGGTCCATTTGCTTAATAATTCTAACCATCATTACTACCTGGGCTGATACTGTAGATGTAATATAATAACCTAAAGCAGAACTAAATTAGAACTAAAATTTCTTTCAGCCCTAGGACCATTGTGTTAGCTTTCCATTTCTGTGACAAAATTCCTTGAAAGTAACTTAGAGGAGGAAAGATTTATTTTGGCTCATGATTTCAGAAGTTTCAGTCCATATTCACCCTGTTCCTTGGTTTTGTAGAGAAGCAGAACACCATGGTGGCTGGTTCAGGGTAGAACAAGCTTCTCACCTCATAGCAGACAGGAAGCCAAGAGAGAAGGGGCCAGCAACATGATATACCCTTCAAGGACACACCCCCAGTAACCAACTTCCTCCAATTAGTCCCTGCCTCTTAGAGTTTCCACCACCTGACAAAAGCACCACCACTGGGGACCAAGTCTTCAACACATGAGAATCTGGAGGACTTTCCAGATCTAAACTATAACAACCAGGTTTCATTTGGACACTTTGTAGACCTGATGAACATAAGTAGTCTTCTTTCTCAGTCTTAACCTAAAGATCTGCCCATAAGTTATGGTGAATCATTCATTTGTACAACAAGCATTTATTGACCACCTGCCACAAATTAGGCACAATGTCATCTGTTGAGGACACAACACAATGAACAAGGAGAAATAGTGCTTGCCTTCATGGAACCTAGATTCCAATGGAAAGACAGACATTAAATGAGTTACCACAAAAAAAATGTGTGACTACTAATAATAAGAGATTATGTATGAAATGAATATGTAAAATAAATAATTCAGATGGAAATTGAATCTAAATTGAGGTATGGGTGTCTAAGGAAAGGTCTTTTCCATCAAAGGATCCTGAGGTTCAAAGAGTGAGTTGCAGTTAGCCAAGATAAATGGACAGGAAGACTATTCAGGAAGGAATTAAAGCATGTTGAAGGCACTGAAGAGAAGTGGTTAACTGATTAAGGACCTAAAATATGGCCAGTGAGGGTAGAGAAGGGTGAAGGAGAACAAGAATGACTCCAAATAAGGCTGAAAACTTAGGCTGGTGCTACATGGTGTCAGGTGATTGTTCTGAACCAATGCTACCACTACAATGAAGTGAGGCTATGCTGAAGAGAGTCAGTGTTCTTGGAAGGATCTTGAAAGTAGGCATCTCAAAAGTATGTACCAAGGAGACTTCACCAGTTGTTCTCATAACTCATTCAGGTGTTATATACAACTATACAATCAGCCTATCAATACTGGTAAACGGTTCACATGAGTATCACAGCAAACTCGTCACATGTATCTTCAAGTCACACTTCAGTTGCCCTTTTCTGCCTAGCTTTGATGGTCCAATCTTATTCAGATATTATTTTTTAAACCAGAGATCACCTATATTATAAAGGCTATTCAATGTGGTTTGTGAAAATACTGTTCATTCCTGGACATAGAACTGGAAACCATATACTGAGGGTAGGGTTGAAAATTGAAGCAGTGTGCAAGCTCATTCTGCCAACAGCAGTAACATAAAGCTAAAGAAGGCTCTGCAGCCACAATGACATGATATGAATTCATAAATGTGGATTAACTCTGCAACTAATTTTCTGTATAATCTTGAATGGGTAAATTCTAAGACTCAGTTTCCTCATTTGAAATGTGGAACTAATAAAACCTATCCAGTAGGATGGTTGTAACAATTAAATAAGACACTTAATGTGTATGAAAGAACCTGGCAAAATGCCTAACATGCAGAAGATAAAAAATGATGGATTTATTACTTAATGATATGTCACAGAATAATTTTTCTCTTTTACATAGTCATCATAGGATGATCATTCACATCCAAATTATAGTAACTTATTTATACTAATATTATATTTAGACATAGATGCCTTGTTT
Source organism: Glaucomys volans (assembly GCA_020662805.1). Lineage (NCBI taxonomy): Eukaryota > Metazoa > Chordata > Mammalia > Rodentia > Sciuridae > Glaucomys > Glaucomys volans. Next base: position 399,969 of record JAJEJO010050692.1, on the reverse strand, counting down.
GGGTATTGCTAGCTTTCCTTTCAACAGTGCTTTGTTGTTGTTGCCTTTCCTCTGTGTGTGTGTGTGTGTGTGTGTGTGTGTGTGTGTATGTGATTTGAACCATGGGCCTAGCACATGCAGGGCGTGAGCTCTATCTCTGAACTACATTCCCAGACCCCAATTTCTATAGTGATTTTATGCAACCACAGTACTAACATTTGGAAAAAGTCTTAAGAAACCATTTGCATCCTCACCTTTTAGCAAAAACAATAAGATTTCTAACCCTGAAACATAAAAAACACATACATATATTCATATATAAATACATATGAATGCTAAGATGCTAATTGATTTTCACCTTTGGGCCAACCTCTGAGCTAAGATATGGAGATTTTAAGATTACTAAATATAATCTAAACCCTCAAGAACTTCATGGGTCAATATGTATGGTATATATGGAAAGTGGAATTAATTGTATTATAGGATAGAATCAAGTGATATATGACAAATATGTGTGAAACTATATTACAAGACAGAATGAACAAAGTGTTAAATACATTCTGTAGGATTACAAAGGAAGGAATAGTGAATTCTACCTGTTGATGTGACCACAACAACTAGTCCCTTTATTATGTGTATCTGATATCAAAAGGAATGCTAACATCTCCAGACCTACTTGCTTCACAGCAACTCAAAAATTGCACTTCATCTTATAACTTCTGAATTCATTCTGATTTGAAGCATATTTTTCTTAAAACAACCAATGAACAAGTTTTCCTTACTATCCAAGCTATACTAGGGATTGTGGGGAATAGTGCAGAAGCAAATTATTTTTCCCTTCCCTCAAGATATTTTAGAATCCATAGGAAAGTGGGAAAATACCTCAAATGCCAATTTAAAAATAATAAAGTATTATTCACTGTGGAGCTACCTCTGAGTACGTTCAGAGAAGAAAGCTCAGGCTTAGTTGCAATGTTTATAAAAAGGCCAAAATGGTTGTTCTAGTAAATTTGAATGTAAGTTCCACTTATAGAAACTACTTACAGATGTTTAAAGAGCTGTTTAAATATGCTTCACTGAAAAATAACTCTAAAGAAAAATATAAATTCAATGTATCAGAATCTCTCCCAACCCTTGTTAATTTGAATTTATAGCTCATTGCTGTAGAGGTGCTTTATTTAAATTCTGTTAAAATCCTTGGCTGGAAAATTCTTAGCTCACCCAAAGACAGGTAGGTTAAGCACGTCTTAGTGAAGATAATATAAAGACTTAGGGCTCTGGGAGTTGTATATATTTCAGAATAGGAGTAACCTGCCATAAGAAAAAAGCAGGGAGGCAGAGAAATTCTTGCCTTTGTTCGATGAGCCTTTGAAAAGGGTGTTTTGAATTTTTGAGGTGCACACATCATTTTGTTACTGAAATTCCAAAACGAGGTGTGTTTGGAAAGAAGCTAACAGGGAGTAAGGAATGGGGAGAGTTGCTGAAAGGCATTAATGAGTTAGAAGAAGGTCAACAATCCATTCTGAGCTCATTAAATCTATTATATGAGTTCAGAGTGGTCCCAGGTGCAACTTGTGCTGACTTAACCAGAAAACCCTCTTCAGCCCAGAGCAATGGGGAAAAAAGTAGAAAGTAAATCTGATGGTGGTTTTCAGGCTACACTTTCCTCCAAAATATTATGAGTAGAAATTCCAGCTTCTTTGGTTTGGGGTGAGAAGATTTTTAATATAAGTATAGTCAATGACAATTGTGCTTAAGAGGTGAAAAATTTTATTTCATTTCAGAAACCCACAGAAATAATTTAAAAGTTCTCTAAGCTAGTCATTTTACTACATTGAGATATTATTCTCTGCCTGTCCTTAAAAATCAGTCTTGTCTCCTTGGCCTGGCAGTTCTCAAACCTCAGTGTGCATCACAAAAACTTGAAGAAATTGTATAGATTGCATTGCTCCTGAGATTAGCACTGGGTTCTGAAAGATCAGTGACACGGAAACAAAAAACTATAATAATAATGAGAAACTACTTTTTAATTCATCTTAGAAATGGTTTTCATATTTATTATTGTTTCAAGAGGAACTTAGTTGAAGAACAAGCTGTCTACATTTTGAAAGGCTTGCTTTCTTTTTCAAGAGTTCACATGTCCTCTTAGAAACTCCAAGGACTGCAATTTGGTCATTTATTTGTTTGTTTAAAAAAGGCAACTAATTGTCATATCATTCATCGTGAGTTATATTTAAAGACAATAGAATGAGACAAACATCATTACCCTATGTATATGTATGAATACGCAAATTGGATGATTCTACTTTGTGTACAACCAGAAAAATGATAGTTGTACTCCATTTGTGTACAATGAACCAAACTTTTTTTAAAAAAGATTATCTTTTGATGCCCATCCTCGTTTTTTTAAGATTATGTTTTTTTCTAATTCAGAATAAGCATGATCCATTTTACATTTATAATTATTTTATAAGTGAAAAGTAAAAATTACACTGGAGTTAAGTGAATAGGCTAACATCACACAATTAACTACTGATCTAGAGAAGGTGATAATTTATGTTTTTTCAATGCCAATGCAGTATGCTGTCAGGCATTGCTGCATTCAGCTACAAATATGGATGGAAATCTTTTGGAATTGACATTTGAAACACAGATAATATTTCTTGGCTCCACCATGCTCTTACCCCATTACCCTTTACCCCTATCACACCTCATCTACTATATACATGAAGTTCCTTTTCCATCCATTAAGATTTTGTTATTTGAAACCCTTAGAAAGTGAGGAAGTTGTTCTCCTAATGACATGAATTTGCGCTGATCTCCATTTGAAATCAGATCTAACCCTGAGCACTGATGCAGTTTTATTACACAGCTTGTGCTTGAATGTGAATAGATCCAAAGGTGTGTGCTGAATACACATCCCAGAACCCCTTTGAATAATTAAGGAAACGTTGATTTCACAAAGTCAGCTCTCCTCAGCCATTCTACATATGGCAGGTTCAGGAATAGCACCTAAATTGCTCAAATCATTGAGTAAAATTCTGTGTTTGCTTTATCTGTTCAGGCAAGACTATGTTAACAGAATTCCTTTATTCACCTGGAAATTGTGTGACTTGGGATGGAAGGGTAGGGTAAAGTGGGCATGGGAAAAGTGTTTTCTAGGTGCTCACTTTGCATTTTGTTCTTTTTGCAAATAGGCCTGAGGGCTGTTCTTGGGAACCTGCTTTGATGGTGCGGTACTTTAGTCTTGCACCTATATCAAAAATGAAAATGCCTAGCTTTCTTATTCTTCTTCAACAGAATGAGTAGTCCACTAAACCTGGAGAAAATCATAATTTGCCAATAACTACAGGTGAAGACTTTGCATTTCCTAACTTTTAAAGTGTGTTATCTGCTATGTTTTCTGTATACCTAAGAAACAAAGATCTTTTATATCTTTATCTTTTACATCTTTGTTGTTAAAAAGACAATTTTACAAAATATTATGAAATCATGACTAACATGCAGAAATGAGAATGAACAAATGCTAAAGATTTTGTTTAATTTATTAATGCAGAAATTTGTGAGGGGTTAACAACCAGTCCAAGGGAAATTTCAAGAAAAACAACAACACACTTATAGGTCAGGAATATTGGAATGGGTGTGCAAATGAAGGTAAACTGAACTTTTTCAAAGTTGCAAGGGGGATTGAACATCTACCAGCCAGTGGATAAGAAACCATAGGCGTCTTGCTGCCAGGTCTCCTTGATTCCTGAAATGCTTGAATTGCCCAAAATATAAAAATATTTCTTGAACCTTGTTTTAGGATGCCTTCAACCTACCATTAGACTCTTTCTTTCTCCTCTCTGTTCTTTTGAAATGGCACTGTTTAATCATATGCCAACTGCAATCTCATGACAAGGAAATAGAAGAAGAGATTAGCAACTTCAGAGAAAAAGTCAGAAGCTAAAAGGTCACATTTTCTCATTCAGTTTCCACTATAAATTCCCTTTCCTCAAAGAAAGGGAATAATCCAAAGTACTACTCTTCACCCCACATCATTAATCTCAACATGTTGCAGTAGTTTGCTTTTGACTTGGTGAACTTGCTTTCAGTTTTGTTTTGTTTTGTTTTGTTTGGCAGAGTTTCTATTTTTCTTTTCTGTATATTTCATTCACTGAGAGTATAGGCAGGGAGCTAATACACACAGACACACAACATACACCCTACATATACATATCATACATGCACACCTTAAAATTAAATCTTCATGTTTTCCCTAATTATGTTACCATTTACTCAACATCCATGCTAAAGATGTAAAGGAATGACTAGTCCAAAATACTACATAATATGCAAATCATGAAGTGTAGCTTTAGAGTATGTTTTGGTACTCATATTTGAAATCATATGTGCCTTTTGGAAGCATTCATTGAATTATAATGAAAAAGTACGGGAAAGGAACCCTTCAGGACTGAAAGTATGGTTCTACTTCAGCTGTGTTTAAGACCAAAGTGAATTCCATTTACCTTTTAACCTCACTTTGCAACTCTATAAAATGAGTGGATTTTAACAAAGTGATCTCCAAAGCCCCTTTCAGCTCTGAAATTTCAGGATATTCTGGGCACTGACATTAAACCAACAGTAAAACAAACAAACAAAAACAACCCAAATTCAAACTTAATGGGGCACTGGGATGCTATTCAATTAACTCTTTCGTCCCCTTAACTCTTCTCTGTGGCCTTCCTGTTAAGTATAGACACCTCTCATAAGTATTCGCTTTCCCCTTAATTCAGTAATGTGAATGGCCACCATTTATTGACTACTTCCAAGTGCAGACACTCTGTTAGGCACACTATATGCCTTATGTCAATTATTATGACAACCCAAAGAGGTAGATATAATAATGAGCTCCATATTATAGATGTAGAAAAGAGGCTCCAGTATGGAAAATTACTTACTCAAGGACACAGCTAGTAGGTATCATTGCTAAGCTGCTAACCAAATCTGTTTGGTTTCATTTTCAGAGCTCATTTTCACCAAACCATGCTGCTTTCTTATATATTTATCAGAGTTTTGTGCAAACTTTGAAAGGTATTATGGAGAATATAGTGTTGTAGAAGATTTGACTACTTCCCATAAAATTTTTAAGTACAGAAGTGATTATTCAATTAGGTTTTGGGGAAAAATGAAAACTGCCTAGAAAGTAAACATTAAGGGAATTACATATCAATAAACTGAACACAAAATATTATAAGAATAAATCACTCAGGAAAGGAGAATAGAGATATTAAGTAGGAAGTTTCTTATGATCCTATTTATGCACTTCTGTCCAAGTCTGAAGTTTCAGTTCTGCCATAAATTGCAGTGTGAATTTGAACAAATCTTGTTTCCTATGTAGGTCTTACTTTTCTCGTTTCTTAAGTGATGAGAATAACTAAATGAATTCTCATTCCTTCCCTTGGATTCTGTGATCATACAGCCACTTGATGTTTTCTTGCCTATATCATCTTAAACTTTAAAATGGACACTGAACAGGAGGATTTCATGTGTGGGGATACGATCCAATTGTTCATAAGAATTCTTTAAAGGGAATGTGTCTTTGGAAAAGCAGCCAGGGAACTTGCAAACTTGCATAGCCCTTTTGGTCCAAACAAAACAGAAAAAAAAAAAAAACAATTGCAATGTGGGGAGTTCATTCCATACCTTTTTATTTGAAATTTGTCCATTGCATCCTTTAAAATAGAACACATTTGTATCTAATGGAGGGTTTGGGCAAATAGGAGATGCCTGAGAAGTGTAGACTTAATCAGTACATCTGGTACATCTGGTTGAAATGAATAGATCAGTCAAAAGGTTAAAGCTGAATAGCCCTAATTGCTGAGAGTTCAGATTAGGCATATTCTATAGCTATAAAAACCCCAATCATCCATCATTCCGCCTGGTTCTTCTTCACAACAAATGGAAAAGGATGGTGAGGGCATGCTACCCTGACACAGTCTCTAATTTCCTGAAAAAACAGCCCCCTTCCTCCCTCATCCGGAATTCAGTTTCAGAAATGAATCAACAAACAAAACCAGGCCTACCTTTGCCTGGAAGTGTAAGCCCCCTATAAGAGGCAAGATGGCTCAGTACTCTTAAAGCATCAATGCTTTATAAAATGAGAAGGCATGATTCACTCTCAGTGCAAGCTGGAACTTCCAAGTACTTGAAGTTGTGATAAGCAGATAAAGGAATTCAAGCATGGCAAAACCCCCGTTCTTTTTCCTTCTTTCAGTTACTTTCAGTTAAAAACCAGAGCTAATCCACTTGTGGATCCCATCTTTGGTTTAGGAATCCAGGCATTTAAAGTTGGTGTGGATATGAGCTAAAGAAGGCAGACATCCTAAAGTTTAGTCCATCAGGGTGGTCTTCTCTTCAAAAGTAAAGTTCCGTCACCCTTTTGTACCTTTTATTTTTGTTGTTCTCAATCTTCCCTTTGTCTCTTCCTGCTTCCCAAGTGCTTTCTTATTCTTCTCCCTTTCTTTTCCTTTTCTGCCCACGACTTAAGCCTGTCTGAACTCCCTATAGCTTAACTCTGCTGACAGCCAGACAGAACCAAAGCAGTTATTGGGCCCTAACCTTCAGAATGTTCAAGTGTGGTCTTTGTAAACTCCCTGAGATTAAATGCCCTGCTACACACTTTTGCATTCTCCAATAACTCTACTGTTGAATGCTGTGCAAATGGTTAATAGACCTTTTTAGTTCAATGTAGTGGGTGATTTACTCCTCTGACTTCCATATGTTTCTGGTAATAAGACATTTTGTCTTTCTACAGCTCATAGAATTTGACATTGACATGAAGACTAAAAGTTTGGCCTGCTTGAGAGACCATAGATTTTTTTAATGTTCCTATGCTATCAGTATTGAATAAGACTTAACAGCTTCTAGAAGAAAAAGTCAAAGTTGTCATTTTATTTGAAAGTACTGGAAAAAACAATTGGAGGAACTTCTTTATAACAATTCTTGGCAGCAATCACTATTCTGTTTTGCTCCCAGACAGACATCTTACTCTTAGGAAATGATTTCTGATTTTACGTAAGCTCGGATTTGTTACTGCTCAATAGAACAGAAATTTTAATACATCATTCCTAAAAGGCTGTGTGGGCTCTTCCACCCTCACATTATAATATGCCTTTACTGAGACCATATAATCTAACTTGTGTAAAACTTGTCATTATTAAGGAAAAGAGTCCAAGTACAACAAATCAAAATGGTTGACTTTCTCAGTTGGGAAAACCACAGTCCCAGACACATTTAATCATCATGCCAGTTCTCACTGAGGGAAGTTTCAGCCACACCCAGTCGTACAAGTTTAACACAAAACACAGTTTTTCATCCTTGCTGCCTTGAGGAAAGGAATTCAACACAGAGCTTTCTCTTCATGCTCCTGTGTGAAGGTGCATCTTCAGTACATTCATTCCATTCTCCTCCCAGTCATGGAAACTTACTCTCTCTCTCTCCTCTGAGGGAAAATATAGCTTGTAGGTCAGGTGAATTGAGCTGTGATATACTGTTTTTCCACTGCTACTTTTATTATTTCATTCCTCGTTAAATATTTCTTTACTGTAATACAGGCACTTAAACCAAGAGAACTTGTATATAAAGGGAATAACCAAAAATACCTGGTCATTTATTCAGCCTGTTATGATCCAATTAAAGAATGAATGCATTCATAAGTTCACATACTTAAGATGTGTTTGGTTTTCTTAAGAAGGATATGGTAAACCCAAAGTAATTCTTAGTTATCATCTTAGTCAAACTTGTGTAATTTTTCCCTAATTTCTCGCACATTTATTGATCTTCAGAGAATATGGACACAAAACAACTGCTTGAATCTTGAAAGTTTGAAATAAAAGTTCAAAACTAATTGTTTTGGTATTGGGCCTTATAACAATTAGACAAATTTGTTATGGTGACAAAACCGTATTATGTGTAGGCAGAGCAGATTATCTTTGTAATGTGAACTCAAGAGCTATAGGAAAGCTTCTCCATCCCTTCAGAATTCCTACCTTTTAGTTAGCATTCAAAATCAAAGAGACACGTTTTAGTCAAAAGTTTTGATTCTTGTTTGTAATTTAATACACACAGACACACCCCTATATGCTCATTGAAACTCCCTAAACTGTTCTCAACAAATTTATACTTGACTGTGAGTGAGGGAGAGATACTGGATTTTGGAATTGGGTCTAGGGAGAACATTTGGTGACCAGCACATTAAAAGGTCCACAGAAGGAATCTCATTTAGAGGGATCAAGGGGCAAGCGTATGGACACATGACAAATATTTTTGTGATTCACCTAGACTTCACTCTTAAAATGCCACCAGTGTGTTTAGTTCTTATTCTTTATTTACCATCCTTTCCTTAATTTTTTAATGTTCTCTCTGACAGCTTAGGATAAAGACTCAGGTCCTCACCTGACCTTTTTTTAGGGTTAAGAGCATGTCTTCTTCTCTTATATACTCTCCAGTTTTTACAGGTCGGTACAACAAAATAAATCAATGGAAAATATTGTCTGGCATTCTTGTTCTAAAAGAGAAGCATAAGTGATGTATCTGAGAAGAGTGCAAAAAGGAAAGGTAAGCATTCCCCTCCTATGAATCAAACACACAATTTCTCCCATTACCTCTAAGACTAAGCTTCTGCCATTTGCCTCCAGTTTGCACAGTCCCTAACTGAACTATTTGTTGTAGGAAACTAAGCAAAGGGAAAATCAGAATCTCTTTAAAGATAGAAAATAAATACTACAGCAAATGGTTTTACATTCTTACACTGATCATTACTTCTTCCATTGGAACCAAACAAAAGAGGAGAAAACAAAGGAAATACCAAAATGGACCAGCAGGAAATATAATTCAATTTAATTAAACTCAACAGAAACATATTGAACCCCTAAAAAGTAATAAAAGAAGACACTGTTCTTGTCTGCATATTCTAGTTGGAAGGAGTTAAAGACAGGTGTCGACCCATGAAGATAAATAATTCTAACATAACTTAGCATTAAGAAAGTTCAATAAATGAGGAAGAATTTAATTGCTCTGAAGCCCCAAGTGAACAAGACATGATAATACTACTATTTGGCTTAGTAGTACTACTAACAACAGCAACAATAATTATTATCCTCTGTTGAGGTTTATTATATGTCAGATGCTATTGAAAGCACTTTTGTAAAAATTCTCTCACTTCAGTTTTTGCGGGGTACTGGGGATTGAACTCAAGGGCACTCAACCAGTGAGCCACATCCCCAGCCCATTTTTGTGTTTTATTCAGAGACAGGGTCTCACTGAATTGCTTAGCACCTCGCTTGTGCAGAGGTTGGCTTTGAACTCAAGATCCTCCTGTCTCAGCCTCCTGAGCCGCTGGGATTACAGTCCTGTTCCACTCTGCCTGGCACTTAATCTTCATGGCGACTTGATCAGTTAAGGATTATGATTGTTCTCCTGTTCCAAATGAGAAAACTGAAGTTGAGCTATGTAGTAACTTCCCCATAATCATACAGCTAGAAAGTGTTAGAACTAGAATTATTCTAGAGCCTACATTGACAAGACAGATATGGAAAAAGAAAAACTCACATTTAAAATGGTCTCTGAGGAATGGGTTGAACTTTAACATGAAAAGAAGGACAGGACCAATAAAAGCAAAAATGTGAAAGTTATAACGCATACTTGACAGGTTTAGAGGGTTTCCAACAGTTTAGTTTGACTGGAGCAAAGCCAAATCTATGGTCCTAGTGATAGAAAGAGCCAAGTTAAGAGGAAAACCAGTTTATAAGGAAAGGTAATGAGTGTGACCGAAGACATGCAATATCTTCACTTGTGAATTCCAGACCCATATATCTAATCTCATTGAGAAAGATGGAAATACAAATCAAGAACTGAATCTTAGGACATTATCATAATGATGGAATAGGAGGAGAGTGACCCATCACCTATGTATGTGGAAACAAAGAAGTTAGAAGGGTAAGAAAAAAATCAGATGTTTTCAGCAGAGTGAGTGCCATGGAAGAAGTTCAGGGTACCAGAAGAAGGTATTTAATCTCTAGTGTCAAATGTTATAAAATTGAAGAGAATCAGGACTCATAGTAGGCTAAATTGCTACCACTTATTGATCACTTTCTGTCCTCCTGGTACTTTGCTAAGTACTTCACAGGAATCTTCCATTTAATCCTCAGAACCCCTTTTGAGATAGACTGTTATTTCACCCATTTAAAGATGAGGAAACTGAGTATGGGTTAAATAAAACTTGACTGAGTACTCATAGTTTAAAGCACAGCCTGGACTTAAATAAAAATCTGCTTAACTCTGAAGCCTGTGTTCTTTATCTCTAAGCTCTATTTCCATTGAATGTATTGAAGAGTAGGTCACCCCTGAAAGAGAGGTTTCAGCACAAATAATGTGTAGGAGTCAGATAGCAAAGCCTGATTGGAAAGGAGGGACAGATATAAGAATGATTGTGAAATGAGTGGGTGGTAAGCCAGTGGAGGTTATGTGTATCAACTTATTCTGTCTACAATTCAGAAGGGTTGGCAAAGGAAGATAAACAGTGGGGGTGGGTAGCCTGGGGTGATAGAAGAGTAGAGAGAAGATTATTGTAGGATACACAGGAGGACTGAATCTATTGTTGTCTCAATACTAGCCAGTGGAAAGGGAATGAGAAGACATAGTTTATGGAGTAGGAATGTACCAGAGAAACAAGGGTAAGATTAAAAAGACAAGGGGCATCATTACTCTATGTACATGTATGATTAATAATAATGATATGAATGTAAATCTTGTACAACCATAGAAATGAAAATTTGTACACCATATGTGTACAATGAATCAAAATGAAGTCTGTAAAAATAAAAATAATAAAATAATTTTTAAAAAAGAAAATAAATAACTAATTAATTTTTTTAAAAAAAAGGAAAAGGGGAAATTTTTAACTTTGAAAGAAGAAAGACATTTATTAGAAAGCCCATTCTCTTAACCTCTTCTCCCATCCTTGATCCCGTCAAACATGATCCCTGTGTCTGATTCAGTGAGTATATAAATTGGTTAAGTATTACCTATTATAACTGGAATTTATTACATGAACCTTTATTCATAAAATAATTAAAATGTAAGATGACAGTGAAGCACAACTACAATTAATTAGAACATATAAACAGTGATAAAATTAAAGGTGTCAGGACTCTAGATAATAACATAACATGTTATCTCTCTCTGGTAGCTGAGTTTTCATAAAAATGTTGGAAATAGAAATTTACACTCACCCAGGTGACCCTCAGATGCAGACACATGTTAGTGTGAAACTGTCAATCATTCCACATTTATTGGAAGTCTGCTATGTTCTGGGCTCTGTGCTATGCATTGGGGATACAGAGATAAAAGACAGAGTTCACATCCCCAAAGATTTCATAGCCTAATAAAAGAGGCAGAGAAATCAACACAAAATAATGCAGCATGATGGATGCTGTGATCAAGGTTAAAACCATGAAATACTGGTGCACTGGGTTAAGAGGCAAGGGGTGGAGTGCCGGGAAAACTTTCCAAAAGAGGTGATATTTGAGATGAGTTTTGACCCTGTACTGTTGCTTTAATAGGGTCCTGCATTAGAAGCCAGGCATTCTCCTAAGGTGTCACATTACAGGCAACAGCTGCAACTCACCACACTGGCTTCATCCCAGGTGTCTGACATCAAGGACACTGAACTGAAAGTCTAAGGGGTGGGGGCTACACAATGGCTCTAAATCTAACCTTTGGGGTCATTGGGTCAGAGGAGAAGATAAGAATTATAGGTTCCAAATTATAATCTAAATGAATTGCTTTCCTTTTCTAGGGTTGAGAAGGTGAGAAAGTAGAGAAAATAGAAGGGGACTACAAGAAGGAACAGCTACCTTGCTATTAGATCTTTCTGCCTGCTGGGAAGAAAACCTTCTCTGCACATATACACCACTCATCTTGTCTTGTTTAAATCTTTGTTGTTACATCTTTTCCCACATGAAAAGGGCAGTGACTATAACTCACTTCAGTGCAGAGACATTTAAAAATGATAAATAGCACTCAATCTCTATTTCTTTCTTCCTTGAAACTGGCGAGTGATTGTAGGTCAGTTCCTATTTTATCTGAACAAGTTGGCCCATCTGGAAGAGTCACTCTAGGAAATTGAAAACTGTATGTAAATTTTATAAAAAGGAAATATTGAAATGACTCCCTCAATCTGATCATACACACTCCATATCATCCCTCTGTCCTGGCATGATTCTGGGTCTCTGAAGAAGCCATGAAGAAGCAATGCTCTGTTCTTAGCATTAACATTTTTGGCAGCCCCCATCTTCATTCATTGGCCAACTCAGACGTACTATAGAAGAGACTCAGCTAGAACTGTCTTCTTTTCACATTCACCTCTCATATTCCATTTTTTTAACAAAAAAAGAATTAACTATACATTGAAGCAGGGAAGACTATGGTTACACATTAGAAGGAGCATCAAGTAGAAAAATACAGGGTTTGGCAGTAATAGAAGGCATTGTAGAAGATTCGGAGAAGTTCTCCAAAGTTCTTGACTTTACTCTCTTTGTTCTTTGAAATTGTTATTCTTGCTGTTTGGGCAGAGGGGTTGTTTATAAAAGAACACATGCTTACTAAAGACAATTTATCAAGGAAAAGAAAAAACATATATCCTGGATCATTAATAGTCTGATGAAGGAAGATAATCATTCACCTGGAAACTTCTGTGATTCTATTTGATGGTCTTGAGGTAACCTCATGCCCACATTAGCCTTGCCACTCTGAAAGTTTTCTTTTTGTACTAGGGAAGGAATCCTCCTTTAGAGATCCCTTTAATAGTGTGGAAGAAGCATAATTTTATTCAATATGAAAACATTTCACATAAACCACTATTTCAAATATAGCTAGTTCTTCAAGGGAAAAGGAGGAAAGAAAACACAATTGTAAATAATTAAAACTGTGACTTTGGACAGTTGATGAAGTGACTTTGGACTTGAGTTAATCTTATGTAAACATGAAAGATTTCAGATTTGATACCAGGGATTTTGTACATTTGTGGGAACCATGAATGGCACAGGGTAGATTTTATTCTGAAAGAAAAGAGCTGCTTTATTCGCATGCTGAGATTCCCCTGTTCTGACGGGTTTTTATGTTGACCTGGGTTGTTTTTTCTTATTCTTTGTTGTGACTCATCTAGAAGTAGTGCCTAGTGAAAGAAAATAGAGAAAAATACATTAATGATCAATTTTATTTTAAAACCTGAATTAGCACATAGAATGTTTAATAATTTAGACATAGAGGAACTCGTAGTAGAAATGCAAGTTTTATTTGAGGAGGTTTATTCTTTCTTTTCACTCAATATTTTCTCAGTTAATATTAAGTTGTATCATGTTTAATACTCAATACTGTGATCCAGTATAGATTTTGTGAGGTTTTTGCTGAAATGTCAGTAAATATTTCAATCTTTAAATCACGCTTCATATATCTATTCCATATCAATTTATCATTTTGAAATATTTATTTCTTTTTAAAATGTACTTATTAGTATATTATAGTTGTACATATTAGTGGGGTTTATTCATACATTCATGGAATATAATTCGCTCCATTTTAGTTCACAGTGCTTCCACTCCTCTCCTCCTCTCTCCTCCCCTTGTTCCCTTTCCTCTACCATACTGGTCTCCCTTGTGTTTATTTACTGTGTTTTTCTTAATCGGTGCTTTATACATATATATAAAGGTGGAATTCACAGTACTATATTCACATATGTGTATAGGACAACTTGACTAATTTCATTCTGCAGTTCCTCTCCTTTTCCCATCCCTTATCTCTCCCTCAATTCCCTTTCTCTACTCCACTGATCTTCCTTCTATTCTCATGAGATTTACTCTCTTTTATTTCTTTAATTCTTCCTCACTTCCACATATGAGGAAAACATTTAACCTTTGACTTTCTGATTCTGGCTTATTTCACTTAACATGCTGTTTTCCAGCTCCATCCATTTACCAAAAAAATGCTATAATTTAGTTCTTCTTGGTGACTGGTAATACACCATTGTGTATCTTTACCACATTTTCTTTATCCACTCTCTGTTGATGGGCACCTAGACTGGTTCCATAACTTGGCTATTGTGAATTTTTTTAAGTTTAGTTTTTATATTTACGTGGTGCTGAGGATGGAACTCAGTGCCTCACATGTACTAGGCAAGTGCTCTACCACTGAGTCACAACCCCAACCCTGGCTACTTTGAATTTTACTGCTATCCATAATATGCCTATATCATTATGGTATGCTGATTTCAGTTCTTTTAGATGAATAGCAAGGAGTGGGAGAGTTGTGTCTCATGGTGAATCCATTCTTAGATTTTTAAGGAATCTCCATATTGCTTTCCAAAGTAGTTGTACTAATTTACAGTCCCACTATGTATGACTATACATTTTTTGCACATACTTGCCAGCATTTATTATTATTTCTATATTTATAATTTTCATTCTAAATGAAGTAAGATGAAATATGAAGATAGTTTTGATTTGCATTTTCCTGATTACTAAGGATGGTAAACAAATTTTCATTTATTTATTAGCCATTAGTATGAAATACTTATTTCTTAAATTGATCTTTATTCATGTTCATAAGATTTTTAATTCTCACCTAAGAATCACTGGGAACATTGCATGGGACACAACACACCATAACTCTCCAGTAGCCATTTTCCATACACACCCAAGCTAAATTCTTGTTCTTGTGAAATCAGGTGCAAGTAACATAGGAACATTTGTGCAGCATTCTAAACAGCACTGTTTAGAAGGTACTGAAAATAGAAATTATAATGTGGTAAGTAGCAAAAAATCTAGAACATATCTGAAAGCTGAGGGGCTATGTGCTTGGAATAAGAGATAATGCATTACAGAAATGGAGAGTTATATCATCATCCACTTATCAGGGAAAAAATTTGGCCTTTGGTTTTTTGGGATTGGCTTAGTTCACTTAGCATGATAATCTCCAATTCCATCCATTTATCTGCAAATGCCATAAAATTTTATTCTTTATGGCTGAGTAGTATTCCATTGTGTATAAATACCACAGCTTCTTTATCCATCATCTGTTGAAGGGCATCTCGGTTGGTTCCACAGTCTAGCTATTGTGAATTGAGCTGCTGTAAACATTGATGTGGCTGTGTTACTGTAGTATGCTTATTTTAAGTCATTTGGGTATAAACCGAGGAGTGGAATACCTTGGGTCAAATGGTGGGTCCATTGCAAGTTTTCTGAGGAATCTCAACACTGCTTTCCAGAGTGGTTGTACCCATTAGCAACTCCACCAGCAATGTAAAAGTGTGCCTTTTTCCCCAAATCTGGGGGGTAGTGGGTGAGAGAAGAATGGAGGAACTTTAGATTATGAAGAGGGAAATGGGAGGGGTGGGAGTATGAAAAATGGTGGAATGTGACAGACATCATTACTCTATGGACATGTATGATTACATGAATGGTATGAATCTATATCATGCACAATCATAGAAATGAAAAGTTGTACCCCATTTGTGTACAATGAATCAAAATGAAGTCTGTAAAAATTTTCAAAAAATAAATAAAAAAAGAAATGGAGAGCTTAAAATGATGAGCCAGCTGTAGAAAACTGAAATTAATTTTTCCCCACATGAGATTTTACATTTTACAATTTACCTTTACACCAATAACCACCACTCTTCATTATCTATTACCTACCTATGATATTCCATGTCCAGCTGAAGATTATAGGAATTGCTTATGGTTAAGAAATATGTAGGAGGCTTTATGTAGTTGTCACTATTGATACAACTCACATCTAAACTCATGCAAGTTTATGTTAGGTATTTAAATTGGGGCAAATAATTCACTTAAAAAAAGAATTATTTTTAGTAGCCTGGTTGCTCAGGAATGCCTACCATTACCATGGACCAGTTTCAGAGTTACTTCCAGACACATCCACCAGGACTATCCCTTCTTCCCTGTATCAGCCATGACAAGAATTCCTTGTTGTTTCAGGCTGTATGCTCTGGTATTAACTACAAATAATCTTGTAACAGGCTCAAAATACCCACATCCATTGATAACTAGTTAAAAGAGGTCATATAGGCCAGATTTTTTTGTTTGGAGATTAACCTGCTCATCTTTTTTGCTTTTACTGTGCACAGAAGTAAGTAAAAAGACTGGCATTGACTAACAAGCTATTTGCCTAAAAGTCCCAAACCATTTCAAAAACTAAAAACATAATGCAAGGTTTGGTCATTAAAGTACACAAAGACTTTTCAAGTAAAAAAAAATGAAGATAGCCATTAACGGATTAGTTGGGAATACAGGAGCCTGGGCTTAAGGAAAGGAAAAAAGATCCACAAATGGTCAAATCCGCTTGTCTAAGAATGATTGACAGAGGCAACGATGCCTATGTAAGAACTGTGTGAGTCCTAATTGAGTAGATCTTTATAAAGGGAACTGAGTAAAAATAATATTGAAAATAGATGGTAAACCAATGAAAATTATGCCCAAAGTAGCTAGATATAGGCTCTTAAGACTGGAAGACACTGGGCTAGCATCTCAAGTTCTGTCCTTTCTTAGCCTATGAAGATGTGAGTTCATTGGGAAAATAGATTTCTTGAGTTGATATGTCCAACACAAATGTCCTTAATTTGTGCTTGAGTGTTCTTTTTGCTAGTTATAATATGATAATTCAATGATTCATTTGTAAATTAACTCTCAGTTCCTTTGTTTATTTGTTCATTAATTTGGCAAATATTTACTGAGCACCTGCTCTATACCAGGCATTGTGCTAGGTAGGAGATACAGAGATGAATATCAGAAAAATGACAGCCTTTATCAGAGGTGCTCACAATCCAGCAGGGAGCAGAAAAATAAGTTGATGATTGTGATACTAGACAAAAACCAAGAAGAGCTAAGTATAAGATGCTATGAGAACACAGTGAAGTATACCTCACCTATTGGGAGGGCAAGTATATGAGCAAAGATGTAGGCTTCCTTGAGGAGGTGATTCCTGAGCTTAGTCGAAGGGTAAGAAGCTAGCTTGCTCACAGTGGGTGATGAAGGGTTTACACGTTCAAAGGCACATGGACATGTATCAGTATTACAAGTTTGGGTAAAGTTAAGGAATTTGTTGCAGGTTAGAATTAAGTGAACATGTAGGAAAGTGATGGAATACAACCCTTATATGTCATGTAATAGTTTGAAGTTTGTTTAATAGGCATCTGGAAGCCAATGGTGACATGATTAGAATTATATCTTAATATTTCCTGACAGCATTATGGAAGATCTGACATCATCATCTCAGGGGTAGGCTAATACCCCTGTGGATTGGTTAGAAAGCTATTGCAGCAATTCAGACAAAAAACAAAGTGGACTTGAACTGAGTTTATTAAAGGATCCTGGGTGACAATTATTTTAGTTTTTAAGAAAAACCCTAGAATCTAAGAACTGGGGGAAATGGTGGAGTGATAAGGAACAGCAAAGACTTTAGTACTTTTATTTCTAACTTGAATAACAAAGTAACTAGAAGATGGTCACATCAACCAGGATAAAGAATTCATGGGGAATATATTTATAGGTAGTGGTGTTACTTTCTGTTTTTCTCATATTTTTGAGGTGTTTGGGAAAGCAACTTGATATGGGCATTTAGTCCATAATTTAATACAAGGATATGGAGTGTAAGAGAAAGGGATAAATGTTTGTTTGTGTGCCTATCACTTATATTTACAAAGTCTGTGCCTCTCTTGGATATATACTCTTGGATCCTACCTGTGTGCTATCTCTTTTTAACCTTACAAAGTTCCTTCAGGTTTCTTATGTCACAGACTTCCTGGAGATCTCTGCTGAGGAAAAACAAAAAGGAAAGAATATATTACCAGAATTCTACTCCTAAGTATCCCCTCAAGTCTGAATCATTTTCCCTGTGCACCCCAACTCCTGTCCTCTCCCTACCCCTGCATCATCCCTTCCTTCATCAACATTTGCTTATCTTGCATCTCATTCCTTCAAAGCCCTGCTAGGTAAGGTTGACTAAACTGAAGAAATTCGTTTGTGGTTAGATGTAAGTGATCAATTTGACATCTGTGTATATGTCCTTAATAATATACAGACACACAGAATTTGGGAATCAAGTATATTGGTAGAAAAGCAAAGCAATTTGGCATCGAGTAGGCCCCTTCAAGGTTCCTTAAATGTCATCATGTAAATGTCATTACACAGATATATCACAGCTATTTAACAACCCTACTTATAGACTTTTAATCCATCAGACATCTTTGCTTCAAATGAATTACCCATCACCAACCACGCTCATCTCTCCCAGACCTACAATGCAAAATCACCATCCAATTCCTGATCTCTCTTATTCAGTTTTGCAATGTATTGCTTTTATTTTCCAACAGTAAATCTGTCTCATTGGCAATTAGATTTCAGGGCATCAAAAAGAGTCATCTCTACCTTCTTCACTTGTGACTATCTGCTAAGCAATCAATTAGTCCTAGAAGATGATATATCTAATTGACCTCACAAGGTCATTTAACCCAGTACCATCTTTTTAGATAAGAAATCCAAGGTCCATAGAGGGTACAGGGCTGACCCAAGTTCACACAACTATGCATAGCTTTTTATGCCTGGAACTCAGATCTCCTGACACCTTGGCTAGTTTTCTTTGTTCTATATCACAACTGCCTCTGTGGGCATGCTGCCAGTGCCTGCTCTGCTTTAAACACAGTCTCCTTTCACACCTTAGAATTAATTATCTTGACTGACAAGATTCTGTCCCCCATAATTCCCCTTTAGGCCCTTAGAAGCCTGAGCATGCAACTGAATACAACTTTTGGATTTTTCAAACAGCCTTTTAAATGTAGAGATATTCCTCTATGCCAGGTGTCCCATCTCTTATCTTGGCAAAGGTTTCTGAAAGCTGGCATAGCTAGTATGGGCCCCACAGGGCTGGGGTGGGTGGCAGGACTGTCTATTGCTTACATCTGCAGGTGTTGGTGATACTGATGGTGTGTACAAAGTTGAAAGTGGAAAACTGTATACAGAGAGCTGAGAGCTGAGGTAAATAAGCCAGAGAAATAAGTCTAAACAGATCGTCAAAACAAATAGTGTCGAACACAAGCATTAGCAACCACAGTTTAGAGTCATTAATGTCTGAGAGTCAGGATAAGTGAAACCTGATTGAGATGGACAAGCAGAAGCGTAGGCGGGCAAAGACCCGAGGCAGAATGTTGTTGACTATATTGGGCTTTTGCATTGCTCTCCTTAGCATCTTACAGAAATGATATGGATTCATTTAAAGAACCAAGGACTGGGACAGAAACACTAACATGGAATGATAGATAAAACAGATTAAATGTGTGTCCTCCTTGGGTCACACTTCTTCCTCTTTGCTTCTTTGTAAGAAAACCAGACTCAAGCTGACAGTCCCAGAATTGCACCTACTCTGGCCCAGAAAAAGTTTTGCAGATGGACAAAGTTTTACAGTGTCAGCAGCTGGGCAAGCTCCTTGTTGGCACTGTCCATCTGCCACCTTTCATGCTCAGTCAGCCTTTGGCATCTTGGCTGGCACTGCTCAAGAGGGTGCCATTTGTGCTGGTGATTTGATCCCACGCAGTGGTAAAACTTTCTGATGATGATGTGTCTGGCTCAGATTGACAGTGTTGCTACATAGTACAATAGTATATATATGCAAACAAGCTTTTCCATCATAATTCTTGTTTTGGAAACAACTTCTCAGGTCTGATGTCTGAGTTTTCAGCACTTCTTTTCCAGAAAGTCATTCAGCAATTCTTATATCATTGATTCTCATTCATGATGGGAAATTTCTGCCTTAAATATTCAATCACACTATATTTTCTTCCCTCTGTGTATCTTAAGATTGCCACATCCTTAGGAAGCTTTGTCTGATGGACCCAGTATAGTGTCAATACTGTCATAGTGATTCCCTTCTCTCAATGTACTTTTGTCATTTTTGGATTTCTGGATTGATTTTGATTCCTGTTTTTGTTTTGAGCATTTGAGTGTACTTTTTTACATCAGAGACTAAGATCTATGATCTTTAGTAGTAGGAACCATGTCAAATCTTAGCTACAGCCTCAATGTCTCAAATATATTATGTTTGCACAATATGTATAAAAAAGCAATTTAAATGGTCTCAATAGGTGATGGAAAAAATAGTGTGGTTGGTAAATGTATCTTATAGAATTGGTTCCCATTTGATTTCTGCCATTTACAGTTGCTTGACCTTTCTCATGGTAGTTGCTTCATCTCTAAAAGGGCTCTATTAGTTAGCTATGTCACAGGATATTATTAAAATAAGTTTTAAGTAACTTAGGTAGAGTGCTTTGTACTGTGCCTGGCACATAATGAGTATTCAACACAGGGTAGCTAATTTTATGATAGGCGTAATTCCAGTTAATTGCCCAAATCATTGAGTTCTTTAATTTTCAGTCAATGGCATGTGTAATCTGTGGTCTTAGCTAGCCCAATCACACCAAAATTATTAGTATGCATGTGCTGCTACTATGTTCAGAATAGGTTCAGCATTATTCTTTACCTTTCTTCTTGTGTTATCTTCCTTTCTCCTCTTTTCTTCGACTATTCCACATATCTTCCTTCTCTCTTGCTCCAGTTTTCTTTTCCTATCCTGACCATGATGTGGATATGATTCCACACTTGGTACCTAGGGACTTTTCTAAGCTAAGCTCTGTTTTAGTGATGGACCTGGGAGTGAAGGAAGCTCATATGTATTCAGAGTTTCATTGCACTCCAGAGTGAAGGCATGACCACATTATATGAAATTAGTTAATAGCAATGTGTGAAGTGGCAAGTGTTTGTGCATATGTATGTCTGCCTGAGTTTGTATATGTTGATGCATCAGTGATACAGGAGGTTTTGTCAAACCCTATAGTCAAATCCTGGGGCTTTTCCATTTGTGAAGAGGGGCCAGGTTGGGAAGAGCAAAGGGTTAAAATTACTGCTATCATTCTTAAGGATTGTAATTGTAATTAGCTGTGTTTGTCAACTTTGCTTTTTTAGGGCTAGACATCTTAAGAGTCATTTAAGGAAATTATGTTATTTTTGCAAAGTGTCATCAGATCATTCACATTACTTTGCAGGAGGGCAGATTGCTGCTGGCCAAGTCATGTTGAGTTAATGTCAATCACTGAGCACCTATTCTTGCCTTAGCAGGTACTGAGAAGGATACAAAAACAAGAGATAAAACTACAGTTCTCAGAAGAGTTTGGTTAGTACAATGTGAGTAAATGGACTTTCCTAATTAGGCCAAAGGTCAACAATAAAGCCCTGAATCTAACCCACCCTGTACTCCATGGCAGCAATGAAAATCTGCCTCTCTGTTGTCCTAAGATGAGGAGTGTAATTGACTGACAGCTTCAGCTGCTGTGCTTTTAAAATGACTGCTGAACTAGGGGCCACATTTCTCATAGGCAGCTCTTAGCCAGTGAGTGAGCATGGCAAGGACTCTAGAGCATCCCATTCCTGGGAGAGTCAGGTAATTCTGATGGACAACTTTAACTTTCTTAGTTCTGCCCAGTTTGGAAAATTTTCTGTTTTCCAAGGCAAATAGAAGGCAAATTTTCTTAGATTTTTTTATGCATTTTAAGACTTATTAACCAACCCTCTTCCCTTTTCTCTTCACCAAGAGTCAAAACTGAATGCCAGTGTATTGGCTTTCCCAGCTTCCCTTGTCTCCATTCCACTTTCTATCACTGATTCCCCCTGACTTCCAGGAACCCTCATGCATGTCTCATCCTGCTATGGCATCTGTTTCTTAGAGGACTTGAACCAACACATTCCACAACTCTGTGAAGCTGACCTTCCAATGTAGCTTGGTCAAAAAATTAGACTTAATAAGCAGTCCTATAATTCAGAAGCCAAGAAAGAAAAAATATAGTGTAAGAAAGGGAATGTACATTTCTCACTTAAGTTCTCTGAGACTGTTGTCATATCTATAAAATGGCATTTATAATACTACCTTTTTGGGTGTTTGGGAATAGTACTGATAAGACAGGAGAAATAACTACAACTGGTAAGCACTTGATATTTTTATTCATATTAATTAGAAAATGGCTTTTGTGTTTTGGAAGATCTTATGAAGCACCTTTTAAAATGAATGATGACATTTTTTCATTTAGAAAAACAGATAATCCACAAAGAAGAATCAGGACATTTCCCAATGCTCATAACTTGTTTCTGGTAGAAATGATAAACAGTAGTAGAATTTCAATAAAAGGTTCTGGGCTCCTGGAAACTGCCTATGGCTTAACATGTTGGGAACATGTCCAGTTTGCTTTCTGTAGATTGTCTTAAGCTGGTAGGAGACAAAATTTTTTTTAAATACCAATAAAGAAGTAGCAAGAATGTGAAGTTCAAATTTTCAGATACAAATCAATTATCAAATTTGTAGATATGGCTATGTTTAGCCTCAGCAATTTCACCAGGTTTATGATTCTTCAAGTAATCTGCAGAGCAAGGTGCTCTACAAAAACAAAAAGGAAACAAAGGATGAATTCTGATATTCTTAGGGCTACATCCCTATGACATTGTACAGTGCTGTACTAGGGGAAAAGCCACTAGGTGTTTGACACACTTGGCACAGAGCGATTGTAGTGTTTTCTATTTTCCAAGGCAACAAAACAAAACTGTGATTTTTCCTTTGGCAAAAGGCATAGGCAAGCTGGTCACTGAGTTCATGTACTTGCTTGAGTGTGGAGAATTACTTTAAAGCCACTGGAGGAGTCAAGGAAGGAGTAACAGAGAAATGTTCCAGTGTAGTCAGTCCCCAAATGTCAGTGTCATCTCAGAACAGTAGACTTAAGGCAAATCAGAAAACAAAACACCTAATAGAAGCTGTGGATGAGGAAAAGTCAGCATGCTATTTAAAACTTTAGTTAAATCCATTTAGATTACTATGGTGCCAATTTGCTGAATATAAGTAGATGCTTGTAGGAAATTATAACTGAAAGTTATATCCAATATGTAACTGAGGGTACCACACCACTTTTAGCTCTCTGTTTTTCCATGTTTTCTATGTTTCTAATATTTTTTAAATCCAGGAGTGATTTATCACTGAGACACATCCAGAGATCTTTTTTAAAAATTTGGGCTAGTGCCTCACTAAGTTGCTGAGGCTGTCCTCAAATTTGTGATACTTATGCCTCAGTTTCTCCTGTTGTTGGGATTATAGGCTTATGGTGCTATGCACCTGGGTAGATATTTTGAAGTATCAACATGTAGGCAACTGATTCATATAACACTGACTCATCTATCTCCTTTTTTAATAGAGCTAATAATATTCATTCAGGGCCTGATTCTGTTATCCCGGATTCTTTAATTTATCTAATTCCTCTACCTAGCATTGGTCAAGCAAATTGAGATAGAGAGTTCTAATAATGACTCTAAGAAAATAAAAGGTTCTAGTGGACCATTTAAAATGTCTAGTGAATATTAAAGGGTATCCACTACAGCTTTAGTCTTTGCTGTTTTGGGTTTATTTCTGAGTCCTTGATAAAACAGTGACTCTGTTATGATATCTCTGAGACTATCAGTTAACCAGAATTTTTGGTTAGTTAAAATGACTCATATTGCTTCCAATACTAAATAACAATTAATAAGAACTCAAAAGTATATTAACCAAGGTTATAACATAATGTAGATTACTCCCCAACAAACACTTATTTGAATGCATTCAGAAGCTATAGAGCAGTAGAGGCCAGAGCTAGAGAGTGTAGAAAAACTGCCTATGGGTAGAAATGGAAGTATTCAAAAGGTGGGGCAGAGCAACATGGACCTCTTTGAACTAGAGAGGAACATGACTGACATCTCTTAAGGAAAAGGGAATATACTTCCCTTGGAATATCCCACAAGACTTGGGACTAAAAAATATTAAGGAGGAGATAGGGTCTCAAGTTGGTATTGTCTTCCCACAGAAAAAAAGGAAAGGTATCTTGAGTCTTCTAAGGTCTTCCCATCTTTCAGAAAGAAAGGAGGAGGAGGGATATAGCAAGACCAAACATTCAGCACACTGGTAGAAGAGCAATATCCCGAGTAAAGCAAACTCTGACATAGAGACCAATAAGAGCCTTCTTCCCCTGTATGACAATGTCTGTCAGGTACACTCTGTAGGCTAGGCCAGGATTTCTTAACCCCAGCATTATTGACATTTTGGAGGTGGGTATATTTTTTGTTTGTTTTAGAGGGTTGTGCATTGTGCATTGTGTGTTGTTTAGCATCATCCCTGTCCTGTATATATGGGATGCCAGCTATACTACTATCCCTACATGTATAACCAAATATGGCTCCACACATTTATCAAATGTCCCCTGGGGAGCAATTATTCCTAGTGGGAGTAACTGGTTTATGGGGACAAATTAAGACACACCTTCATGGTGATGGTTTGCAATGACACTTTGATGGGGTGGTATACTATTATTGTAATAGGGGGTAACGCCAAAGTTCCTTGTGTGTTTTTATTTAGTTGTTTGTGGATAGTGTTGTTGAGACTCATATACTTGAAACATACCAAATCAAGCTGCTGGGGCTTGGGGAAGATACCTGCTAGTTGTTGAGAAAACATGACATTTCCACCAAATCTTCTTCTTCAGAAATAATAATATTGTATTGCCCTTCTTAAAGAAAGATGGTGTTCTACCCTGGATTTAATTCTTTCCAATATCTGCCATAAATAACAGCACATCTTTACACTTTTTGGTATATGTTAGGGATTCAAAAGATTCTCAGTGCCCACAGAGTGGAGTGTAGCTCAAAAGCTTATGTAAAATCAAACTACAGTCTTCACCTTTTAGTGAGTGGCTTATGCCTAAATTCTAGTAGGAACACAGAGGCTCAGATTACAAATGAAGTGAGTAGCAAACAAGAATTTGTAAACAACATAATATACAATTTTGTTGATAAGTTATTTTGTTTAGAAGCAATAGATAAAGCAATATTTCTAAAATTGGTTATGACTTTCTTAACCTTCTGACAGTTACTCTTTGTCCCTTAGGTTTTGGGAACATGTTACTTTATCATTTGAATGCCTGGAATATTTCCCTCTATCATTTACTCTATTTGGATTACCAAAGATAACTAGGAAAGGTGGGTTTAGAGTTCAGGAACATAACCTTTGCCTGAGGCTATGTAAGCTGTTAAACTTCCTATGGCAGTGGCACTTTGAGTAACTTTTCCATTTATGTAACTACATAATTTACCCAAGAAGACAGGGGGAGAAAAGGTTGATCTTTGTCCACACCAGAAATAATTCTTCTGCACAGCTCAAATCCTTAGAGAAATACTGTTTTTTAGGTTAAGTAAGATTTTCCACTGGCATTTGTCATAGAGAAAAGGAAAAGAGGCTATTTTTTTTTAAATATTCTTGGCCTTAGGAGCGTAGGCGGATATATGCTCTTTTTTTTTTAATTAGAGCTTTAATTGTATGCCTATTTGGCATGAAATGCAGCAAGATTGTTTTTATTCTTTAAAACTATTCCAGAACAGAAATGATAAACAGCAGGAAAATAAGCTGAAGAAGAGAAAACCAAAGGGAATTGACATTGTTTAGTCCATAGAAGAGCTGGCTAAGGGGTGACTTAGTAATGATCTTCTAGGACCTGAAGGACAATCATTAGGACCAGATGCTCCCCATCTGCAGAGAGGGTGGAGGTACAGGAAATGACACTATAGCACAAGAAAGTTTAAGGAAGAATTTACTGGCAGTGAAGGCTATCGAACACCAGAATATATTACTTTAGCGGTCGTGAAATTACCATTGGAGTGTTTTATATTTTGGTTTTGAACAACAGATTTTCTCTTGTCAGAGGTGATTGAGGTGAAGTTTTGCATGAAGATCATGGGAGTGGCAAAATCTCAAAATTTTTCTTAGTTGTATGATTCTGTAAAGTCTGTGTCTTTATGTATTATTTGTACCATGTCCCCTAAGGTGCTCATTTTTCAATGTACATTTTCTATTATATCTTCCCTTAATGTAATTTCAATTTCTCAGTTATTCCTACTTATAGAAGTTTATTATGTGAATTTTCCACTCTCTTGATTATTGGAAACTGTTAACTCGGCCTCACTTCCCTTCCTTTCTTCTCCAAATTTCTTTTCCTATTTTGTTAATTGTCTCATTTTTCAGTTTTGTTTATTCTCCTGTGAAGTTGTGAGAGCATGTGCAGTATTTGCATAGCATTTAGCACACTATTTCAGACCAATTTAAAAGCCAATCTTTTTTTTAAATTTTAGAATGTGATACAATGTTAGAGAATATTATTCCATGCAATGATAATTCAGCATAGTATTTTTCACTTGGCTTTCACTGAGTATATGTTTTAGAGGCATATTTACTGTATCTATGTCAAAACAATCATTTGGTTCAGCATTTTGAGGCACAAGTAAAAAGCTAGAGCTAGAAAGAGAAACTGGAACTTTAGGCAACTTTAGATTAAAATAGCCATTTGACTGCCTGAATCTTTGCACTGAGTATGTTGGTGAAATGTAGGTACACTACATGCCTGTCTTAATGAAAGCATGTACACATCCATTAAATTGTAGCAAGAACCCATCAAATACCAATGACTCCTAAATGCAGATAGAAAGTAAATTTTAATTCCCCAGCTTGACATGTTTTTCTCAATCTTTTTTTTAATTTTTTTTATTTTTGGTTCAATGTACACAAATGGAGTACAACTATCATTTTTCTGGTTGTGTACAAAGTAGAATCACACCATTTGCATATTCATACATATACATAGTATAATGATGTTTGTCACATTCTATTATCTTTCCTTCCCCACCCCCTCCCCTTACTTTCCTCTATACAATCCATCCTTCCTCCATTCTTCCCCTACCTCCCCCCGCCAATTACGTGCCATGGACTACTTATCAGAGAAATCATTCGACCTTTTGTTTGTTGGGATTGACTTATCTCACTTAGCATGATACTCTCCAACTCCATCCATTTACCTGCAAATGTCATAATTTTATTATTCTTTATGGCTGAATAATATTCCATTGTGTATATATACCACAGTTTCTTTATCCATTCACCTATTGAAGGGCATCTAGGTTGGTTCCACAATCTCGCTATAGTGAATTGGGCTGCTATAAACATTGATGTGGCTGCATAACTGTAGTATGCTGATTTTAAGTCCTTTGGGTATAGACCAAGGAGTGGGATAGCTGGGTCAAAAGGTGGTTCCATTCCGAGTTTTCTAAGGAATCTCCATATTGCTTTCCAGAGTGGCTGCACCAATTTGCAACCCTACCAGCAATGTATGAGTGTACCTTTTTCCCCACATCTTCATCAACACCTATTGTTCCTTGTATTCTTGATAATAGATATTCTAATTGGGGTGAGATGGTATCTTAGGATAGTTTTGATTTGCATTTCTCTTATTAATAGAGATGTTGAACATTTTTTCAAATATCTGTTGATTGCCTGTAGATACTCTTCTGTGAAGTGTCTGTTCATTTCCTTAGCCCATTTATTGATTGGATTATTTGTGTTCTTGCTGTAAAGTTTTTGAGCTCATTATAAATTCTAGATATTAGTGCTCTATCAGAAGTATGTGTGGCAAAGATTTTTTCCCAATCTGTAGGCTCTCTCTTCACATTGCTAATTACCCTTCAACTGTACTACAAAGCAATAGTAACAAAAACAGCATGGTATTGGCACCAAAATATGCAGGTAGACCAACAGTACAGAATAGAGGACACACAAACCCGCAGAAATACAATTATCTCATACTTGACAAAGGAGCCAAAAACATACAATGGAGAAAAGATAGCCTCTTCAACAAATGGTGTTGGGAAAACTGGAAATCCATATGCAAAATGAAACTAAGCCCATATCTCTCACCCTGCACAAAACTCAACTCAAAATGGATCAAGGACCTAGGAATTAGACCAGAGACCCTGTACCTAATAGAAGAAAAAGTAGGTCCAAATCATCATATCAACCTAGGTCCAGACTTCTTCAACATGACCCCCAAAGCACAAGAAATCTTCCTCAATCTTAATATGAACTTTTCTGTCAGCATTTTAGAAAATATTTTTATTAATACATTCAAATTATACATAATGGTGGAGCTCATTTTGACATATTGTTATATGAATGAAATATAATTTGTTCCACTTAAGTTCCTGGTACTTCCTCTTTTATTCCCTATGTTCTTTCTCTTCCCCTTCATAAACTCCACAGAATTTCCTTCTATACATTTATTGTTTTTTTTTTCACTTATTGTTTTTAATTGGTGCTTTATAGATACATATAAAGGTGAACTTAACTGTGGTATATCCATTTACGTATATAACTTATTTCGGCTAATTTCATTCTGCATTTCCTCCCTTTTCCTATCCCTCCTCCCTCTCCCTCTATCCTCTTCCTCTAGTCCACTGATATCCTTTCTATTTCCATGGGATTTCCCACACAGAGAATTTTTTTGTTATTTTGTTTCTTTAGAATGGATCTTCTCTTTGTCTTAACTATTCCCATTAGTCTTCTTTTTCCTAAATTACACTCTTTGCTTGGATGCCTTCTATTACCAAAAAATAACCAGCCTTTTCACCCATCCAAACCTCCATCTCCTCATTTTCTCTCATCATTGTCATAATAGATACCATTTGTTGATTGCTTACCATACTTAAGACTCTGTTTTAAGCCTTCAAATTCACTTAATGTTTGGAAGGATATTATGAATTAAATATTATTGTTCAGAGATAATTTCTAATAATCTCCCTTGTGAAAGAACACTTTAATCAATTGAACCACAGTAATATCCCCTTCTCTAAATTCATAATGTCTATTTTCTTCATCATCTATTAAGTCACTGAATCTTACTTCATAGTCTTTAACACAATACTGTTCCCATTATTTAATTGTAAGCTTCTGAAGGGAACAACTGTGGCTTATATTAATTTTTATAATTGTAAACGAAAATACATATTAGGGTCACATTAAATGTAGCACTCCATGGAAGGATGAACACATGGACAAAAGTGATGATCAAGATCAGATAAACTTGTATCCAGTGGTCCTAGGAGTATATCATTAGTTCATCAACACATATTTAGGCATATTTACTGTATATCAATAATTTACTATGATCTATGAGGATGAAAGAAGGGAAAATAATGCTTCTGCTCATAGTATAGATAGATGGGAAAATTCAATGTACATTCATAGAAGAAAATATAGAAAAGGTCATTAAACAAAGCAAACATCAAATAAAACAAAAGAAACAATATCAACATGGTGCTGAACTGTTACTGAGGAATAGTAGAATAAGAAAATAATAGCTTTGGCCCAGCACAGTGTGACATGCCTCTAAACCCAGTGGCATGAGAGGTTGAGGCAGGATCTCAAGTTTGAGATCAGTCTCAGCAACTTAGCAAGACCCTGTCTCAAAATAAAAAGAGCCTGGGATTAAGTGTCCCTGGGTTCAATCGCTGTACAAAAAAAAAAAAAAAAAAAAAAAAACAAAAAAAGTTTGGAGTCCCTAGAAAATACCCTTGTTTTGGATTTCAGTTTTCTCCTGCAAGTTGGACTTTCCTCTTCTCTCTTTTGTCTGGCATAAAAAAGGGCATGAGAATGTGACATACAGAATAAGAGAAATAATTTGTTATGCTGAAAATAGTCTTTACCCATTGTTTGGCACAGTAATCGCATATTGCAGGTGCATAAAATGAAACATTTTTGGAACTCGATGAGTTTAGGAATCCAGGCCAAGGGTTCACACCATATCTGATATAACAATACCTTATGCATCTCAAGCTATGTGGTTACTTTTTCTTCCTTCCTTCCCTTCCTCCTTTCATCCCTCCCTCCTGCCTCCCCCCTTTCTTACTTCCTACCTCTTTCCTAGCAACTTTTTAAAAAATGAGGTAGACAGTAGTGTTAAACAAGTGTCAAACAAGTATTATTCATGCAGAATTCATTTTGAAGGTATGTCTTCATATTTTCTCAAGAGAAACACTGATCTTATTAGAGAAGAAAATGTTTTGATTTAAGAGAATCAGGGCCATCCAATACTTTGCATTTATATGTAGTTTTGCCTGCACATGCATCTGGCAGGGGCAGATGGGTAATGAGTCAGGGGACTGAATATCAGTCTTCTTTACAAAATGATTTTCAGACCTTATTTTGTGGTTCCAGATATGCAAAGAAGTGTGTATGCACACACACAAATGAACCCCTCTGATAGAGAATTGAAATACTTTAAGTAACATACTTCAAATTTGTCCAACTTGACCCAGGATTGATGGAGAAACCTTGGAAAACTCAAAAGCATGTCATCAGGATTCTGGTGACTTAGCTGTGAGTTCATCATCCTTTGACCTTTGAAATGATGGCTAAAACTAAATGCTCAAATCCTTTGAATTTTTCACTCCAGAACTTTGTGGAGTATTATGAACTCTTGTCAATATTTCTGGAGGCCGGTGAAAGACAGAAATTAAGTCTTTCCATTATGCAACTGGGACATCAAGAGCTGGTTTTTCTTTTATGCCATTTATCTCCTAAACCAATAATCCTTAGACTCATATTCCACTGTTCATTTACATTCTTTAATCTCTTACCTTAATCTCAGAAACATAAAGTTTAATACTAGAATGAAAAGGTTTTCTTTGATATTTCAAATAAAGGTCATACTTAATATCCAATATTAATATGGATTATATCTCTGTTAATTCCATAAGTTTATAGGAGGCTTGCCCTGGAACTTTAGCAAATAAGGTCCCATTTGACTATTTTGAGTTGATATAGTTCCTTATTAAATCATTTAAATGCCTCAACTTTCCTTTTTGTCCTCTTTCATTGCTTGTATTCCAACCAGACTAAAGACTTATTGTCATTGTTCTTTTGCAGTTAAGTAAGCTCAATTTTAATATTATATCCAAAGTCTTTTTTCCAGTATGAATTCACTTTAGAATAATTTCTTCTTTTTAATTTTCTGAATAGATCATTGTGGCTCTGAGAAGCACAACTTATTTTACTGCCATCAGCATTTGGGCTGAAAGAAAATGGATTTGGACAGTCCTTGAGATCTAGGTACAGGTCACACTTCAGTTAAATTCTTCCTTCCTGTCCTACCCACTTAGCACATTGACTGACAATCTGTGGAACAAGGGTAAGCAGAATTCCCAGGGAAATGTGGAACTTTGAAGAACTTTTAAAAGTGATTGAAATGGTGGAAAATCTTCATGTGGTTCTGAGACTAAATTTTCTGTAACCAGGCAGGTTGACTCTTTTCCACTTGATATTTTAGAAATTTATTTGTCTGTTTCTTTTTGCTGTAAGCCCAACATAAGGAAATTGATATTGGATCATATTCCTCATCTACTGAGCCAACATTTCTGTTCCTAACAAGTGTCCAAGTATCGCTTTTCTGTACTGAAGACAAGCATGTATCTTAGGCTAAAAGCCAGGACTCAGGCATCAAACACCAATCTTAGTTTTTGACAATACAGATTATAGGGTATCTCGTCTCTCCCACCACACCAAACCCATCCTATTTCATTCAAAATGATCCTATCCTGTACACTTACATACTTTTAAGTAAAAAAAATAAGCATTGCTCTTCTAACTCTGAAAATCTTTTCAATATTGCCAATTACTTTGTGACTTTTGGCTTGTTTGGCTTTATAATATCATTGTCCAAACAATATGTTGCTTTTATGTTCCAATGAATTTGTTTGGCTGCAAAAGTGTTATAAACAGATTCAGTCTATTTTGCAACTATCTGTATTATTTCAGTGTCAGAGTACAAAATAGAACACATTTTGAATGGACAGAATCAATTTAACATTTCAGCCATAAATCTGGGTCTTTGAAAAAGCATGTACCAGATGGTAGAAATTATCAGAATACTATGACCATTTTCTGATTTTTAACCCTCTAACAGTGATATTTTGTTGATTAAATTAGATTGTTGTCATCAACTTCGTACTTGTAGCTTTCCTTCAGCATTGTAATTATCAGGTTTTTGTCTGAGTTGAGATCTTGGGAGATTGGATCATCTTTTAAATTTAATTCCTTATTTTTAAAATTCTTATGGTTTTGGAGGAGAACAATTGGAAGGAAAAGGGAGAAGCAAGTGATCTATACATATGTATGCCACCATTATTTGTTTCTTTGTTATGGAGTGGAAGGTAGACAGATGGGATGAAAAAAATCACCATCCCTTAATAGGATGTCTTCACATTAAAGCCTATTTGTTTGTTCTACACTATTCAACAGAAAAGATTGAACATATTTATTGAGCACCTATTTCATGCAAAGCACTGTTATGTGCTCTTGGAGACTCAACATAACTGATATATGAATGGATAGAGATGGATGTATATTTAGGTGGATATATATATAAATATATATATATATATATATATATATATATATTTGTATATCCATCTCAAAAACATATATTTTCCATTAGTTTTGTTTTGGGTATACATCATACCTTTGTTTTCTTTTCCTACAAATGGAGACCATAGAACTAACAACTGTTCCCTCATTTGTTTCTGTTTAGTAACAGTATGGTTTCTACAGGCCTTCCTGGCAATCTTTTTCTCTTGATGACTTTTGGTTCTCCTCTCTCCTTTCACTGGGTGTGTAGTTGACACGTTTTGCAAAGAATATTGCAGAGTCATCACTGAAACCATTAGTCTTAAATTTAACTGCACAAGAAGCACACATTCTCAGTTCTAGAGAAAGCAACAAGTCTGTTCAGAATGTTGTTCTGCTTTTGATTGCCTCAGATGCATAGATTACAAATAGGTTGCACCTAATTTTCCATTAATATCCCTAATCATGACAATTTCAGATTTCTTCTTGCTTTTGCAAGTGGAGTCAATTCCCTTCCTGTCATAATTATATTCCCTACAATATCTTCCATCATCCCTATTATTACAACTGACAGAAACACATACACATATGCACATATCTTATTTGCACTCATACTATTTCTGACAAGAAAATGAAGATATATGATTATGGTTATAATTATCTTATCCGTGATATCAACCTCAAAAATTAAGGACATCCCTATATATTACTACCTATCCTTAATTTATTATGAATTTTTCATCTAAGAATTTATCCTAAATTCTCCTTGAGCCTAATTATGCTTTCAGCCAATTCTAGCTCTTGGCATAACAAACTCTACATGTAGTGGTGCATTAAAAGATTTAAATATTAATCTTCTTCCTCTTCCTCTTATTCGCCTCCTCCTCCTCCTCCTCCTGCTGTTGCTCTTCCTGCTCCTCCTTATCCTCCTTCTTCATTATCTTGTGCAGTGTGGAACTATTATGGTTAGAGGCATTTAATAAGATAATGGACTTTCTAGAATGTACTTAAACATAGATCTTAGTTTTTGTTAACAAGATTACTATAATGCAGTTAGCCAAGTACAGCTTAAAGTATAATACTATTACCCTATTTGAACTATAAAACTGCATTAGTAATACATACGACCCAAATATTCCCCAGGATTATTTTTAGACTAAAAACTAAGGAAAAATCCATTCTAGTTTTTGGTTATATACATTATCTTGAACCTAGTTTCACAATTGAAACTAATCTGCTGGTAAAAGTTGCTATTATAAAATGCTAGTGCTTGACCATAGCAGCCTGTGGACAATGAGATTGTGTATGGTTCATAACTAACACAGAGAGTGGACTGACAGGATAATTCAGGATAATTCTATCATATATGGAATATATTATTAGCATTCAAATCTCCATATTCTTCAGAGTAGTTTTCTGAAAATGTACTTTTATACAAAATTAAACCATCCTTTCCCTGATCTTTAAAAATAATTCATATTTTGATGGGCCAGTTGGTGAAAGGATCTTACAAGTTCTTTACTTTCACCGAGATATACAATACAGTTCTGGAGAATCCACAAAACCAGAATTATCTAACACCTATCAGTTGTATAATTTCTATCAGATGATTTTTAAAGCAACTTTCCAATTTCAAAAAAGGAAGAGCTTGGAAAATATTCTAATTCTTTTCTCACTCTCCAGGTGAAACTGGAGTTGATTAAAGGGGTTTCCTTCTAAAGCTAGTTAGAATTAATCCATAAATAACATTTTTTACTTTTAAATTTCTTTTCTTTAATAAGGATATGAAGTCACAAATTATGCTTTCTTCTTTACTAAAAGAAGGATCTGGCCATACTGACTTCAACTACATCTATTATAAACCTTAGATTAAAAGGCAGTAGTAAAAACAGGTGATTAAATCACTAGCTGATTTTAAAGCCTTTGGTATAAACTGAGGAGTGGGATAACTGTGTCAAATTTGTGGTTGCATTCCAAGTTTTCTGAGGAATTTCCATACTGCTTTCCAGAATGGTTGTGCCAATTTATTGTCCCACCAGCAATGTATGAGCGTACCTTTTTCCCCACATCCTCACCAAAACTTGTTACTTTTATTCTTAATAATTGCCATTCTGGCTGGAGTGAGATGGAATCCTAGAGTAGTTTTGATTTGCATTTCTCTAATTGCTAGAAATGTTGAACATTTTTCATAGATTTGTTGATTGATTGTATTTCTTCTTCTGTGGAGTGTCTGTTCAGTTCCTTAGCCCATTTATTGATTGGGTTATTTGATTTTTGGTATTAAGTTTTTTGAGTTTTTTATATATCTTGGAGATTAATGGCTCTATTTGAGGTGCAGGTGGTAAAGATTTTCTCCCAATATGTAGGCTCTCTGTTCATGTTCTTGATTGTTTTCTATACTGTCTGTTCATGTTCTTGATTGATTCCTTTGCTGTGAATAAGCTTTTCAGTTTAATGCCCTCCCATTGATTGATTTTTTATTTCTTGCACTTTAAGAGAATTATTGAAGAAGTCCATTCCTGAGCCTAGATGATGGAGAGTTGGGCCTACATTTTCTTCTAGTAGGCTCAGGGTCTCTGGTCTAATGCCTAGGTCCTTGATTCATTTTGAGATGTATAAGGTGAGACATGGGGGTCCAATTTCAATCTATTACATATGGATTTCCAATTTTCCCAGCACCATGTATTAAATAGGCTATCTTTTCTCCAATGTATGTTTATGGCTCCTTTGTCTAATATGAAATAACTGTATTTATGTGGGTATGTTTTTAGTCAGCTTTTTTGCTACTGTGACTAAAAGATCTGACCAGAACAAATTTAGAGGAGGAAAAACTTATTTGAGGGCTCATGGTTTCAGAGGTCTTAGTCCATACAAGGCTGACTTCATTTCTCAGGGCTCCAGGTGAAGCTGAGAATAGTCATGCAGAATAGTCTGGCAGTGGGAATCAGCTCATATGTTGATCAGGAAGCAGAGAGAGATAGCCTCCATTTGCCAGATACAAATATATATCCCAAAGTCACACCCACAATTCCCATCTCTTCCAACCACACCCACAACTTCAGTTATCACTCTGTTAATCCCTATCAGGGGATCAATTCACTGATTGGGTTAAGACTCTCACAACCCAATCATTTCTCCTCTGAACCTTCTTACATTGTCTCACATGTGAGCTTTTGGGGGACACCTCAAATTCAAGCTATAATAGTATGTCTCTGTGTCTTCTAATCTGTTCCATTTGGTCTTCATGTCTGTTTTTGTGCCAATGCCATGCCATTTTTGTTACTATAGCTCTGTAGTATAATTTAAAGTCTGGTATTATGATGCCTCACATATATCATTTTTTTTTGCTAAGCATTGTTTTGGTATTCCGGGCCTCTTATTTTTCCAAATGAATTTCATGACTGCTTTTTCTAGTTTATGAAGAACATAATTGGAATTTTAATTGAAATTGCATTATATCTGTATAACACTTTTGGTAGCATTGCCATTTTGACAATATTAATAGAACCTGGGTGATCTTTCCATTTTCTAAGGTCTTCTTCAATTTCTTTAGTGTTCTGTAGTTTTCATTGTAGAGGTCTTTCACATCTTTTGTTAGATTGATTCCCAAGTATTTTTTTTTTTAGTCTATTGTGAATGGCATATTTTTTTTCTGATTTCTCTTTCAGTCCATTCATCCCTTGTGTTTAGGAACACAATTGATTTATGTGTGCATGTAACTAATGTCTTATTTGCTGTTTGACTACTGTTAATTTTATCAACAGAGTACAAGGGAAAATATTCAAAATAAACTGGAGATGGTCATAGTAGTGCTTTAGAAAAATTGTCCACAAATTCTTTGAAATTCCTCTCTTTGGATAGTAGAGACTGCCCCTCCCTTAATAACACTTCTAACAAATAAATGAGAGGCAGCAGTTTGTCATCTTGAAGACTAGATTATTAAAGGCACTATGGTTTTCTCCTCACTTGCTCTTTCTTATATTGCTCCCTCTCAGAGAGGTCATGAGGAAACTCAAGTAGCCTATGGAGAGATCTTCCATGGAGGGTAACTGAGGCTTCCTCCTAAGAGCCATGCAATTGAGCCACCTTTAAATGGATTCTGAAGCCACAGTCAGGATTTCAGATTACTGCACCCTCAGCCAACAACTTGACTGAAACTTCCTGAGAGATTCTGAGTCAGAACTGTCCAGCAAATCCATTCAAAATTTCCTAATCAATAGAAAGTGAAATAATAAATGTTATTTTAAACCATTGTCTTAATGTAATTTGTAACACAAAATATATAATCAATAAGACACTAATAAATTTAAACTATTAGCATATCATCTCTCTCTCAAACAGCTAAAGGTATTTTTCTATATGATATTTAGCTATAGTTGATACTTCAAACCATCAAGTAGAAAGGATTTTCATACTTAGATCCTTGTCTTGAATAGTTGCAACCTAAGAATTTCAATCTTATCTAGAAAAAAATTTCATGAGCCCTTGTTTGTGTGTATGTTTGGGTGGGGAGTGTAGTTTATTCAACTTAACAAAACAGCACATTATACTGTTTTCCTTTCTATAATTTGGGACAATGAAGCCAAACTAACAAAACCTGTTATATTTTTACCGATAAGCTTCTAAAACAATTGACCTTTGTAAAAAACTATCTCCACCATACTATTTAACATTACTTGTTTTTATGGAAAGGACAAATAATAAGATGCTTTCTATCATTTTGACAGATTAGAAATTATTAATTTTCATTGTAAATTGTTTACTGAGTTGCTGAAAAAATATTGATTCAGTAACTGGGCATATGTTTATTGAATTAAAATTATTTTATCTCCTCTATAATTTTCTCAAAATGAGTTTTACTTCTTTGAGAAAACACGGAGTAGAAAACACAGAAATGGTCACTAACTTGCCACAAATTCACAGCTGAAAATAATTAACTATGTAGGCTTGTAATCCATTTAAATAGATTTAAACTTATCTAACATTAATAGCAAATTATGACCCAAAATTAGTTGATTTATTTGCAGTTTTTAACAATGTTTTAAAATTAATGTCTAAATAAAATAGTTATTCATTTTTGTTATTTGTAGGAGTTCAAAATACCTTAGGATAGAAGAAGAGGAGGTTCTTAACAATATACAAGCTAATAAATCAAAAGAATTTTCTCATGTTGCTAAGTTTTCATTCATTGCACATTTTGGATTCCATTGATCCAAGTTTTTTGTTTCCTGAACTCAGTATCCCCAAAGGATAAGAAAGGGACAAACATTTTAAATCAATTATGTAGAGAAAAGCCTGGTTTTTCCCACCAAAATACCTACTGTGATATCCTCATGGTCAAATGCCTCATAATATTTTATTTATTGAAAGATAAATTCAACCACCATATTGTTCTTAACATGCTGATTTCATTTTGTGGTACAAGATCTCAAAAAGGATACTGACATTGATTTACTATCATGACACAGAACCATTCTGATCAACATTCTACATTTTGCTCCTTTATAAAAATATGCAAATTTCTCTTCTTCCCATTCATTTCTTCACTCTTGGAAACCACGTAACTACTCTCCATTTCTGTAATTGTCATTTTGAGAATGTTACATAAATGGATCACACAGTATATAATCTTTTGACTTTGGATATTTGCATTCGGCATACTTCCTTAGAGATTCATGCAGGTTGTATATCAATTAATAGTTTTTTTATTGTCGATTAGTTGTCCAAAGTACATATGTGCCAAAGTCTGCTTAACCATTACTTGTTGAAGGATGTCTAGGATCTTCTCCAGATTTGGGCCATTTATTATGAATAAACTTGAAATAAATATTAATTTACAAGACTTTT
This sequence comes from Glaucomys volans, assembly GCA_020662805.1. Classification (NCBI taxonomy): domain Eukaryota; kingdom Metazoa; phylum Chordata; class Mammalia; order Rodentia; family Sciuridae; genus Glaucomys; species Glaucomys volans. The sequence continues at coordinate 361,752 of JAJEJO010050692.1, read as the reverse complement.
ATGTGTGAGAATGTTAAGTCTTTATTTCTCTTGATATATGCTCAAGAGTACAATTGTTGAGTCATATGGTAGTTGCATATTTAATTTTAAAAGAAACTGTCAAACTGTTTCACATTGTGATTGTACCATTTTACATTCCCTTAAGGGATACATGGATGATCCAGTTTCCTTGCATCCTCTTCAGCATTTGATATTGTCATTTTTTAGTAATGTTCATAGTTCTGTAGTGATATTGTGATTTTAACTTGCATTTCTCTAATATCTAGCAGTACTGAACATGTCTCCACATGCTCATTTGCCATCTTACAACCACTGTGATAAAATATCTCTTCATGTTCTTTGCTTAAATTCCAATTTATTATTTGATTTTCCTACTGTTGTGTTTGGAGATACCATTTTAATTATTAGGGAGTAATATAAATACTCTTTATGATTTGATTTGATTCAATTCCTTTGCCAGTTATGTGATTTACAAATATTTTCTTCCATTTTAGAGATTGCCTTTTTACCTTTTTTAACACAATATTTCACAGAGAAAAATTTTTAGCTTTAATGGAGTCCAACATATTCCTTTTTCCACTTATGGATTTTGGGTTTTGTTTTAAGCCTAATAACTGTTTACCTAGGACTAGACCCCAAATATTTTCACTTTTTTGTGCTAAAATCTCTGCAGTTGTAGAAACATTATGTGTTTAAATCCTTGATTTAGTTTGAATTAATTTTATTATATAAAATGTGAGATTTTATTCCCAGTTCACTATTTTCATCCATGGATATCCAGTTGCTACCACAGCATTTCTTCACTGAAATACTTTTACATTTTTGTAAATATCAGTTGGATATATTTGTGTTGATCTATATCTGTGCTTCCTGTTCTATTCCATTCATCTGCACTCACAGGCAGGTATCTCTGTACCAGTGTCATGCACTATTGATGAGCATAGCTACGTAAAAAAAATCTTGAAATAACATTGATTGAATACACTTTGTTTTACTTTTTTTTAAATTTGGTACCAGGGATTGAACCCAGGTGTGTTTAACCACTGAACTGCATCCCCAGCCCTTTTTATTTATTTATTTTTTAATTTGAAATAGGGTCTTGCTAAGTTGCTTAGGGCCTCACTAAGTTGCTGAAGCTGGCTTTGAACTTGCAATCCATCTGCTTCAGCCTCCCAAGCCATTATTTTTAAAATATTGTTTTATCAATTCTAAGTCTACTGCCTATCCATATAAGTTTAGAATAATATTATCTACATCTATTTAAAAAATCTCACTGGAATTTTTATTAGGGATGCATTGAATCTGAGCTTTATATTTCAGTTAGAGACAAATTGCCAAGATTTTTTATCCCTCTCAGTTGTTAATGAGAACCTCACTCCTTCCAGTCATTTGGAGTGTAAGTAGCGACCATATCAGGAGTATAGACTTCTACACCCAGCTGACTATACTAAGGTATTCCTCTAACACTCCACTAAGGTTCTGTCAGAGGAGGCTTTCACCATTGTCAAGTGATAATGAGGCCAATCTCATCATGGTGTCAATAGTGACTCTGGAAGAATCTGAAACTCCTACCTACCCAACAGTAGTTAAGAAACCCTCACTTACAGTGTCAGTGAAGCTGAGTGGGGAACCTGAACTTCTACCTTACCTGAACACCCCCTTCCCCTTCTCTTGATGGAGTGGTGTCAGCCACTAAAGCCACCTAAAACAAAAGGTTTAAATAGAAACATGATATGAAAATGTCCAGTCTTAAATTGGAAATTGATAAACTAAGAATAAGAATATTTCAAACTAAATGAGAAAGGAAAATCAATACATATCAACAAGATTACTATGTAAATAACCATAATAAAATACTTCAAGTAACAATTATGAACACATTTCAATCAAATTAAAAATAAGAGGAGTCAATAAGGTAATAGAAAGTCTTAGAAAGTCTCAGCAAAGAATTAAAAGAAATAAAGAACCAAATGGAAATTTTAGAATGGAAAAACAATATAACTAAATTACAGAACTCAGTGGATGGACTCAACAGTGGAGGGGATAGATGAAAAACAATCAGTGGATTGGAAATAGGACAAGAGAAATTACCCATTCTGAAAATAGAGAAAAAATAGACTAGAAAACAAAGTGAACAGAAATTCTAAGACCTGTTGGACTATAACAAAATTTCAACATTCATGCCTTTGAAGTTCCAAGAGAAGCATGCCTGTTAGCATTTCTGGGTTTCTGGTTTTCTTAGAAACAAGCCTGGGATGTATGACACATAAGGAAAACCCAGAGTAGCTCATGGATATGTTATGTCTTTGATCCTGAGATCCCTAACCTCTTTTCCTTCTCCCCTCTGTTCAGTTTGCTTATGTTTGTTTTAAATGTAATATCCAGAGCTTAGTTGTACTTGCTGGAAGGAATAGGGAAAAGTATATCTGTTCCATCCTTGTAGAAGACGAAAACTTATAAAGCAATTTTAAAAACAAAAATTGTGTCTGATTGGGTACCTCCACCATTGGTAAAAAGTAGTAAGTTCTTTCAAAATCACTGAACCATCACAGCACAGACTTGAGCTCATTCATAGTAACTTCCATTTCATGAGGATTTGATACAGGCTATTTTAGGTGGTAAATACTTTCTCACATAGTTTGTCTTTTATTGGTTGATTGAAAAGCAGGCGAGTTTTTCAGACTGTCCTTAGGTGGTCAGAGTTGATTAGGAAGAGGTCACAAAACATTTTTCTTCTTTAATGGCATTAGACTCATTATAACCCACTTTACGGACATCTCAAATATTAGCAAAATGTCACTAACTAAAACAATGTGGGATAAAAGGTATTCCCTTGTACCCCAAAACACCCCCCTAACACTTTGGCCAAAGGGAATCTCTACCACTTGGACGTCTATACCCCTTAAAGGACACACTAAAGATTATTGGTATAAATCTTGGCAGATTTGTTTCACCACTAGATTCTGCTTGGTACCATATTACAGAGGAATCTCTGCCAAAACACAGGAAATGTTAGATGAATGATCTCCTCAATAACTACATAGCAATAACTGAATGGATGACTACACAGTACCTTGTCAAAACGGGATAATCATTACATAGTATTTTTCATTCCCTTCCACTAGTACAATTATATAAGAAAAACAGCAAGATACCAAGTCATAATACTTCAGTGACTACATATTTATTTACTAAGTAACCAGGTAGGATGTGAAATTCTTTTCTTAAATAATATTTAATAGGAAACACAGTAATTCCATTATTTTCTTCTGTGTACTGTGTAAGGAAATCTCCCATTTTTAGAAATTTCAAATGTCTCTCGGACATATTATTGTTGTTTTGGTTATTATAGATATTGATTCACACTTATCTTGCACAAAAGAGGTACTTTACGTTAATATTGAAAAATGTAAATATTTTAGTATAGTTCCTTTGCCAGTTTTTAGATCTCTGGGATTGAAGATTTCTGAAGTTGACAATTTAGATTATAAGGGAAAATTGCCACTGAACACTGTCAAAGAAACTGTCACCAAGTCCAATAGTTCCTGACAAATTGCGCCTCTTTATATATGAAATGTAAATATAAAATCCCATAGGCTAAGTAAAACTTGTTTAGCATTTGTGTTAGTCAGAATTCCATCATTTTAAACAAGTTCCTGGGATAATCAACTTATGAAGAGAGAAAGTTTGTTCTGGCTCACAGTTTTGAATATTCCAGTCCAAGATCTGGTGAACCTAATACTTTTCAGGCTCTCATGTATGTGTGCAGTATGAGCAGGATGTCGTGGTGGAACAAAGCCAGGACACAAAAAAAGAAAGAGGAATAGACTGGGATCTCACAATCTCCTTTGTGGGAATGCCCCCAGTGACATTAAACCTCCCATTAAGTCCTTTCTCTAAAAGTTTCTAACACTTCCCAATAGCAACAAGTTGAAAACCAAGCTTTTAACATGTAGACCTAGAGGGGACATTTCAGATCCAAAGTATAGCAACTTTGTAAAATGATTTTATTCAGTATATCTTTATATATAATGCTCATTCCAAAACCTGCCAAAAAATTTCTTACTCTATAATATTTTTCTATAATTTCCCCTATTCTTTACACTAGGCTCTAGAGAAAAAGGAAAGAGAAATACTTATTTTAAATGGCAAGCAACATTAATAATCTGATTTCCTAAAAGTCAGAAAAGTGTTTTTATATGCAGTCCTTATTTAAAATTAATCACTTCAGTAACAAGTAGATAGCATTGTTGGTACACTAGGCCAGGATTTCTTATTCTCAACACTATTGACATTTAGGACTTGAAAGATTCTTTATTGGGGAAAGGAGCTGTCTTGTGCTATTCAACAGTACCTCCTCAACTTTACAAGCTAATTGCCAATAGTGCTGCCCACCAGTGATGGTAACCACAAACAGTTCCACACACCGTGAAATGTCCCCTTGGGGACAATGTTGCCCCTAGCATTATGGTCCTATATGTACTCTAAGAAAAGTTTAAATGGAAGTTAAAAATAATGTTCTTGTGCACATTGTAGTGTAGCCGAACTCTGCTACATTTCAGAATCTATTAGTGAAGTGAAGCTATTTCAGAAAAATAAAATTCTGAGAGGAAAGCTGTACCACCTGCCTTTTTCTAGTAAAATGCAAATATGGAGTTTCTGTCACCTCTCAAAGCTCTGATTTTTCACATGATATCTAAAGTATAGATCAATTGTCCTATGATCAACTATCAAAACCAAGAATATCAATAAATATGTAAGAACTAGACATAGATTACGAAAGAAAAGACGATAAATACAAATACTACAGAGATATTTTAATCTGTAAGTTTCATTATGGTCACTCAAAAGAGAAAATGGACTTAACAGATAGATATAATATAATAGATAACAAACTTAACTGAAGTGGAGATAGTAATTGCATGTTATAGAATGACCTAGAGTTGGTAGATGTTCTTCAGGTTATGGAATTGACTGCCATTGGTTTCCTTGTCTTCACCTTTATTCAAGATAGTTAATGCTAGGAGTCAACAGCATGATAGTTACAGTGGCAAGAGTTAAGATTAGGAGTCTTCTCTAAGATTTGAAACAGCATTTCTTCCCAATCCCTGGGCAGGGCCCTACAGAGATATCAATGTCTTATAAGAGATTAACCAGCAGCACTATTAAGCAATCTTCCTTTGGCTAATTAGATGGTAATAGGCTAATTTATATTGAATACAACTAAAAGAATGAATAATTTTCTGTAACAAGCATTTGTAACATTGGTTTTAAAATATCCATATGTGACAAAGAAAAGAAGAAATAGAGTATAAATGAAAAAGCCAAGATATTTGGTTAAATGATGAAATATATCATAAAAATATGTCAAGAGATGACTTCTAGAAAAGTTGCTTTTTTACTAGCATGTGATAGACAAAATAATGTCATCATTATACTCCACAATTTCCTATTCCCTAGACTTATTTGCTATATGGAATCATAATGAAAGATCAATGGACAACAGACAATAATACTAAAATGATATTGGATTTCCCGTTAAGTTATTATCCAGGTTATATGTCATGGCAGATCAAGCACTTCATTATGTGAAATTCTTTTGTTAAATTATAGTTTCTTGATAGAAAGAACACATTCATCTCTATGATCCAAACTTGGAAAGACAACTATGAATTAATTATACTTAATTAATTATTAAGTTGAAATAATATAGATTAACGAGAGAAACATTTTAATTTCATATGTTCATAGGGGAGCCCCACAAAACGTGAAGCTTAAATAAGTGTCAAAACACTAAATCTTATATAGTATCCTAAGCTACAGAAGGAATATAGCTTTGGGACTTTTGGGGAAGTGTCCATGAGTTATGAGAGGGAGAAACTGTATGATGAATTGGTTATCTTGTTATGCAGACAAAAAGTCTCAGAAAATAAAAGTCATCTTAAGAGAAACCCTTAAAAGAAATGGTGATAGTATATCTGGGCATGGTGTCAACCTCCAGTCTCCTCTCCTGTGATCCAAGTTAATCTTCCTTTGTTGATAAGGTTTCCAGGGATGGAATTCATGACAATTGAGCTCCTTGTGGAGGATCCCTACTTAGGGAAATGACAGAAGATCAGAAAAAACCTCTGCCTACATCCCATATTCCCCAATTATCCTCAGTTTCATGTCATCAGCACATTAAAACATCATATTTTGTGATGGCATATCCTGACCTCCTTCCAGAACAAGGTAGAATTATGGCTTTTATGCAGATAATAATGAATTAAACTTTATTTTATTCATATGATATGAGGGAACCACGCAGATGTTTTAACTGGTTCAAAATAAAGGTCAAAAAAGTTTTTTTATGTGGTAATGGAATATTTAAATGAATTGCAAATAGAGACCGTATTATGGTTCTCCAGAGAGACAGAACCAATAAGATGCACATATAGATATATGAGAGTGGATCTATTACAAAAATTGGTTTACACAATTATAGAATCTGAGAAGTTCCAATATAGGCAGTCTGCAAGCTGAAGAGTATGGGATGCCAGTAGTATGGTCTATTTGAGGTCTGAAAGTATCAGAACTAGAAAAGATGATGGTGTAACTTAGGAGCTGAAGGTCTGAGAACTCTGGGGGATATTGGTACAGGGACTTGAATCCAAAGACCAGAGTACTTAAGGTTCTGATATTCAAAGAAGTAGAAGAGTCTATTCCAGCTCAGAGAGAGAGAGACCAATCTGATTCTGTGCTTGTTCTATCTGGACCTTCAGCTGTTTGAATTGTAAACAACAAAAATGAGGGTGGATCTTCCACACTATGTTCGCTCAGATTTATATTCTCATCTTTTCTGAAAACATCCTCACTGTAGATATTCTGAAACCCAATCAAACTAACACCTAAAATTAACCATCACAAAGACAAAATTTTTTTTTTAGAGTGAGGTAAGGAAGTCAAATCTCTATCAGACAGGATAGAATTTACATATTGATTACCTATAATTTACAAGGGATTGCAAAATAATTCAATGAACAATGCTAGAATCTAAAATCTGAAGGGGTCAGACATTATTTACAAATAATGTTTCATTTCACTTCACAAATATTACTTACAAATGTTTCATTTCACTTCACAAAAGCAGAATCTACTAACTTATTGAGGTACAGCTAGTTTAGAGGCCAGAAATGTGTAAGACCATTCCTTACCTCTCATAAGAGTCATACCAACACTCTAATCACAAAAGACAGGTTAAAAAGAGAAAAGCATAAAAATTTATTTTTTCATAGTTTTATATGATATAGGGGACTTGAAAAATGAGAACTCAAAGATCCAGGACGAATTATCCCTATATCCCCAGCCCTTCGTATTTATGTATACATATTTAAATTTTGACAGATGCGTACCAATAAGATTGAACAAAAAGGGTATGATCTAATGGCAATAGACGGAAGGGTAAACCAAGCAAAGGCTGTTTGTTCAGAGTTTTACCTGTGACTCTCTGTGTAGATCCTTGCCCCTGGTATGGGTATGGGGAAGGACTCTTCTGGAATGAGAGTCTTCAAGAGATAAGGAGAGAGTGGCCTGTTTAGATTTTATGGCTGGCTTTGGGGAAAAGGGAATCTAGGTTCTATGACCCACCTTGGGCAATAGCAATTTTGTTTTTTGTGGCTTACTTCAAAGGAGAGAGAGAGATGTAGGAGAGAGGCAGATGAGAGATCAGAAAGACCTTGCATCTGAAATTTCTTAGATTCTTTCAGTTCAAAGTACTCAGTCCTCCATATTTTGGTATACCATACATGAACCCCAATGATTGCTTAAGGGAAAGAGAGAGGACTTCCTTATAAATCTTGAAAATAGAACATTAAAATGCAACACTATCCTTAGAAAATCAAATCAACACAGCTTTTGTTAATATACTTGTTGCACAGAATCTTGGTAGCAGAAGTCAGTACCTAAAAGTACCTGACACAATCCTTTGGCATTGAGTGTCTAAGACAGATTTTCTTTTTTGAAGATGAAGCACTTTGGCCTATAGCTTATGGCAATAGTTTTAGGTAAACATCAGAGTGAAACAAACAAAATTATTTATAAATGACAAAAGACTTAAAATGGGTATGGTTAATTTATTAATGATAATTTCCAAAAGTGAAAGATCTAATGAGCATTCATTAGAAGAATAATGAAGCTGAGAAGGAATTTCGGTGTTTCTTTTATATATAAAACAAGATAGTTGAATCAGTCAAAAAATGTTTCAGATAAAATGGTTATAAGCACAGTGATTAACCTTATTTTCACAGAAGACCATAAACATTACACCTAATTTATGCAGAGAGAATGAATAAAATTTTCAAAGAAAAATATCTTGAAATAAAAAACACAGTAAGTCTAAAATAACATGTAATGAGTATGCCAAGAGTATAGTAACAATCTACCAAAAATACAATGAGTGAAGAGATTCAGATAAGTCTGGCATATAACCCAAACATATATATACATATCTCCTCCAGAAAGTGCTGTGAATTCCCATTTGAAATCCATTGGTAGATAAGATGGTATATTCAATTAAAGAAGCAAAAAAGCTTTTTCTCAACAAAGGAAACAATAAATAATGTGAAAAGAGAGCCTACAGAGTGGGAGAAAATCTTTTCCACATACACTTCAGATAGAACACTAATCTCCAAAATTTATAAAGAACATAATAAAAGTTACACCAAAAATACAAAGAACCAAATCAATCAATGGACTAAGGAATTGAACAGACACTTCACAGAAGAGATATACAGGTGATGAACAAATATATGAAAAAGTGTTCAACATCTATAGTAATTAGAGAAATACAAATTAAATCCACCCTAAGATTTCATCTCACTCCAATTAGAATGGTTATTATCAAGAAGATAAGCAATAATAAGTGTTGGCATGAATCTGGGGAGAAAGGCATAATTGGACATGGCTGGTGGAGTTGCAAATTGGTCCAGACACTCTGGGAAGTATGGAGATTACTCAGAAAACTTGGAATGGACCCACCATTTGAACCAGTTATTCCACTCCTCAGTATATACCCAAAGGACTTAAAATCAGCATACTACAGTGATGCAGCCACATCAATGTTTATAGCAGCTCAATTCACAATAGCTAGATTGTGGAAGAAAAGTAGATGCCCTTCAACAGATGAATGGATAAAGAAACTGTGGTATATATGCACAATGAGATATTATCCACCCATAAAGAAAAATAAAATATGGCATTTGCAGGTAAATGAATGGAGTTGGAGAATATCATGTTAAATGAAATAAGCCAATCCCAAAAAACCAAAGGCCGAATGTTTTCTCTGATAAGTGGATGATGATACATAATGGGGGTGATTGGGGGTGGCAAGAGAAGAATGGAGGAAGGATGGATTCTGTAGAGGGAAATGAGGGGGGACAGGGCAGAGGCAGGAAAGATGGTGGAATGAGACAAACATTATTATCCTATGTGCATGTATGAATTGCACAAATGGTGTGAATCTACATCATGTAAACCATAGAAATGAAAACTTGAACACCATTTGTGTACGATGAATCAAAATGTAGTCTGTAAAAATAAAAATAAATAATTTTTTTTAAAAAGAAGCTACTTTTCATCAAGATAACATTTTTAAAATAACTGAATTATGGGGCCCAGAGACAGACAGCAGGCTCAGCCCAACACAGAAGCATGAGACTTCTGTGCTTGGGAGGCCAGCCCAGAGCACCAATGTGAGGAACTGAAAACCTGCAGGGACACTATAAATCTATAGGGGCTCAATTGCACTACCTCAGGTTCTCACTGCTAGAGGGAAAGAAACATGAACAATATGAGAAAACAAGGGAAGAAAGTGTCCCAAACAAATCTAGATGCTATATCAACAGAATCCAATGACAGCAGGGCAGAAGAAATGTCAGAAAGGGAGTTTAGAATGCACATAATTAAAATGATCAGAGAAGCAAACAATGAGTTAAGAGAGCAAATGCAGGCAATGTATTATCACACCAATCAACAGTTAAAAGAACAAACGCAGGAAGCAAAAGATCATTTCAATAAAGACATAGAGATTCTGAAAAAAAAAAAAAACAGAAATCCTTGAAATGCAGGAAACAATAAACCAAATTAAAAGCTCAATAGAAAGCATAACCAACAGAGTAGATCACCTGGAAAGCAGAACCTCAGAAATTGAAGACAAAATATTTAATCTTGAAAACAAAGTTGACCAAACAAAGAAGACTGTAAGAACTCAAAAACAGAACTTATAAGAATTATGGGATATCATGAAAAGATGAAATTTAAGAATTACCGGGATTGAGGAAGGCACAGAGATACAAACCAAAAGAATGAATATGAACCATTCAATGAAATATTATCAGAAAATTTCCCAAATATGAAGAATGAAATGGAAAATCAAATACAAGAGCCTTACAGGATACCAAATGCACAAAATTACAACAGATCCACACCAAGGCACATTGTAATGAAAGTGCCTTACATACAAAATAACAACCTCACATTACAGCTCAACGCCCTTGACAAAGAAGAACAGATCATTACCAAAAGTACTAGAAGACAGGAAATAATTAAAATCAGAGCAGAAATCAATGAAATCAAAACAAAAAAACAAATCAAAAAATTGACAAAACAAAAAGTTGGTTCTTTGAAAAAATAAAATTGATAAACCCATAGCCATACTAACAAAGGGAAGGAGAGAGTAAACTCAAATTTCTAAAATTCATGATGGGGAAGGAAATATCACAACAGACACTATTGAAATACAAAACATAATTAGAAGCCATTTTGAAAATCTATACTCCAACAAAATAGGAAATCTCAAGACACTGACAGGTCTCTAGAGACATATGATCCACTGCAACTGCATCTGGAGGACATACACAATTTAAATAGGCCAATTTCAAGCAATAAAATAGAAGAAGTCATCAAAAAGCCTACCAACAAAGAAAAATCCAGGACCAGATGTATTCTCAGCTGAGTTCTACAAGATCATCAAAGAACTCATTCCAATACTCCTCAAAGTACTCCTTGAAATATAGGAGGAAGGAACACTTCCAAACTCATTCTATGAAGCTAATATCACCCTGATACAAAAACTAGACAAAGACATATTGAAGAGAGAAAATTTCAGACCAATAACCTTAACATAGATGCAAAAATTTTTCACAAAATTTTAGTAAATCGCATACAAAACATATTAAAGAGAGAGTGCACCATGATCAAGTGGGTTTCATTCCAGGGATACAAGGTTAGTTCAACATCTGGAAATCAATAAATGTAATTCACCACATCAACAGGCTTAAAGTTAAGAATCACATAATTATTGCAATAGATGCAGAAAAAGCATTTGACCAAATTCAGCACCCCTTCATGCTCAAAACAGCAGAAAAAATAGGGATAGTGGGAACATTCCTTAACATTGCAAAGGCTACCGATGCTAAGCCCATGGCCAACATCATTCTAAATGGAGAAAAACTGAAAGCATTCCCCATAAAAACTGGAACAAGTCGGGGATGTCCTCTTTCACCACTTCTATTCAACATTGTCCTTGAAGTTCTAGCCAGAGCAATTAGACAGATCAAAGAAATTAAAGGGATATGAATAGGAAAAGAAGAACTCAAACTATCCCTATTTGCTGATGACATGATTCTATATATAGAGGAGCCAAAAAATTCCACCAGTAAACTTCTGGAACTCACAAATGAATTCAGTAAAGTAGCAGGATATAAAATCAATGCTTATAAATCTAATGCATTTTTATTCATATGTGATGAATCCTCTGAAGGAGAAATTAGGAAAACTACCCCATTCACAATAGTCTCCAAAAAAATAAAATACATGGGAATTAAACTAACAAAAGAGGTGAAAGATATCTACAATGAGACCTATAGAACACAAAAGGAAGAAATTAAATAAAACCTTAGAAGATGGAAAGATCTCCCATGTTCTTGGATAGGCAGAATTAATATTGTTAAAATGGCCATACTACCAAAAGCGCTATACAAATTCAATGCAATTACACTTAAAAATCCCAATAACGGACCTCTTAGAAATAGAAAAAGCAATCATGAAATTCATTTGGAGGAATAAGAGATCCAGAATAGCTAAAGCAATACTTAGCAAGAAGAGAAAAGCAGGGAGTATCACAATACCAGAACTTCAAACATACTACGGAGCAATAGTAACAAAAACAGCATGGTATTGGCACCAAAATAGACAGGTAGATCAATGGTACAAAATAGAGGGCACAGAGACAATCCCATGTAAATATAGTTTTCACATACTAGACAAAGGCTCCAAAGACATGCAATGGAGAAAAGATAGCCTCTTCTACAAATGGTGCTGGGAAAACTGGAAATCCATATGCAGCAAAATGAAATTAAACCCCTATCTCTCACCCTGCACAAAACTCAACTCAAAATGGATCAAGGACCTAGCAATTAGACCAGAGACCTTGCAGCTAATAGAAGAAAAAGTAGTTCTAAATCTGCATCATGTTGGCTTAGGATCAGACTTCCTTAACATGACTCCCAAAGCACAAGAAATAAAAGCAGGAATCGATAATTGGGATAGGTTCAACCTAAAAAGCTTTTTCTCAGTAAAGGAAACAATCAGCAATGTGAAGAGAGAACCTACAGAGTGGGAGAAAATCTTTGCTACACATACTTCTGATAGAGCACTAATCTCCAGAATCTGTAAAGAATGCAAACAAATTTACCCCAATAATATAAATAATCCAATCAATAAATGGGCTAAGGAAGTGAGCAGACACTTCACAGAAGAGGATATACAAGCCATTAACAGATATATGAAATGATGTTCAACATCTCTAGTAATAAGAGAAATACAAATCAAAACTACCCTAAGATTTCATCTCACCCCAATTAGAATGGCTATTATCAAGAATACAAGCAACAATAAGTATTTGCAAGGATGTGGGGAAAAAGGTTCACTCATACATTGCTGGTGGGGTTGCAAATTTGTGCAGCTATTCTGGAAAGCAGTGTGGAGATTCCTTAGAAAACTTGGAATGGACCCACCATTTGACCCAGCTATCCCACTCCTTGGCCTATACCCAAAAGTCTTAAAATCAGCATACTACAGTGATTCAGCCACATCAATGTTCATAGCTGCTCAATTCACAATAGCTAGATTGTGGAAGCAACCTAGATGCCCTTCAATAGATGAATGGATAAAGAAACTGTGGCATATATACACAATTGAATAATATTCAGCCATAAAGAAGAATAAAATTATGGCATTTACAGGTAAGTGGATGCAGTCGGTGAACATCATGCTAAGTGTGATAAGCCAATCCCAGAAAACCAAGGGCCAAATGATCTCTCTGATAAGTGGTTGATGATACATAATGGGGGAATGTGAGGGTAGTAAGAATGGAGGAAGGATGGATTGCTTAGAGGAAAAAGAGGGGTGGGGATGTGGTGCAGGGTTAAAGAAAAATGACAGAATGAGACAAACATCATTACCCTATGTACCTGTATGATTATGCAAATGGTGTGACTCTACTTCATGTACAACCATAGAAAAAATAGTACTCCATTCCTGTATAATGAATCAAAATAAATTAAATAAAAAAACTGAATTATGACTGAGAACACTATATAATTGCCATCTAATATCAGGCAAAATATCACCAAGATCCTGATAAATAGAAACATATCATGGGACAGCATTAAAAGTTTAATATTAATAATAATTTACCCAGACACATTAAACTTAGAGCAGGGTGAGCATCTCTTCTCATTGGAAAACTTTCCTCATGAAACTCATAAATAATAACACATCAAATATCCCTAATTATTTTTATCACCTCTTGTGTTGGTCTGCTCACATTGCTGTGACCAAAGTACCTGAGAAGTGCAACTTAGTGGTGGAAATATTTATTTTGACTCACAGTTTCAGAAGATTCAGTCCACAGTCAGTCAGCTACATTGCTCTGAGCCTGAGTTGAGGCAGAATATCATCGTGGAAGTGCCTAGCAGAGTAAAGCTGCTCACCTCATGTCCCCTGGAAACAGTGAGAGAGACCAGAGAGAAGATAAACCCTTGTAGGTCATGCCCCCAAGGACCTACTTCCTCTAAGTAGGTCCCACCTCCCAGTAGTTCATTCAAACATCAATAAATTGATGGATTAATCATCACTGATGAGTTCAGAGCCCTCATGATCCAATCATTGCCTAAATTCCTTTGTATACATGAGATTTTGGGGTACAATCCAGATCAAATCCATAACACCTCTTTTTCACATGGTCAAAGGTAGTCTGAAATTTAAAAAAAAATATTTTATACATAGGATTATGCTTATGGAGGACAAAAATCAAATATTGTGAGCATATTTGAATATTGAAAATAGTAATTATATTACAGGTGTCTAAGAAACAATAGCTGTCTACTCGTTTCAAAGTGACAAAGTATTAAATGAAAGAAATAGAAGATGCATGAGTGTAATAAACCTTAGCACTATCCTAAGTGAGAAATCTTTCTTTTCTTAAATAATCAAAGACATTATAAAGTTAACGTAAATCAAAGAAGGTTATTATGGTATGATGCACATCTTTGATACCTAAGCAGACTAACAGAAAACAACAAAAAACCACAATAACAACCATTCATAACCAAGGAAACATGCCCAACAAATTTCAACAAACTGATAAGATTTTTAACAGAATCCATAATTTTTCAAACTCAGATATTATGAACCAAGGCAAGTAAAATACAGTTCCAACTTTTTCCTTCATTGTACTTTCATTCTGAAATAACCGGCACAGGCACCTTGTTTTAGGACTGATCTCAGAATGTCCACAAGGTTATAATTCATTCCATGTATTAGTTATTAGCGCTATTTTTTAATATATCAGTGAGTGCACATTTTTAAGTTTCTCAGCTTCAATTTCCAATATAGTGTCAATAGTTTGAATTTACACAAAGACATATTGGGAGCCCTCAATACTTTAAGATCACAAAGGGATTTGGAGACTAAAACACCAATAGTCCATTGGAAAAAAATGGCTTCTTGTCTTGGAAAATGGAACTGCATCAAGCAGAGTTTTATTTCTCTGATGTGTGTGTGTTTGTAACTTTTAAATAAAATAAGTTTTGTGTAACAGAGTAAACTTGGGGTGGAAGGTAGATAACTATAAATGTTACACCTCATTGTCCTTATATCCAGCAGAACTCATTAATAAACATAAAACAACTTTTTACAGCTTTATATTATATGATTTCTCAAAGCTGCAAAACAAACGCATTCACTAACAAACCCAAATATATTGTCTCTCTATAGCATATAAAAATAAGAAAAGCTATAGGAGCTAAACTACATGGTTAGTAATCTGTGCCTCAGCATTCTATCTTATTAGAAATAATTTATATATCTAATGAATATTTATTAATTAAGTCAAAATAACATAAGCTTAAGGTTTCAAGTTACCTAAAGACCCTGAAAGCTAACAAACTATAGAAATAATTACTGTTCACACAAAGTGTGTTGGAATAATTATTTCATTTGATTAAATACAAATTTACATTCCTCATAATCTTAAGCATTAAAATGAATATAGGCCTGGGGATATAACTCAGTTCGTAGATGTTTGCCTGTCAAGCACAAGGCCCTGGGTTTAGTCCCCAGCACCACAAAAAAAAAAAAAGTGAATATAGCTATATAGCTTATTTCATCAGTAAACTTGTATAAGTTTATGATGAACATACTTAAATAGAACAAAATCGGCAATCATATTATACTGAACACTGTTAAATCAAGAGATGACATAGCTGTTTTATTAAACCCAAAGTATTAAACTAGTCTCATTTACCAAGGTCTTTACTTAATTGTGAACTTGAATTTTTGAAACATTTCTGAATTGGTTTCTGAACTCTGCAAGAATACTTTAAAATCTAAGACACTGAAAAATTTTAAAGTTCAATCTACTTATCTTCTTAGAATTTCAGGGATATTCTATTTAATTAAGCACTTAATTTATCTTTGTAAAATAATCCTTTAATATAGGAGATCTTATATTCTCATATCTTGATATCACCATCTGGAGGAAAATATTGCACCCTGTCTTATTCTGCTAACTATGTTTTAAGAAAATACCATGAAATGAGAAAATGGGATTTAGACAGCAGAAATTTATTATAATTCTGAACACTGGAAAGTCCCAGATCAAGGTTCCAACCAGTTAGTTTCATTCAGAGCCCTCTTTTCTAGGCTTGTAGGAGACCAGTATTTAGCTGTAGAATCACATATTCTCTACTTTTCTCATAACCTTGTTATATTATGACCTATTTAACCTTAATTACCTCCTAAAGACACTTAGACATGCAGACACAGTTAAAGCTTATAGCACCACTTCTAAAATTTCAGTCACAGGTTAACCTATGAAGTTCAAGCTAATAACTCATTGGTCTACATAAAACACTTGGGTTGTTCCCATTCTTCAATCTTTAATTGACCTGAGCTCAAAACAGACAATTAGAGAAGAATACTGAACCATATTCTCTGTTGTCTCTCAGTTATTAGACCCAAGATCATTCTATACAACTAATAATCTGTTTATAAAGATCAACAAATGATTATATCACAAAATCAAATTCCCAATGAAAATGTTAACAAACCAGATTCTCTGTTGTATCTCAGTCAACAAGGATCTCTATAAAATATTAATTCATTTATAGTGATCAGAAATGGTCAGTCTATAAAAATAAATTCTTAATGCTAAGCAATATATTGGCATAAGCAAAGAATAACAAAATTAATTGAAAAGAAAATTAATGTTATAAAAGTACTGTAAGCATAGTCCTGTGGTGACTTTAGATTCACCTCTTGGAGCCAAGAAAAAAACAAAGCTAAATTAAGACTGTTGAAATGTAATTTTCAGGAAAATATAACATCATAAATTTCATAAAGATACAAAAAATAAATGTGTTTAATTTTACTCACATGCTAGGAGGTATATGTTACAACTGTATTAAATGAGAAGTCAAAGAAACACAAATGTATATTTAATAAAGGAGTAGTGTGGGATGACATACCCTCACAGACTGGGGGGTAACAACCACCACCAGCACAATAAGCACCACTGTCACAATCATCATAATGATTCCTATTCTCTCTCTCTCTTTTTTTTTTTTTTGCAGTCCTGAGGCTTGAACCCAGGGCCTTGTGCTTGTAAGGGAAGCACTCTACCAACTGAGCTATATCCCCAACCTGTGATTCCAATTCTTTACATAGCTCTTATGTTGTTCCAAGCATGCCTGTAAATACTTTACATGCATTAACTCATTTATTCCCTACAATAGCTCTGAGGTACATACTAACACTGTCTCCATTTTATTTGTGGAGAAACTAAGACACTGAAAATTGAAATAATCTGTCCATGTTTAAATGGGTAGCAAGTACTAGTAGTTATGCCACTGTGATGTTAGTGGGTTATTTGGAGAAATTCACCTGAATTTGGATATTGATTAATGGAATCTATAAGGTTAATCAAACAATTAATCTTTTCTGCAAACAAAAATATCCTTCATTCTTGCGTGTTTCATTGAGTACTATTATATCCCAGGTGCTATGCTAAATGCTGCAATTACATGTAAAAGTGAAACAGCATCCATGGCTCTGAATTCCCAAGGAATGAGGGAAAAAGACATATCTAGATAATTCCAAAGCAACATGCAGTAGGAGTTAGCAATTCAATGATGTAGAAGCACACATATCAAAGAAATGAAAATTGAATGAAGAAAAAAATAGAAATGTGTATAGGTATGAGGTCATAGAGGACCTTTAATACCATGCTGAGCAACTGTAACTTTATCTGGAGGACCAGTTGGAGATATGTAGGGTTCTAAGAAAAGGAGTGACATAATCAGAATTGCATTTTAGAAACATTTTACCAGTAGCAGTATGGAAATGGAATTGAAAAGGTAGTATACCTGGTTCTAGAGAAACTAAAGTATCAGTTTTCCAAAACATAATAATATTAGAAACTTTCAAAAATGATTGGATGGTTTGTTTGCTCAAAATTCTGTGGATTAGCAATTTGGTGTGTACTCACTTGGCTTCTGTAAATATCCTCTGGGATCTCATCCATGAGATTGATCATTTGTGTTACCTATTTTGTGGGCCTCTATCCCCACAACTTTTTTCTTTAAAAAGGATAGCCCATGGTTCTTTACATGGTACAGAAGAGAGAATCATGGCTCTCCAAAGGTGTCCATGCTCTAATCCCCAGAATTGGCAATATATTACATTACTTGATAGAAAAAAGGCACTTCATATGTGATTAAGTTCAGGATCATGAGATAGGGAGATTACCCTGGTGTGTACAGATGGACATAATCCAATCATGAGGGTTCTTATCAGAGGGGGGCAGGAGGATTCCAGTTACAGAAGAAGATATGATGACAAAAAGCAGAGGCGAAAGATTTGGAAAGAGATTTGAAGATGCTACCATGCTAGGTTTGAAGCTAAAGAAGAAGCTATGAGCCAAAGAATATAGGCAGCCTACAGAAGCTGGAAAAAGTAAGAAAACATTCTCCTCCAGAGTTTCAGAAGGAATGCAACCTAGTGACACCCTCACTTTAATTCAGTGAGACGGATTTTGGACTTCTGACCTTCCAAGCTATAAGATAAATTTGTGTTATTTTAAGCTACTGATTTTGGCCATTTGTTACAGAGGTAATAGGAAAAGAATACACATGAACTTTCAAGGCAACAAGAGATTAAATAAAAGCAGAAGCTACAAGGCCTCCGAAAAATGCAGAAGCTACAAGGCCTCCGAAGGCCTTGTTCAGAAGTTGCACACTGTTATTTTTCCACATTCCTTTAGGAGAAGCAAATCACAAAGCCAGCTCAGTTTCAAGGATGAGGAAATAGAATCCATCCTTTAATTAGCGGACAAATGAAAATTTTTAAAATCCATCACAATTTTGGAGACAGAGTAATCCAGGAAACAAGTGATAAGGACTTCAGCTAACTTTATGATAAGACTGGAAGGAATGGAGAAGATCAAAGAATATTTAGTAAGTAAACCCATCAAAAATTTATTAAAAACTGAATATGGAACATGAAAGGAGATAAAACATAGTGGATCTTCACACCAAACCTATGAATTTAAGTAAATATTATCATCTACCTTTATTAGAGGTGGAAAATGAATCCCAGAGGGATGGAAAGGAGAAAAGTCTAAAAGAAGAAATGCAGCTACCTCTGATGTCCTATACCTTGAAGTAGAATGCAAGACTACTGACTTGTGATCATTTCTTTTGAATACACTATATTGCTTACTTATTCCCATATCCTTGCCCTTGCCACATCCCCTCTTGGGATCTCAGATTAATGAAAAATATGTCCCTGTTTACTCTGTTATCTGGAATGGGTACCCATATTCACTTTCACTCAGGGACTTTATATAACTGGTCCAGCAACATCAGCATACTACATGCCAGATAATATAGAAAATTGAAGGAGAAGCTAATAATGAAAATGCAGATCCAAATGAAGCCACCTTTTTCTAATCGTACCATTAGGACACTGGTCATAATACATAAGATGCTGAGTTTACTAAGATTTTATTTAAGAGACTGTGGTTTATAAAGAAAGACATGATTATTAAGGCTTTTTTGGAAATGAGATTTTTTTTTCTCTCTCTCTTTCCTTGGGAACGCAAACAGCCAAGGTTGAAGAAGGTTAGGTTCTTTTCTTAAACTGCTGTTATATCATGTAGCTAGTATCCTTAGCAACTTGTTAAATATCTCCTCATACACTAACTTGAAAATTGCAAAAACCAATGTATTAAGTGTCACTGTTTTTAAAGTTATAAAAATTGCTTCTAGATATTCCTTCTTTGAATTTCCATGTTAAAAACATATTCTAACTGTTGGTCCTTATTCCAGTAGACAATTATCTAATACTGTTTTATGAATCAATAGATAAATTATATAGTCAAGCAAAAAAATGTGCCATAGATTCAAGGGAAAATATATCAGATATAAAGTAAACTTTCATATTGGAAATCCTTATTCTTCCAAATACAGAGTATTAAGTTATACAGTACACCTATGACTTAGGTGAGGCTTACAGTTAGATGGGATTATCCTATGGGCCTTTCCTTATGATAGGAAATCTAGCCCAGAGGATGTTTCAATACAAATGAGTTGCTATCACTATGAATATAATTAGAATTTTTAAATTAAGAGATAAAATTGTATTTTTTCAATTTAAAAATTCTAATAATATTCATAGTAATAGCAAATTGACAGATAAAATTGTATTTGTCACCAGGCATGTTGGAGCACACCTATAATCCCAGAGGCTCAGGAGGCTGAGGCCGGAGGATCCCCAGTTCAAAGCCAGCCTCAGCAAAAATGAAGTGCTAAGCAACTCAGTGAGACCCTGTCTCTAAATAAAATACAAAATAGGGCTGGGGATGTGACTCAGTGGTCGAGTGTCCCTGAGTTCAAACCCTTGTACCACCAAAACGATTGTATTTGTCACATACAACACGATTTTTAAAGTACATGAATTGTAGAATGGTAAATCTGTATAATTAGCATATGCACCTCTCATAGTTATCATTTTGTAGTGATAACATTTAACATCTACTGTTAACTTTTTTCATGAATAAAATTTATGGTCCTTAAGTAAAGTCCCCATCCTGTATAATAATCTCTTGGTCTTGTTCCTCCTATCTAACTGTAATTTTGTATTCTTTAACCAATAACTCCATTAGAAGTTTATAAAAAAAATAGTCTAAAAGGAGAAATGCAGCTACCTCTTTGGTCCATATTATTTATATAAAAAATCACGAAATGTTCAGGCTTCCAATTACAAAGCAAGTAGCTGTAGTATCAATATAAAGCCTACCTCTTATGGAGCATTACTACATGTCAGGCATTGGGCTAAGCACTTTCATGCATCACCTCATTCAGTCATCCTAAAAGCCAATGTAGAGTAGGTACTATTACCTTCCCAATTTTATATAAGAAGATGATTAAGTGGAGAGAATAAATGACTTGACCAAACACCCACAACTAGAAAGTAACAAAGTTAGGAATTGAATCCTGGATTTAAATTATTTTCTTCCTGACCTCAAAGCCACATTCTTAATCAATTGCTCTTTTGCTTATACTGCAGTTTCTGCATATAACTTCTGTAATGGTGACCCATCTAAGTTCAGGAAGAGAATTGCAAGCCTGAAATGTGGATTCCCATTAAACTGCCACTTTCTTCCCAATCAGCTCATGTATCCTGACACTTTGTTTTCCAAAAATTTAAGTGCAATCATCCATTAACACTTATTATGTATCTAGGACCATGGAGAATTATAAGCATAAGGCATGTCTCCTTTCCTCAAGGCATTCATACCGTAGTCAGAGAGATAAGGCTGACACATTAAACTAGTAATTCATAGATGCCTGACTAAAAGCAAATGTCTGAATTTGTCATGTTTATTGTGAGGCACATGGGGCTTTAGCTACATGAATCAATGGGGAAGGAAGGGCAGGTTAGCCCAGGACTGAACTGACGACAATTGACAGAGCTGGGGGGCATGATTGTAGATGGCTAGCTATCATCAAAGTGTGTAATATCTAAAGATGTATATTACAGTATAATGGAATATGGTTGATTTGGACTATGGTAAATAGCCAAGGGGCACCAATCTTGTATTTATGACTAGAAAGACATCAAACAGAGGAAGTATTTAAAATGTGGTTATTGATGATGAGTGGATAAAGAATATCATATCTGATCCCCAGAGAGTAAGAGTAGAAGAGCTGACAAAAATTAGACAAAGTAAATGATCTTGATGAAATGAACTGGAGTAGAATCCATCTCTTCAGAGAGGTTGTAAAATTTGTGTAGACATAGCAGAGAGAAGACTGTGACTTAGGACACATGTGAATAACTAGGGCTCACACTAAGGATATTTTATACATATTATCCAGGTTCTACTCATGGGACCAAGAAAAACCTAACCAGAGTACCCCAGGATGGGAGTTTCTGTGAGTCAACTATAATCAAAAGAATATTTACTTTGGGTGACCTAAGGCAATATAGCCCAAAAAGAGAGAAAAAAAATTCAGTTAAGGAAGGATGTAAAGGTCCTAGATAAAAATGCAATGTCAAATACCAAACCATAATTTTGAAACAGGACCATAAATGGGAGAAAGGATAATGAAGTTAGGTGGCTGACAAATCAGTAAGTAATTATGCAGGGCTCAGAATAGGTAGGACCAAGCCCTTTAGGGCTGTGGTTATGTACAGTGAAAGAAAGATTAAGCCTTATGTTTATCTAATGCCTGCTGTATAATTGGGAGTTACATTAGCATAGTAGCTTAGAAAAATCATGAGAAGAGGATGAGCTCTGGATCCTACCCAAGTATGGGATAGACCATTCTAATGTGCTCTTGACCAGAGTTAAAATTAGCTTAGAAACTGTAAGGACTTATGAAACCATATGAACACAAATAAACCTAGATACTATATCAGTATTATGTCTTGTTCATATATAAAGCACTGACATTTTTGAGCTGTGTGCAAATGTTATTATGATGAATGAAATACCAGTTTATTTCAAAAAATCAGTGAATTAGCTATTTTCTGTCATTATGTATTTTTTAAAAAAAACATGGTAAAAATAAGAGTGGCAATCCAGAGAATCCTTGTCATTGTTGGGATTAGTTTGTGAAGGCCCTTTCTTATGGAATCACTGAGTGAGTGACATAGGTATACAAGCCAACAGTTTTCCTCCCACTTCCTGAGATTCATGTCAGACCATCAGAATTTGGTTCCTACCAATGATATTCAAGGGAGGAGAGTACACAGAGCATCAAGCTGAATCCAAGATAGCTAAGTGTGTCTTCTCCCATAACATATTATTTCTATGAATATCACCAGATTACATTTAATGTAATATTATCATCGCCATCTCATCATCATTTTTTAATCAATATTTTTATGATACTTTGCACTTTACGAAGTACACTTATCTTCAGATGTTGACTGCTGTAAAGCTAATAAAGATATAAACTTTTCCAGGCCTCCTCCAAACCCTGAGAGTAGCCTTATCAATGTTTTGGTCTTATCATATGTTTTATAAAATGTACAGAAGGTATTTTAACTGAATTCAGTTTAGATGCTTTCACTCTTATCTGGTGACATTGGAATAACCAAGCATTTCGGGATCTGGTTAAGGAGAAGCTGATTTCACGAAATATTTGTTTTAGTAAGGCCTATTCATGGAATTCAGTCATTACTGCATATAGATAAATTATGTTATTGACTCCAGTTCCATTGGCCTAAAAGAAATCCTCCTACCACACCCTGTACTGGCTAATCCAAAGGCCAGAGGCTATAGAATCAGAAGTCATATCAGCATAATGATGTGTCTTAAAGTGTTTGGTAACAGAAGTAGAAGTGAATGTTAGAGACATAAGCTTTGGAATATAAAGAGCTAGAACAAAATTGTTTTTTAAAAATTGTTAGAGATTTCCCCAAATTTGGCAGTTAATCGTCAAAATTTTCATGTTATGAATAGTAACGAATTATACAGCTGAAGGAAGCTCCCAGAATTGTTAATAATAAAAAATAAATTTTAATCAACTATGCTAAAGGAAATACCACATTTTCATTTCATTCTGCCTATATAAAATATAAATTTTGTGCTTTGTAAAGAGGAAAACAAAATATATTCAATGGAAATGTAAGGAATAAAGGTACAAAGTGTGTGATGCAGCTAATTCATGAAAACCTGTGTTTATTTTTCTGGATTCTGTGATGTTTGTGGAGTTTGTCAGCATTTAAAAATGTGTAATATGAAGTGGCTTCTTATCACTTATTCACTTTCATACTTAATTTTTTGTTCTTCTTCTTAAAGACACTTCCTCATGTGTTGTGTAAACTTTAGAGCCAAAGAGCCTGAATTGGTCCCTACCTGTGCACTCTATAACATAACCCTCATGATATTTCTTAGCTATATTATACTTTACAGATTAGAGTGATACACCTCTTTCATTTGGCCTTTCAGCAAGCAATATGAGGGTCTACTATGTGTCAGCTGCTCTTCTATAGTCTGGGGATGTGGCATTGAACATCATAGACAAAAATCCCTTCCCTTATCCATTGTCCATTCTGGTAACATTATAGAAAGTTAATTATATAAATTGTTCTTTATCCTGTCTCATAGAGATAAAAATTGGTAAATAATATTGGACTATATTCTGGGTATTATTCCTCCACTTAATTTCTCTTTCTCTGATTAGCTTAATTTACCATTGCTCTTGCTTTATTTTCCACCCTTTTCTCTGAGATGGGATTTTGAATCTATCCTCTCCTAGGCTTCAAAAAACCTCTGCTTTCTTTGTGATTTTTGTAAGGGTCCTAGTATGAAGCAAGATGCATTTCTTAGATAGGCTTACTTATTTTTAACATGGCCTTATTTTAACCCTTTTGAATGAAACACACACTGAGCATAAACTTCCTCATCTTTTTGTTCTTTTCTCTAGGTCACTTTTTAGATTTTCTTCTTTTTTCCTTTTTAGTTTCAAAATTCAGCTCATGTTGCAAAGAATAGATTCTGAGCTATCAATTTTTGATTCCTAGGTAAAAGGGAATAGGTTACTCTTTTTAAATGTCTTATAGCAGCCACTAATTCTCTCTCAGTAGAATCTTTATATAGATAAGATTAATTATATCTATTCTAGATTTTGTTTTGTGTTTTATTGTTTGGCAACAGAGTTTTCATCTCTGTCTCCCACTTTTCATTCATTATGGAAGTGGTTGGTGTTAAGAACTGGTAAATTCTTTCAAAGTTATAGAGCACAATACTAGCAGAAATACAAATTGAACTCAACCAAGTTGTTCAGCAAGAATTGCTTTTCCTGCACTGCTTTTGGCTCCATCACTGCATTTCAGATAAAAATGAATGTTAAAGTCAGTTTCCTATAACAATTTAGCAAGGAGAAAAGTCTGAAACTGAGGCAAGAGAGAACTATTTGGGGCTTGAATTATTGGAAATAACTGAGTCATGTAACCACGTCATTCCCCATGTTTAGACAGAATTTGAGACATCATCTGATTTTCTTCAAAGGTATACATGGTAAAAAGAATTTCCATATATGACTCACCTACTCTTCCCAACTCAAATCCTATAATTTGATTTCCTTCATTCCAGCATAGCTGCCTATCATTCTCCCAGGCATTAGCATTTGAAGTTCTTAAAAGTTGCTTGAATTCCTATGGGGCTTTATGGTGACATTTTACTAATATGCTTTGGTAAACAATACATTCAAACTTGTGAAACCCAAGCCCATCTCTATGCCTTTATTCTTGTTTTAAACATGTCATTAAGAAAGAGAATATGTCAGAAAGATCAAACTTGCTGCTTCAGAAATCATTTGATTTATTTCTGGTCTAGAACTTGTTTCTTAGTGTCTGCAATAATGTTATTTATCATTTATCCTTTTCATTGACAATGAAAAAGTATTAAATCTCCTTGTGATTATGTTGATTTGATTTGTAGATGAAAGGCAAGGTTTTAAAATCGCCCTCCTAATATAAGATGAACAAAATTTGGAGACTTTATTATCCCTTTGTTCTTTTCAACAACTCCCTCCCTCCTCAAGCATTTCCCAGTGGTGCTTCAAGTTTACCATCCATACGTGTTCTTATCCACCTCTGAACCCCATCACTGTTTCTTCCTGTATGACATGCCTGTCTCCCTTAGGGCTTTTCCATCAAATGTCCCCAGGAGAATATAACTTAAAAATGAATTAAGGTTTCCATGATGGAAATAACTTTATCTGTTACTCCGCTCATGCTCCTGGGATATTTTTTAACTTAATAAGGGACACCTGACAGTAAGATATATTAACTTGTGGAAGGGATAATAATGGAATTTCAGGCACTATACAGGTCAATCAGATTTGCAAGAAGAATGAAGGAAAGATATGAAGAAGCAAGAATAGAGTGTGAATTTTTACAACATAAAATACGTAGATAGAGATCTATTGTACATGAACAATTGTACATGCCTACTGTACATGCCTAGTCCTTGAGACAACTCATAGAGTGATTCTAAATTCACCCATTTAGACATTTGACATCAATTTAAGAAATGAATTTTCACAATTAAATCTATCATTCTTGAAACATCCATGCACAAATGTTATTTATTTTTCACTATGTTGCTGCATTGAACTCGTGCAATTCCTCTTACCAACTATTAAGTTGGTTTAAAATATGTATGTCATCCCATTCTACCTAGCAAGCTGATCACTTCATTGCAGCTTTGGGTTTATGTCTCAAGTCAGTAAAGAACTGGCTGCTTACCTGTCTGCCTGCCTGCCTGCCTGCCTGCCTGCCAGGAAGAGCAAGTGTTATTTGTTCTTTCTGTCTTATACACTCAATCAGGGCTGTCCATCACATCACCAAATCATTTGATCATTTTAAGAGCATCTTCATAGATTTCAAATGAAAAACTATCTCCTTATTTTTACATTGATATTATACATGTGTTGTGGTATTGTTGTTGATGGTTGTTTGCTTTTTGTTTTGTTTTGCTGTGTTTTCTTATTTTCAGAATTTTGTTCTTGGATTGCAAGAGTGACCTCTAGTGTGAAACATCTGCATAGTTATAATCCGAGCTTTTATCCAGCCTTAATTTCCACAGGTATAAGGGTCATGCAACATATAACTGGTAAAACCTCCACTATTATGACAAATTATCATCTTAAAGCAAAGTTGAGATTCTTCTTATTAGTGCTTATATATTTTGTTCCCAAACTTTTACTACCAAAGGTCTGCTGCATTCTGGGAATTTTGAGATGGCAAGTCCCAAGGACGAATGCCCTTGCAGGAAACTGGAAGTAAATCATGACATTCTTTATGAGCTGGATGTATTTGCAGAAAAATTGTTTTGTAGGTCTCATGTTGCCCCTGGCATTCCTGCTGTGAATAATTGGCTAGTGCACTCACCTGTTCCCTTTCTTCTCCAGAGAAAGGAAGTGTTTTCCTTCCTACCATGCTGTACATGCAAGGTATAAAGGACACACTGTATTCTTCATGGGTGAAATTAGACTTAAGCATATGCCATGCCCTCATACAAGGTCAACCAGCAAATTTGCAGTATGATCAATGGCGTCACTTATTCCTTACATGAGGTTAAATGGAAAATTTACCTGACTTTCAACAGCTAGCTCCCCTTGCAATAAAAATAATTATACCTCACATTAGCATGGTGTTTTAAAACTTACAAAACACTTTCCTTCAGATAATTTTACTTCCTCCACTGACCACCTTTGGTAAGTAGGCATTATTTGTACCATTCCAGTGATGAAAAATATGAGGCCAAGCGAGGTACAATGGCATGTCCAGGGTGAAACACATTTAATAAATGGTAGAGTTATAAGTCTTTGTACCCTAAACTTAGTTTACACTTTCACATAGCTACTTCAGAGATTAACAGTCAAATTTTGCCAAAATACTATATAAAGATTTTAAAAACAGCCTACATACAAATTTCTGTGAAAAAAGACAATGATCTGGTTATAAGGATCAATGGAGAATTTTATGGAGGTAATCATATATAGTCGTCTTTTACAAATAAGAAGAATATGAACAGATGAGGAAAATCAAACCAAGTTGAGCAAAATAAGAGCAATGGGAAAGTGTGGAGCAAATACAAGAAGTCAGAAATAGTTCAATTTTTCTAAGTATATAGAAAGGTATTAGGAAACAAGGTTGTAAAAGACAGTTGAAAGCAGAACATGAAAATCACCTAATTTTAGAATGGGTTTCTCAACCTCAGCCTATTGACATTTTGGGCTTGATAATTCTTTGTTATGGTTATTACCCTGTGCACTATCAATATTCATCAACATCCCTGGTCTTTACCCAGTAGATACAAATAACAGCATTTCCCTCATTTGTGACAAACAAAAACGTCTTTAGTTCTTATTAAATGTTCCCTTTTGGACAAAATTTTCTGCTGCTGAGAACTACCTCAATTAGAGATTATGGAAATCATCTTACATTTTGAAGTACAAAAATATCATGAATATGTCCATGCCAAAAGAATATAAACATGGCAAATTCTACAAGGATGAATTGCAAGGAAGAAGTAACTGAAGGCAAAGGGAAAAAAAGCCTGTGAGGAGGATATGCAGTGGCCTCAGAGTAAAGGCCAGAGGTAGTTGCTCTTTGAAAGAGCATTAAACTTAGAGGGAGAGCACTTGGATTGCATTGCAAGCTTTGTGAATAGTTAGTACGTGTTATTGTGAGAGTTACTTTAAAATCCATGCCCTCCATTTTTCATCTAGAGTGAGACATGATGATTTCAAACTTCCCTTCTAACTCCATTAGATATGTAAATGCTGTCACTAACTTTATCTACATCCATTCATCTCCATGTATCTTTTAAAAGAATCTTGGTATCAAATGTGTCTGACTTCTCCGTAAAGATAAATAACATATTCAATCCCCAGCACCGCAAAAAAAAAAAAAAAAAAAAGATAAATAACATGACCTCACTGTCTCAGATTATGTTGGGTGCAAAGGCAAGTCAGAAATAGTGAAAAACCCAAATTATGAAAAGCATTTTAAAGATGTCGCTATATTACTTTCAAGTACAGGTAGTACTTAGAACATAGCTGTGGAAGCAATGCCTAGGCAAGATATTTTAGCAAATACTTAATCTCATTAAGTTAGCATTTACTGAAAGCATACTAAGTACAAGACACTGTTAGACTTTACAAAGATTATCAAGATGGATTAGTTATGGGGTCTGACAAGGATTTCATAGCATAATATAGAGTTCAGAAATATACACAATTACAATCCAGAGCAGAGTGTAGTAAATTCCAAACAAACCATATGTGCAAGTCCCATACACATCAACAAGTTTATTTTCAAATTGTTTAATTGTGTAGAATACTGCTTAAATTCAGGATCATAAATCTAATCAAATTTATTCTTAAAAACACATACAACTTTTTCATTGAGTGCTAAAAATATGTGAGTAAGGAGAATGTAATTTGAACAATTACCCATTGACTCAATTAAAATGTCTAATATATAACTTAATTCTAATTTTTCCACACGTGCTTGACCTCATTTGCCAATGGAGCCTTAACGAGTAGATAAAAATGGTTGGCAGCCACCAATTTGCTTATATGTAAATGGATGATTAAAAGACCTTTAAATCAATCAGGTTTAAAACATTTAAAACATTAAATATTCTTTAAAATGTACTATGTTATTTCTTGTTTTATTAATCTTTCTTCTAAATTTGCAATATTTTTTAATGTTTAATGTTTTACTATATGCCATGTAAGTATAAATTGTATAAGAATATTTCTCCTGCTCAGCTGTTTTCTATGATTTTTTGCTCTATCTTAGGGTCATCAGCAGAGCTAAGGACATAGCACATGCACCACTTTAGGTCATACTTGAGATTATTATTGAGGTTCATACATACTTCTGTTAACACATACACAGTGCAAAGGGGATGTGGCAGAGACTGATATAATTAATTGAGGTGAAAAGTTAATATTGTCTTAGAAACAGAAAAATAAATATGATATGTAGATAGGCAACTAGCTAGCTAGATAATAGATATGGAAAGTAATAAATATAGATATATAAATGGATATAGATACATAGGAAATATACAGGGAGATATAAACATATAAAAAGTAAAAAAAAATCTACACAAATGGACATATGTGTGTGAGATGAGTGTGTATGTGTGTCTATGTGCATACCCAGGCCAAAGACAATACAGATAATTGGTAACTGTTCAGGATTAATTTGTACAGTTTGGATGCCTTAGTTTCCTTCCTTTTACTTGCTAAGTTCCTATACTGCATTTCTTTCCTGATTTAGTAAACAGACAGAGAATGGAATAAATGGCCAGGTCACTTTACCTCCTTTAGCTATCTTTCAAGAAAAGACTACGAAGAGAGGCATAAACTAGTACTCAAAATGTAGTTGTATATTATTTATGGATTTCATTAAACTCTGCTTTCCTTACACTCTTTGCAGATAATCATATGTAATTTTTCTCAGGAAATTCTGAAACTTAAAAGCAAAATCTTAAATGATGCATATATTCCTTGTAACACATGTAGGAAAAGTGTGAATAAACAGAAAAAAAGAAAAAAGAAAGTACAAAAAAGGAAACTAAAATATTCTAGTTTGGACCTCACTTCTGCCTACAAGTACATTCAAGGAACAATATAAACACAGGATGGAAATTATTCACAGAACTTTGGAGAGCTAGACTAATCATTTTCAGATAAGAAAGGAAAGGGTTAAGGTGAATATTAAGAATAAGGAAATAAGTGCAATTAAAAATAGACTACTAAAGGGAGACTTAGGAGATACGGTTTGCTTCAGATCCTAAAAAAGTGGCAATAGTAAAAATAAAACTATGGCTCAGTGCACCATCTCGTCAAAGACAAAAAGCATAAATGAAACAGAATTTAATTAAAACAAGCATACCTTCATTTTCTGTGTGCATTGAAATCCATGGTTAAACTAGAAGTAGACTAGCCCGCAAATCAAGGCTTCTGTG
Organism: Glaucomys volans; assembly: GCA_020662805.1. NCBI lineage: Eukaryota > Metazoa > Chordata > Mammalia > Rodentia > Sciuridae > Glaucomys > Glaucomys volans. The sequence continues at coordinate 331,148 of JAJEJO010050692.1, read as the reverse complement.
TGCCCAGTGCTATGCTGGCCATTAAAGATAAAAGACCTAACATTTTTTTTTCCTCAGAGAGCTCGATATCTGGTTATCTTAAGAAAACCCTATGCAGAAAACAGAGGTCTTAATTATGTGGTACTGATATTCAAACAAGAAATGGAGATAATATGAGTACTGGGACTTTTTCAATACCACCTGTACTCCTAGTTGTGGAGATTATTCAGCATTGTCAACTAAAATATTTCTTCCAAAGGATGTGTCCCTGTTTCCTCTGTGTAAAGTTATTTTGTCCAAGCCCAAGTCTAGATGGCAGATTGAATACGTTTCCATCAGGTGGCCATGAATATATGGCAGAGGTCCAGTCCATGCCCATAAAGTGCAATTCATGTTGGCCAGTTTCCAGCCCAAATGCATCAGGAAAGAAGACTTCCTTCATTTGCTCAGTTGAGTAGATAATAAACTCACCTTTGAGTATCTATTTAACTTGAGAACTTTGGGGAATGAAGTTTTCTGTATTTTTATTAATCAGGCTTCTGACTATGGAGAATAAGTGAAGGACAGTGAGGTGAATGGCTCAGGTGGAGGAATGTGGAGATTCCTCTTGGATCCAGCCAAATGCAAATGAGGGTGTGACAGAAACAATCAGCTTTGAGACATTTTTCCCAAACTAGGTCACTCCTTACCTGCTATTTGTACATTCACACTGTGGGAAAAACGAAAGAGTATAAGGCATCATCCTGACCCTAGGAAATTTTGTGAAAAGTTCTGAAGATTGAATCCAAATAGGTAAAAAGAAAACGACCAATCTAAGAATTACCATGAAACAACTTTAATTGAGGTCCTAGTGACACAGAAAGCATTGAAGGCAGAGTTGACCATGTATTATTTGATGTTATATCCACTCAATACCTAAGAAAGGTGACCATAGTAGATACTGGTTATATATTTGTTGAAATGAAGTGGAATATTTATGGAATAAAACATAACAGCTAATGAAAATCAAAATAGAGGAAGAACACTGTTTCTGGAAGCCTATTTATAAGATATTTATAAAGCACTTAACAGTGTAATTGGAAAGTTACAGTGTGTGATTGGATGTTAGAAGTATTGTTTGCTTTTCTTTGCATTTTCTGTTGGCTCTTTTAAATTTTCATACTAAAACAACTCATAGTTTTATAGATAGTTTATGAATCAAAGAGCAGAGTGCAACTCATGGAAGATAGGACTAGATCCAGAAGATAGGAAGTGTGAGGATGACTGAGAAGACAGAAATGTTCCCTGCGGATTTGGGAGATAATTTTGCATGAGAAAGAGGAAAGATTACTGAGCAGCTGCTTTGAGGACTTGAGTCAATAGATTAGTAGAGAAGGATTTTAGAAACTCTGCTGTGTTAAGCAATCTTTATTGCTTAACAATTGCCCTGCTTTAGAGAAACTTTGCTAAAGATATGCATTAATTTTGAAAGAAAAATGCACAGTACATGGAAGAGAATGGAAATTCACCTTTTCAAACTTCATCCCTTTAGCAAATAATTGGGCATTATTTTTAAATTTTGGCTAATTATTTCATCTTGGAAGGTGCAAAGAGTTGGTAATAAAACGTTACAGTGTCGGGGAGGTATATAAGCTCAAAAGGCTAAGTGAATAGAGGCAATGGACATCCACGGGGGAGGCAAGAGCAATGATGGGGTTAAAAGTCCACTGCCAGCAGGGGGGTTGGCTCAGTGTAATAGAACCTAGAACTGGGGATTTCATGGCTCAAGCAATGGAGATGAAGCACTAGAGGATACAAGAAAATCTCAAAGTACACTTCACCAAATTTCTGAACTTGGTTTCAGCTATTCCTAGCATAAGACTCAGAACTTGGTTACTGACCTGTGAACAATGGGTCTCTGTTTCTTTCATTCACCGTAATTTTCAGCAGAGGCATAAAGGGAAGTTAACTTTTTTTAAGATATTGCTAAATATAATAATTAACCTCAAAATTCTCTTTTTTCACTTAAATATCATTTTATATTAAAAGAATAGAAAAATTATTGAACTTATTAAATCAGTAAAATATACCTATTCTACTGTCCCTTTCTGGATTGATTGGACTAACTCCCTTCCCTCCTCTAGATTTATGGGCACAGGGAAAGAAAGATTCTATACACAAGATGTTTCAAGACAAAATTTAAAACTCAATCAAAAAAAGGTGGTGATAATATCTGTTCGGTATTGTCTGAACATAATATCCTGGCTGATTTGTACAGGTATATTAACATTGAAGTTCTTTCTTCCCATTTATTTGTTGGCTCATGCCTTGCAGGAACTTTTGAAAAGACAACACAGATCATAACTGTTCCTCTTTCCTTTCCTCCTTCCTCCTCCTTTAAAAGGGTAAATGAGCTGGTGTGGTGGTGGACACCTGTAATCCCAATGGTTCAAGAGGCTGAGATAGGAGGATTTTGAGTTGGAAGCCAGGTTCAGCAATTTATTGAGGCCCTAAGCAACTCAGCAAGATCCTGTCTCTAAAGAAAATACAAAAAGGGCTGGGGGTGTGGCTGAGGGGTTAAGCACCCCTGGATTCAATCCCTGGTAACAAAAACAACCCACATAAATTAACAAAGGGAAAATCTTGAACTATAGGATATTCATTTATTGTTTGTGTCCTGGTTTATTCCAAAATTGAGTGATGACTTACAATGAAAAATATAATGCTGCTAGAGAATACCAATTTTAAAATAAAAACAATTAAAGAAATTGAGCTAAGCTTTTAACAGGCAAATGTTATTGAGTACAGCCATGTCTCTTGCACCATCCTAGGAAATGAAAATGAAATATAAGATATTGTTTCTATTCTTAAAAACCATAACATTTAGTTGGGAAGAGGAGGCAAACATCTGTGAAAGGCAATATGGAAGAATGGTTAAGATCTTTGACTCTGGAGTCTGTCTGGTTTTAAATCGCTGCTGCTTACAATATTTGTGGCTTTGGACAAGTTGTTTAACCTCTCCCTGCTTCTGTTTGCTCATTTGTAAACTGAGAATAATGACACCTTAATCACTGTGTTTCTGTGAGGATTAACTTGGAAAGAACATATTAAGCACATCACTTATTTTTGTTGTAATAATCATAAGAAGCAGAGCTCAATGAAACTTTTAACTTCCTATGACCATATGCAAATGGGATAGAGAGAAAAGAGAAAAGACAGTGTACTACAATAGTCAGGGGTGACATTGCAGTATAGGTGATACTTGAGTTAAATCTTAGCAGGTGAAACTTTGGGCAAAGGTTAAAGTTAAACGCATGCCAATCAGATAGGCTGTAAACTATAATACAATGAATTGGGAAGCCAGAAGTTTTGTGGTGAAGGAAATAATAGTCCAAAAGAACGCTTATAGAATTTCAGAAAATCAATAGAGTGACATGAATCTGATCAGTAATCTGTGGATAGCTTTGGGTTTCATTTTCTCAACTAGGCATTAAACCTTTATATTTCCATTTTGTGATGGATTAAAGGATCCTTAGGGATTATTCAGTCTGCAAACAGCCAATAAACTTATTAAACTGAATGGCACCTGTGTTAAAACCACAGCCACATTTTAGTTTTGTTTTTATATTTTGGAGATTTTGTAAAGCTTTCCACGGCCACATTTTAAATCACACGATTACGTTCAGAAAACACATTGGTATTTTCTTCAGCCACCATATAATACCTGAATCAATCTTCAGATATACAGTAAGAATTGCTATGGTTGTACTGATACATTTCTCTTCCAAACGTGTACAGCAGGCTTTAACTAGCCAGTCATTCCTAGTACCAGAAGTTGTGATCTTCTCAGTAAAGGATTCACTAGTACTTCTGATGATGCAGAAGGTGCAAAAGGGAAAATGATTTTTTTTTCAATCAGGTATTTACAAATGACAAACTTGATCTCTTTTAGAGGAATTAATGGTTATGCCATGTTTTACTTCTTAGTCTGTTTTCTCTGACTTCTAGAATAGACACAACTGTATAAGCCTTAACACTTAATTCCATATAGTATGAAAACAAATAACTTTTGAATACAATAAAATATATTTAAATATGAATCTAATGTGGATTTACATCTTTTCTCCATATGATTACACAGGTTGGCTACTCTGCAGACAGATTTCTATATCAATAAGAGAATTTTTTAAAATGAAGTAATTTCATCTCAAAGCATTTATAGAAGTGGTCTGTGTTTTGCCTTCAATTAACATGACATAGAGAATCATGTGCATTTAATTTTGAAGAATTAATTCAATCCAAATGAATTTTTTCTGCAACAATACACATATTTGATCACACACACAGAGATAGTATATTTGCTTAATTCGACTTTCCTGACATTTCATTTTGCTGAGTATGAATTGGACTTGCTAGTGCAGTGAGTTAATATCTAAGGACTTTGTCTTTTCCCCTAGGGAGCTTTTTAAAATCCCTTTGTCAAGCTGAGATTTGCAGAACACTGGGTCAAGGAAACACGGGCCATAAGCCAAGATCAGAAGAGCCAATGTAAGCAGCCAGGGGCCTGTGGGGTAGAAAGGAACTAGGGTTCAAGGCAAGGTAGGGTTCATAGGCAGGAAATCCTCTCTGAAATTAAAAGTCAGAAATTAGAGCATACAGAAGAAGTAAGACTCCAGGCACAGCAGGCAGGCTGACTCAGACACAAACAATATGACTAAGGGGCCTTGGGAGTGAAAGCTAAAACCTACTTAAGGCACAGAGACTCACATCCTCTTTCTTTCACTCAAATAAACATCCCACCTGGAAAATCCTAACACTTACCATACTAGTACAGCTACTTAAAATATGACAATGTCAGACCTGGAAGAATGCTTGGAGATTTTTCTCAGTTGACCCTATCACTTTTACAAGAAGAAACTGAGGCTCATTAGGGAAGTAGACTTGTCAAAAAATTACAGCAACTTAGTGGGATGACTGGGGCTATAAATTCTATGTACTTTCCTCAATACTCTTTCCATGACATGCTTTTGTCTTACCTACACCTGGAACCCTTGAATGGAAGATAAGACTAAGAAAACTAGAATCTTTAGACACTAAGCCAACCAATCCTTATCCTAAAGAGATGAAAAAGGAAAAAGTAAGCATAATTTATGGGGACGATGCATAGGCACAATAGGGGTTCTGTGCATTCTCTCTAAATCAAATTGAATAACAGAAACTTCTATTCAGTTTAAATAGAAGCAACAGAGCTAGGTAAGTTCCGTTGACGCTAAACAGTTCATCCTTTTTTAGAGCTCCTTCACAACTTAATTTGGTCTGAGTTTCTCTTCTACTGCTCTCTCCAAAGCAAACTGGTCAGGTTTGCAACTTTCTTTCTCTGATTTTAACCTTCTCCCCAGAACTGCCCTGACACTGTAGGTGCAGGTTCAGGGCTGATGAGTTCTTTCTTGCTTTCTGTTCCAGTAACCAAATTTTCTGAGTCTCTCCAAGTCTCTAGCAGTCTAATATTGTGCCTGAGTGATTCCCTCCATCTCCCACCTTCCAAGTAGTTGTTCTCTTGTTTTGATACTAAACTGCAGGTGTCTGCAGCCTGCTTCTACTCCACAGTCTTGATCCTCTCCCCCAGGGAAGAGGATCCACCCTCAGTGCCTCTACTGCACACCAAAAACTACACATGCCTAACACAGTTTAATCTGTATGAATAGTGGGATATCATTTGGCTGGAATTCATTCAGGAACTTTCAGAGCCACCTTGACTGCACTGGAAAAGGGTGGGGCAATGTCTACATTAATAGCCCCTGTATTTGCATTTCCCATCAGGGACTCAAAGCTACTATATGAGCTGTGGTGAGATCTGGCTGCTGAGCCACAGACAATAAGGGCCAGGCCACAGTCACTGCAGAGAGCTCTTAGGTGATCTGACATTACAATCTCTGAAGCTGCCTCAGTTTAAGCCAGAGGAGGGCAGAACAATGTCTGTATAGACAGGTGGCATACCCTGAGTTCCATGCAGTTTTTGAAGGAGAATCCTGAGCTAGACAGAGAAAAATCTAAATACACATTTCCCCAACTCAGCACAAAGATGGCTGTTGTGGTCACCACCTCCATACTCAGAGATATTCAGAAGACACCAGCTGAGACTTGGGCATTTCCCATGCATCCCAATACCTGGTTTTATCCAAATCTGGAAGGCCCAATAAGAAAGCTCTTCATGTCAAATAACTCAACAAAGAGTAATTTTAGACTTTTTCATGTTAGTTTTTGATTGTACTGGTATTGCCTTCAGTGTTGATTTGACAGGTTTGCCCCCTTCAATTTTTTAAGATTGCTTACATCAATTTCATATTTTTTTCTTTTTTCTTCTTTAATGTGTTAATGGTACTTATTCTTTCTTTCTTCTCTTTTTATACCCCCTCTCTCTTTTTCTTCTTGCTTTTTTATGTCTCTTTAATATCCTCCTCCTTTTTGCTGCTTTTTCTTTCTCTTTCTCTTTGTGCCATATATAATTTAATATTAATTTTAGTTTAATGCCTAATTTTCAGAACAATACAGAGTATTATTACTCTCCCTTTCCACTTCTAACTAGAGGAACTGAAGAGAACACTTTTAAAAAGGTTTTATGGTTTATTTGTATTTGGTTTGCTGTGAAGTTGGTGCAGTCATTGGTGATTATTATCTTATCTCAGAGCAATTCTAGGGATTGACCATAGTACTACGAACATGTTCAGTGGGTCATTTGATATTGAGATATACTACTGAGCCAGGGCATATAATAAAGGGAAAGATTTTCAATAAAAAGACCCTCACATAAAAATGGAAGAATATCCATCCCAACAAATGTAGAAATCTCAACATAGAAACACTAGAAACATGAGAAAACAAGAAAGTTCCAAAAGTTCATTACCCTCCAATAACTGAACTCATAGATACTGAGGTAGAGAAAAATACAAAGAATTAAAAACAGTAATAAAATGATCAACAAATTACCTTAAGTTCTAAAGAATGAGCTAAGAGAAAAAATACAGAGTATGAACGTGCATTTATATAAAGAGATAAGGATTCTTAAAAGGAACCAGACAGAAATCTTGAAAATAAAAAATTCAATCAAAAAATGGTGTAAGATCTCACTGATAGACTATACCAAACACAAGAAATAATATCAAGGCTCAAAGGTTCAAAGACAAGGCAGACAAATTAGACATTTCAGATATTATAAAGAAAAAAATATTTAAACTATGAAAAGAATAAACAAGAGCTTTGGGACAATATTTTAAGGCCAAATTTAAGGCTCATAGGTCTTCCTGAAGAGAGAGGAGATACAGACTAATTACATAGAAAACTAAATTAAATAACAGCAGAATTTTCCCTAATTGTGGGAATTAAATGGATATGCAAGTACTAGGGGCATTTAGAATTTTGAAGACACAAGATAAAAAAAAAAAACCTTATCCAGGATATGTTACAGTTAAAATGCCAAAAATTCAGAGTAAAGAAAGAATTTTAAAATCTCCAAGAGAGAGGTACCAAGACATTTATGCAGGCAAACCATCAGTATAAAAGCAAATTTCTCACCAGAATTTCTAAAGGCCAAGAGTACACGGAATGCTGTGTTTCATGCCCCCAGAGAAAATAACTGCCAACTTAGATTACTATATCCAGCAAAGCTGGTCTTCAGATCTGAAGCAATAAATCCTCCCACGATAAGCATAAAGTAAAGTAATTCATGACCACTAAACCAGCATTGCAGAAGATTCTTAATGAAATATTACACACAGAAGAGAAAAATTAAAAACAACCAAGAGAGTACGGGAAGGAAAAAATATCATTCAAAGAATACATAAAGAAATGAGAATTGAGTATAATTCAAATGTTAGAAATATAACAAAATGACAGGAAATAGCATATCCCTCTCTATAATAGCATTGAATATAAATGATGTTAATTCTCTAATTAAGAAACATAGACTGGCAGATTGGATTAAAAACAAGACCCAACTGAATGTTGTCTCCAACAAACACCTCACAGGTGAAAACATTCACAAACTGAATGAGAAAGAAATGCAAATGATATTCCATGAAAATGGAATCCAAAACCAAGCAGGAGTAACTACTCTCCTAACAGAAAAAGTAGAATTCAAGCCAAAATTAGAAGAAACAAAGAAGGTCTTTACATCTTGGTAAAAGGATCAATCCAAAGAAGATATAGTGATTATAGGCATTTATTCCCTGAATGTTATTGCACTTAATCTCATAAATGAATTTTGCTTGATATAAAGGGACTGATAATAATTGGGAAATGTAATATATCTCTCCCACTAAAAGACAAATCATGCAGACAGAAAGTAAGCAAAGATATATCAGATATAAACTATGCGATAGATAAAATGGACTTAACATATATCTGCAGATTATTTTATCCAACAACAGCTGAATATATTTTTCTTAGTTATTCATGGAGCTTTTTCCAAAACTGTTTATATATTAGGCCATAAAGTAAGTCTTAGAAAATACAAAAAAATCAAAATTATCTCTTTTCATGATTTCAGATCATAATGGAATAAAATTAGAAGTCAACAGCAAGCAAAACTACAGAAAAATATAAATACCTGGAGATTGAACAATACACTTTTGAATGATGGGTGGGTCACTGAAGAAATTGGAGGTGATAAAAGTTCTTAGACTCAAACAAAAATGGAAATACAGCATACAAAAATCTTTGTAATGCGACAATGACAGTTCTAACAGGAAAGTCTACAACGATGAGTGCCTGCATAAAAAAGGAGAGATTTCACATAAATAACCTAATGATAAATCTCAAGGTGTTTTAAAAACAAGAACAAACCAATCCCAAAACTAGTCCCAGGAAAGAAATAATGAAGATCAGAACTGAAATTAATGAAGTCAAAACTAAAAGAACAATGCAAGTACAAAGGTCAATGAAAGGAGTACTCTCTTTGACAAAATAAACAAGGTTTGTAAACCCTTAGCCAAAGTACCCAAAAGAGAGAGAAAACTCAAATTAATAAAATTAGAGACAAAAATTGGAATATTACAACAAAACCTAGAAGAAATCTAGAAGATTATCGGGGGCTATTTTAAAAATTTGTATTCCAACAAATTGGAAAATCTAGAATGAATGGATTACTTTCTAGACACATATAACCTACCAACACTGAACAACAGGATACAGAAAATATAACAGATCAATAACAATGGAGCAGACAGATTCACAGATGAATTGTATCAGATTTTAAAGAAATAATGCCAATGCTCCTCAAATTATTCCATAAAATAGAGAGGGAGAGGATGCTGCAGAACTCATTCTATGAAGCCAGTATCACTTCTTGACACCAAAACTAAATAAGGACATATGTAAAGAAGAAAACTACAGACCGACATCCTTGGCAGACATTAATGAAAAAGATTCTTAATGAAAAGTTAACAAATAATTTGACAACATATTTAAAATATCATACACTATGATCAATTTGGTTCCATTCCAGAAATGCAAGAATGGTTCAATACAAGCAAATAAATAGACAAAGTAAATCACATAATTAGAACCCAGGACAAAAAAAAAAATCACATGATCATCTACATAGATGTGGAATAGATCTTTAATGAAATTCAACATACCTTCATGATAAACACCCTGAAGAAACTAGCAATAGAAAGAACTCACCTCAAAATCATAAAGGCTATGTATGAGAAAAACAAAGCCAATCACATAGTGAACAGGGAAAAATTGAAACTGAGGAACAAGTCAACAATGCCTACTCTTACCATTCCTATTCAGTAAAATACTTGAAATATTAACCAGAGAAATTGTACAAGAGTAGAAAATAAAAGAAGTAGAAATAGGAAAGGATGAAGTCAAATTATCACTATTTTCAGATGGTATGATCCCATCCTTAGAAGAGCCTAATGATTCCAACAGAGGATTTGTAGAGTTGATAAATAAATTCAGCAAAGTAGCAGGATACAAAATAAATATACAAAAATCAATAGCTTTGCTGGGTGTGGTGGTGCATACCTGTAATCCCAGCAGCTCCAGATGCTGAGGCAGGAGGATCTCAAGTCGAAAGCCAGTCTTAACAATTTAGTGAGATCCTAAGCAACTCAGTGCAACCCTTTCTCTAAACAAAATTTTAAAAGAGCTGGGGATATTTATTGGAATTGCATTGAATTTGTATAGCGCTTTTGGTAGTATGGCCATTAAAATCCCAATGATGGACCTCATAGAAATAGAGCAAGCAATCATGAAATTCATTTGGAGGAATAAGAGACCCAGAATAGCTAAAGAAATTCTTAGCAAGAAGAGTGAAGCAGGGGGTATCACAATACCAGACTTTCAACTATACTACAAAGCAATAGTAACAAAAACAGCATGGCATTGGCACCAAAATAGGCAGGGAGATCAATGGTACAGAATAGAGGACACAGAGACAAACCCACATAAATACAGTTTTCTCATACTAGACAATGGTGCCAAAAACATACAATGGAGAAAAGATAGCCTCTTCAACAAATGGTGCTGGGAAAACTGGAAATCCATATGTAGCAAAATGAAAATAATCACCTAGCTCTCACCCTGCATAAAACTCAACTCAAAATGGACCAAGGACCTAGGAATTAGACCAGAGACCCTGCACATAATAGAAGAAAAAGTAGGTCCAAATCTTCATCATGTGGGCTTAGGACCAGATTTCCTAAACATGACTCCCAAAGCACAAGAAATAAAAGCAGGAATAAATAATTGGGATAGGTTCAAACTAAAAAGCTTTTTCTCAGCAATGGAAACAATCAGCAATGTGAAAAGAGAACCTACAGAGTGGGAGAAAATCTTCGCCACACAAACTTCAGATAGAGCACTCATTTCCAGAATCTATAAAGAACTCAAAAAACTTTATCCCAAGAATACAAATAACCCAGTCAATAAATGGGCTAAGGAAATGGAAAGACACGTTATAGAAGAAGACCTACAAGCAATCAACAGATATATGAAAAAATGTTCAGCATCCCTAGTAATAAGAGAAATGCAAATCAAAACTACCCTAAGATATCATCTCACCCCAATTAGAATGTCTATTATCAAGAATACAAGCAACAATAGGTGTTGTCAAGGATGTGGGGAAAAAGGTACACTCATACATTGCCGGGGGGGTTGCAAATTAGTGCAACCACTCAGGAAAGCAGTATGGAGTTTCCTTAGTAAACTTGGAATGGATACACCATTTGACCCAGCTATCCCACTCCTTGGCCTATACCCAAAGGACTTAAAATCAGATTACTACAGTGATGCAGCTACATCAGTGTTCATAGCTGCTCAATTTACAATAGTTAGATTGTGGAACCAACCTAGATGCTCTTCAATAGATGAATGGACAAAGAAATTGTGGTATATACACACAGTGGAATATTACTCAGCCATAAAGAAGAATAAAATTATGGCATTTGCAGGTAAATGGATGCAATTGGAGATGGTCATGCTGAGTGAGATTAGCCATTCCCAAAAAAAAACAAAGGCCGAATGATCTCTCTGATAAGTGGATGATGATACATAATGTGGGGTGGGAGGGAGGCAAGAATGGAGGAAGGATGGATTGCAGAGGGAAAAAAGGGGGTAGGATCAGGGAAAGGAGTAAGAATAATAACAGAATAAGACAGACATCATTACCCTATGTACATGTATGATTACACAAATGGTGTGACTCTATTTTATGTACAACCAGAGAAACAAGAGTTGTAATTCACTTGTGTGCAATGAATCAATATAAAAAAGAAAACTTAAAAAAAACAAAAGTAAAGAGCTGGGGACATGGTTAACTTGTTTAGTGCCCCTGATTTCAATCCCTAGTACAAAAAAAAATCAGTAGCTTTTCTATATGCCAATAACAAATCCACTGATAAAGAATTCAGGAAGACCGTGCCATTCACAATATCTTAAACTATAGTAACTAGGAATAAATACAAAGAGGTGAAAGACTTCTACAATGCAAATTACAGAATACTGAAAAAATAAGTTGAAGAAGACACTAGAAGATGGGAAGACTGCCCATGTTCTTGGATATGCAGAATTAATATTGCTAAAATGGCCATACTACCAAAAACAATCTACAGACGCCATGTAATCACCATCAAAATGTCAATGATTTCCTTTGCTGAGAAAAAGCTTTTTAGTTTGAATCTATCCCAATTATTGATTCCTCCTTTTATTTTTTGTGCTTTGGGAGTCATGTTTAGGAAATCTGGTCCTAAGCCCACATGATGAAGATTTCGACCTACATTTTCTTCTATTAGGTGCAGGGTCTCTGGTCTAATTCCTAGGTCATTGATCCATTTTGTGTTGAGTTTTGTGCAGGGTGAGAGATAGGGATTTAATTTCATTTTGCTGCATATGGATTTCCAGTTTTCCCAACACCATTTGTTGCAGAGGCTATCTTTTCTCCATTGTATGTTTTTGGCACCGTTGTCAAGTATGAGATACCTGTGTTTATGTGGGTTTGTCTCTCTGTCCTCTGTTCTGTACCATTGATCTACCTGTCTATTTTGGTGCCAATACCATGCTGTTTTTGTTACTGTTGCTTTTTGTGTAGTTGAAGGTCTGGTATTGTGATACTTCCTGCTTCGCTCTTCTTGCTAAGGATTGCTTTAGCTATTCTGGGTCTCTTATTCCTCCAAATGAATTTCATGATTGCTTGCTCTATTTCTATGAGGTCTGTCATTGGGATTTTAATTGGAATTGCATTGAATTTGTATAGCACTTTTGGTAGTATGGCCATTTTGACAATATTAATTCTGCCTCTCCAAGAACATGGGAGATCTTTCCATCTTCTTAGATTTTCTATAATTTCTTTCTTTAGTGTTTTTTAGTTCTCATTGTAGAGGTCTGTCACCTCTTTTGTTAGATTGATTCCCAAGTATTTTATTTTTAGAGGCTATTGTGAATGGGGTAGTTTGTGTACAACCAGAGAAACAAGAGCTGTACCCCATTCGTGTAAAATGAATCAAATAAATAAATTTAAAAAAAAATGTCAAAGGTATTCCTCACAGGACTAGAATAAGCATTCCTAAAATTGGTGTAGAAAAACAGAAGACCCAGAATAGCCAAAACAATTCTAAGCAAAGAGCAAAGCCAGAGGCATTGTAATACCTGATTTCAAATTACACTGCAGAACCATAAAAACAAAACAGCATGACACTGGCATAAAAACAGGCACATAAACCAATGCTACTGAACAGAAGACACAGAGACAAATCTCCAAACCTACAGTCATCTGATATTTTTTCCAAAATATCAGAAATATACATAGAGAGAGGACAACCTCTTTAAAAATGATGCTGGGAAAATTTCATATTCATATGTAGAAGAAAGAAATTACAGCCCTATCTCTCAACCTATACAAAACTCAGTTCAAAATGAATCAAGGATCTACACATAAAACCAGGAAGTTTGCAGATGCTAGAAGAAAATATCAGAGAACTCTTAAATACGTAGGCAAAGGGAAAAACTTCCTGGATAGGCCACATATAGCCCAGGATAATAAGAGCAAGAAACAATAAATGGGATAATTCCAAATTAAAAAGCTTTTGCACAGAAGAGGAAACAATGGCATTAAGAGACATGTTCCAGAATGGGAGAAAATCTTTTTCAGATCACCTTCTAACACAGGATTTATGTCTAAAATATATAAATGACACAAAAAATCAACACCAAAAGAGCAAGTAACCCCATTCAATAAATGGTGAAAAGAACTGGATACTTCTCAAAGGAAGACAAATAGTCAACAAATATGAAAAAAATACTCAACATCTTTAGTCATCAGGGAAATGTGAATCAAATCCACACTGAGAATTAATCTCACTCTTATCAGAATAGCAATCATCAAAAATACAAGTAGCAATGTATGCTGGCAAGGACTTGGACAAAAAGAAAATCTTATACACTGGTGGTGGGAATGTAAATTAGTATAGGAATTAATGTAGAAATTGGTATGGATGTTCCTCACAAAGCTGAAAGTAGAATTAGCATATGATGTAGCACTACCCCAAAAAACTAGTCGGCAAACTTTAGAGAAACATGCATATTGATATTTATCCCAATATAATGTGCAACATCCAAGTTACAGAATCAGCCTTTGTATCTGTCAACAGATGAATGGATAAAGAATATATGGTATATATTCTTAACGAAGTTTTATTCAGCAACAAAGAAAAAATTATGTCATTTGCAGAAAAATGAATGGAAATGGAGAGCATTAAGTTAAGTGACATAAGCCAGGCACAGAAAGATAGTTACTATATGTTTTGTCTCATGTGTGGAAGCTAGTGGGTAAAGAAGGGCCAAAAGAAAAGGGCATCACATAAATAGAAGGTATAACAATAGGATAGAAGAAGGTGACTAGGGCATGGAAAAGGAGAGGGTAAGAAGAAATTTTGGGGAGTGAAATTCATCAAATTGTGTTACATTTATTTACCAGTATGCCACAATAAAATTCACCATTCTGTGTAATTAATATGCACCAATAAAATTTAAAGATAACTTTTAAGAAGATTCCCTGGCTTCACACACAATGTGAAAAAACAAGTGAGAAAAAGTTTAAGGCATTCATGCACCCCTAATCAATCAATCAATCTCTCTCTCTCTCTCTCTCTCTCTCTCTCTCTCTCTCCCTCTCTCTCTCTCTTTCTCTCCTTCTCTTCCCCAAATAGTTCATTTAGTCCAAGTGTACTAAAATATTTTCTCCCAGGCTTCTTCCTTTCCAGATTGAAGATTGATTAACTTTGCTACTGCTTTCTTCTCTCACAAAGTCTTACTGTTTTCTGGGTAAAATCCCTACTTATCTGCACTTTCTACTATCTAGAACAACTAACTCATGTCCCTTTGCTTCATCGAATATTCATCTCCCTTTCCATCTTACTGGAAAAAATACATTCTATCTTTCTGCCTTTAGTTTTATAAAGACTTGCTCTCAACTATAATTTAGAATTTACCTCAGTGCCTGTATCATTTAAGAAAGTATGAAGAGAGGGCTCTTCTTTAAAAGAAAGGGTGAAAAGACTGCACAAAATGACTCTGGAATGTGGAAGCTACTTTGTTTTTTGGGTACATACAGATAGGAAGTCAATGTGACTCTACTTGATTGAACACTGTACTATATATTGGAAGAAATCAATTCTTTTTCAGCATTGAAGCTGAATCAAAATTTGACCTCAGTAAAGTCAGTTAATTTCTGTTTAAGCCTGTTTCCAAACCTCAATAATCCATTTGCTTGATTTGAGACTTATTCTCCAGGAAAGCAAGGACCCTGGTGTTTTTGCCAGTGTAGTTTGGGCTGCAAGTAGATCCTTAACATATTGGAGGATTGATAGGAAATTTTATTGCAAGGAATGAGGAACCATTGTGGATGATAGAAATAAGACACCAGTGTGAGGAGAAATATTTGTGTATGTATATGTGTTTATATATGTATAATGTATGTATATATATATATTATATATTTGTATATATACTATGTATATGTATATATGTATGGTATATATGAATTTCGGAATGAGAGAATTTATATTTCTCTCCATCTTGAGGAAGAACTATCCATGTATCCTTAGTTCTCAGCTTTCTTTCCTTTTTTTTGTGCTGGGATTCAAACCCAGGACTTTGTGCATGCTAGAAAAGAGCTCAACCACTGGGGTACATCCCCAATCAGCTTTTCCCTCTTAACCTACTGGACGGATGAGAAATTCTAAGATACATTCTTTTTCTAATTGCAATGAATTTGTTTTTTATTGATTCTTTCTAGTTATATATAACATTAGGATATATTTTTACATGATCACAAAAGCATAGAATATAATTTGCTCTAATCCAGTTCGCAGCTCTCACCCCCACCCACACCCATACTCAAATTATAACTCCATCCTTTGCCTCCCACTCAAAAGAGCATACTAGATTTCACATGTTTAAGAATGTAATTAATATAATAATGACCTCACCTCTTTTGTAAATGTTTGAGGAACTAATTTATGAACTTCAATGAATTCTTAGTAACAAACTTCTTTAAATATGTCTCACAACTGAAACTCACATGCTCCTTTCTTCTATGTCCTGACACTGACCTACTAGACCAGAGCATGTAACTCAGGGCACTCTTACAAGCACAAATAAAAGATGTTTCACCTAATTGTAAAGTATTTTCTTAAGAAGAAAATAAACCTCTTGAGAGGGGAAGCTACAAACTTAAGTACCTAAATCACTGCAGGAAGGCAAGTAGCTTTCACATTGGCATTGGAACTACACATTTCTTTTCATTTTATCTTGTAAAGGCGAAATCTGAGTTGAGCCCAGGGAAGAAAAGAGAATCTCTGTTTATGTTAGCTTTAACAGGAACAGAAACTATGTTTAATTCCTTGGTGAGATGGAGAAATAAAATGACCTTATTATATGGGCTGAAGATACACAATTTGTAGATTTTTGTAGTGGAACTTCAGACATCTAGCCTATGTGGTTTAACAAACTGATGTGGCAAATGCTCATCTCTTATTATAACCACAGAGAAGTGCTGGTCAAAACAGAACAGATAGTTTACAAGGTTAGCCTACATTGAAATCAAGAAAGCAAAATTTTCAGGCTTTGGGAATGAAAAAAAGAACTCAAAGCCAGAGAAAGTGGTATAAACTGACACTGAATAGCTCCTGAGAATATAAGAACCAGATATGGACCATAGGGATCTCAGAGTTTGAACTCAAGATATATGTAAAGTATGGAGCTAAAACTAGGACCCAGGCAAAAATCTAGAAATTGGAATGTCCTGTACTGCCTTTTAAAACCTGATGAACTACAGACTTAACACTGTATGTTGGTCCAGGAAAGCAGTCAGAATATTCACATTCAGTTCAGAGCCATTGCCCTGAATGGGAAGAGACATTTAAGACAAATTGGACTCTAAACTTGTACCAATCATGGGTGTGAACTTAAATTTACACATTCCACAGGCAGCACAAACCCTAAACTGAGAAAATAACAGAAAAACTGGTTGCAAAGCAGTGAAACTTGTAGGACCTTGGCAGAGGCAAACTTGGAACTACTCTGAGGGAATTCTTTCACTCTCCACAGCACCCAGAACTCCAACAGAAAACAATCCCAGCTATATGTGAAAAAACAGTAATGAAATTGTAAACCTTACAAAAAAAGTTCACCATCATGGTAGTGCTTCGCCTGACACAATGGAAGAAAATTGCATCCTGAGAAGTAGAGATAATAGGATACATTTAATGAGATGTTAAAAGAGATGGAAAATTGTTTAAGAGAAAATCAAAGAAGGGAGAAAAACTATGTGGCAAGAAAGGGTATTGATGGTTATCTGTGGCCTTTACAAAATTCATAGCCCATGAGCAGCAGAGCTACATGAAAACAAAATTGTTGCCCTTCAGAAACATTTAGGAAGTCCTAGTAGAGGAAGAGATCAAAATGTGTTCAAAATAAAATAGATTTTATCTTTTCACACTTACCTCCAATTCTCTGCATCAGATAATTCACTTTCAACTTTTCAAAAATTATATTAAGAGCAATTTTATGTGTTTGAAATGCAAAATAAAATCTGTTATCCATCAAAGTAAATCATTCCTATAACAAAAGAATGAGTGAAGTAATGAAATGCATCTATTGTACTTTGACCTTTCTTGTTAATCTCAATGTTAATATTGACAATTATACATACTGAAACTGCACTGCTTTGTCATCTGTAAACATAGTTCCCACAAAAATAAATGAAAGCATTTTGTGAGAATCAATTTAGTACATTATACTTAAAAGAAAAACATTATAGTTTTATTATTATTCATCATCTGCATTACATGTATCCTCTATATCAATAAAATTTGTAATTAACTTATGTGTGTTGGATGCATATTTATTTCCAGAAAACCAGCTGTTAAATAATTACTAGCACACCATGGATATATATAAAATCTAGAAATGGTAGAAATTATATGATGTGGATCTTGTTGCTTTCCAACTCCTACTCCCTTTTTAACCCCACCTACATTCACACTTATATCCACACAAAGTGGCACGCAAACTCTATTACCACTACCACTATCAGAGCATTCATAATACTATTTTCTTACCTCATGATCTGGTTTGTAAAAGTCTAGGCTCATAACTCCAAGGATAATTCAATGAGACTTAAGTACTAAACTCTCTCCCCAGAATCTCTCCTCTTGAACATATCAATAGTAGAATTTATCTGTTTATAAGACAAATGAACAGCAACATGAAATGTTGAGGCAGAGGAGAGTCAATTCACTCCATGTAGGTCACTTTCCATCACACCTAACTTTCATCATTACTGATGTAACAACTCACAAATTCTTTTTACTATGGTAGTCTTCAGTCTTCAAAAAATGAAAATTGGCCTTCTCTCCTAAGAGGGCATAAAAGAATGAATTTGAAAAATTTCTTCAGGCAAAACAATACAGTAGTTAACAGATGCCAATGGTAGATAGGATTTGGCACATAGGCCAGATTTTAGAAATGCTTGGAGAGATTCTGTTTCAGGTTATTTGCCCAGTCAATACAGAGATCCTTCTCATGCCATTTTGAAGAGGAGATGCCCACCCCTTGGCAAACATTGAATATCACTACCTGACACAAGAGCTTATTAGTTTGGTATTCTTCTCAGAGTGTTGCATATGATGGATGGATGGTTTTCCTGGTTTTGGCCATTGACAAAAGGCTTCAGGATATTTATTCACCATTTGTAGAAACTAGACTGCTGAAATATCTGTCTATTGTGTTTATTAAAAAGAACTCATCTGATGGGAGAGTAAAGACATGCAGTAGAAATTGCTGCAATAGTTAGTATCCTGTGTGTAGTACCAAGGAAAGAGTAGACATTTTCAGTTTTGATGGACCACCTCAAGGAGAACCCTTTTTGCATATTGCCTTATAATTGTCTTTCTCCTTTCAAATCAAACCAGACCCAACCACTGACATGTTAAGAATCACTAAAAGATTTTATTTATATGTACTTTCAACATATAGCCCAAAGGAATGACAACAAAAAAATTCCATGCATAACTATATGTACTGGTAGTTTCAGCCACTGGGATCACTTATAATAATGTTTATCAAAATCTCTAGATTGAGCTGGACATGGTGGTGCATGCCTGTAATCCTAGTGGCTCAGGAGGATAAGGCAGGAGGATCACAATTTCAAAGCCAGCCTCAGTAACTTAGTGAGGCCCTAAGCAACTTAACAAGACACTCTCTCAAAATAAAAAATAAAAAAGGGCGGGGATGTGGCTTACTGGTTAAGCGCCCCTGAGTTCAATCCCTGGTAGAAAAAAAAAAATCTCTGGATTATCTGCCATCTGGTTTGATATTTCTAAATGTCTTCAATTTCAAGAGAATAAAGGGCAGCAAGGTATAGGGGAAAATTCTGTCTTCAGATTTATAGAACTAGAGACCTGATAGGGTGAACCATAGATACTCTAGAAGCCAAGAAAACTTTACAGAATGTTTTTAAGAGAAGGATATTGCCCATTGTCACTCATGAAAGAAGCACATGACACACTGACAGGTAAAAATGAATGTGTATTCATCTCAGTATCCACATTGGATTATGCCTTATATTTGACTTCTACTCAAATGACCAAGCTTCAGAAGGAAAACAACCCAATGCCACGTTTCAATGAGGCTTTTGAGCACTTTTGCATATATTGTCCTGTCTGAACCTCTCAAGTTTTATTGCCATCCCCATTGCATATATGAGAAATCAGTTTATTTAAAGTTAGGTAATCTGCCCAGGGTCAGTTTTTTTGTTCACATTACATCCAAAGCTAAGATTTAATTTTCCTGACACTTAGTCCAGTGCACTTTCCACTATACAAGACCATCTTGTTTTTACACAATTTTATGTGACAGCACATTTCACATAATCTTATTTTAAATTTGTGTCAAACATATAGGACAGACTCTTTCTTGACAAGGAATGCTTTGACAACTATGCTATGATCAATATGTCTAGGACATGTCATTTTGCTGAGGGATAAATTTTCAGTATAATAAAACTTTTATTTAGCAACAAATCACTTACTATGAGTAAGCTCAGTCTATCACCCAGTAATCATATAACAACAAAGTTTTCTTAATTTTCACTTTATCATAATATATACCCTAACTCGAATTAAATTGTTTCCTTGAGAAAATGGCCCTCTAAGAAAGTCATCTGCTAAGTTTTTTTTTTTTTTAATTTTAGGTCATTGTACACAAATGGACTACAACTATCATTTTTCTGGTTGTACACAAAGTATAATCATATAATTTGCATATTCATACATACACATAGGGTACTGATGTTTGTCTCATTCTATTATCTTTCTTTTTTCTGCCCCCTCCCCACCCCTCCTTTTCCTCTATACAATCCATCCTTTCTCCATTCTTCCCTTACCTCCCCCCACCCCTGCTATGTGTCATCAACCACTTAGAGAAATCATTCGGCTTTTGGTTTTTTGGGATTGGCTTATTTCACTTAACATGATATCCTCCAATTCCATCCATTTACCTGCAAATGTCATAATTTTATTCTTCTTTATGGTTGAATAATATTCCATTGTGTATATATACCACAGTTTCTTTATCCATTCATCTATTGAAGGGCATCTAGGTTGGTTCCATCATCTAGCTATTGTGAATTGAGCTGCTATAACCATTGATTTGGCTGCATCACTGTAGTATGCTGATTTTAAGGCCTTCGGGTATAGGCCAAGGAGTGGGATAGCAGGGTCAAATGGTGGACCCATTCCAAGTTTTCTAAGGAATCTCCACACTGTTTTTCAGAGTGGCTGCACCAACTTGCAACTCCACAAGCAGTGTATGAGTGCACCTTTTTCCCCACATCCTTGCTGCTAGTTTTGATGATTAAAGAGATTTGGTTTCAGAAAGCAGTCACTTTTAGAAAATGGAAGTTTTTAATTAATTCAAACATATAATGGAGAATTTGTTCATAGTTTAAAATAATGATGCTAGCAAATTACCATGAGCTGAATGGGGAAAATATTTTTACATTGCTTCATCTAGTATTTTAACCAAGGAAAAGAGTACATTTTATGGACCAAAGTGTTCTACTATAATATGATTTATGAATTTGGAAATTCCTGTGTCAAAAATATCAGGATTGTGCACTCTTTCCATACTTTTCTACAATTGTAATACAATTGCTTATTTGATGAGAAACTTGAAATAAAGTGTTTTCATATAATCATGATTCATAACAAAAAGTATTAAAATACTGCCTAGAATCATTTAAACAATGTGAGTGATGCAATGAATATATATGATAAAATGATTTTTCCTCTATGTACCTTTGTAAATATATACTTTAATTCCAAAAATTTCCTTTGGTTTGTGTAAAACTAAGGGTTCTCCAGAGAGGTAGAAATAATAATATTTTCTGATAGAAGATAGATGGAAAGATAATAGATAGATAGATAATTAATTAGATAAATTAGATCATGTGACTGTAGAAGCTAAAAAGTCCTACAATTTGCTATTGCAAGCTGGAGAGCTAGGAAGTACCATGCCTCAGCCTCAGAATGAGAGGAGCTAATGGTGTAGCTTCAGTTTCCAAAGCTGAAGGCCCAGCAACTATAGGAAGCTGCTGGTACTAGCACCCAAGTTCAAAGCCAGAGCACTTGGACTTCTGAGGCTGAAAGACAGGAGAAGATAGGTGCCCCAATTCCAATAGAGTCAATATTCCTTTCTTCTGCCTGTTAATTCTACACAGGGCCCGAACAGATAGGATGGTGCCCACTCAGTCTACCACCTCAAATGCTAATGTTTTCTGGAAACATCATCACAGACATATCCAGAAATAATGCTTTACCAGCAATCTATACATTACTTAATCCATTCAAGTCGATAGTGAAAATTAAACATTGCTGTTCATATTATTCAGTTTTTCTTTTAAAAAGATAATAATCAGTGTAAACAAATTTTCCCAGTACAATCTTAATAATAGTGGGGATAGTCACTTGTGATATGCCTTCTTGCCAGACAAGGAATAACTCATACTTTTGATTAATGTTAGCTTCAAAGGCAAGTCCAAATAAGCAGTACTTAATTCTCTCAAAAAACAAAAAATAATAAGGGATTATTTCTATTTGATTCTTTCATGTTACTTATTGGGAGGAGATCATAAAAATAAAGTTAAAAACCTGAGTAATATTCTTTATTTTTATTGATATAGTAGTTTGAACATTAAAATTTCCCAGAAGTCCTCATAATAATTTAATATTTTTCCTGTACAATGATAAGATGATAAAAAGCAAAGCGTTGAAATCTATGTCATCTCTGAGTTTTCCTTCAGATGTTAAAGGGCTCATCCTTGGTCTCTAATGATAACCAGTAGTCAATTTGCTTATTTTTTTTTTCTCATTCTCAGGTAAGCCTCTGAATATCCCTTGCAAAGCATTCTTTGGATTCAGTGGAGAGTCTGGGCCAATGATCTACTGGATGAAAGGGGAAAAGTTTATTGAAGAACTGGCAGGTCACATTAGAGAAGGAGAAATAAGGTATAGAACTTTGCTTATTTTTCTTTGCTGTCTTTGCAGTTAAAAAATAACTAAAATATCCTAGATGGGATTCTGCCTAGGATTTTAGTTGCAATTTAAATCATTCCATTCTCTAAAAGCTGATCTGTTGGAGAAAGCAAAGATAACTATCTAAAGAAATGGAAATTTTTAAGCTGCAATAAGGTGGGTTTTCTAGGTTCTAAGAATAAGCCATCAGAGTATAATGACCCTCTCAAAGCTACCTAAGCAAATTCCTTTGAGTTTCCAAAGCTGAGACTACTGTTACTCCATCCAGTTACAGCAAATGTCCAAATTTTTCAGGTGACTTCTCAATCTACTGGGCAAAGGTTCATTTACTCCCTTGGGAACAGAAAACCTTCATATGTCACAAGTGTAAAGCTGTGATGGCAGTATTACACTGATACTCTGCCAAAATAGCTATTGACTCTTTTGAATAGTGTTTATTTTTCCCCACATCCAGTGCTCATCCTGAAAGTGACTGATGCTTCAGGCTAGAACCTCTCTAGATCTTTTTCACTCTCCTCTTACACAGATACCTTCCTTGATTGAGTATGGGTGTCAATTCAGTGCAATTGTTTCTTTCATCCTAATTAGTACCTTCTTATTTTTTTCAAAACAGGGATAGGAAATTTGTCTTAACTCAGTCTGTGGTGTTTCCTACTGATTTCACAAATAGTTATTTGTAGTGAATGATCTCCTTTCTGATAGGGATAGGGCCACATCTCCTAACTCCCTACCAATAATCATGGAATGGGAATCAATGAAAATCAACCTAGTATTTCAGTACATATTAATATGTACTCCTTCAGTTTTCCTACTGAATATATAGCAGTGCAAATGAAACAAGTATACTTTATAATATTTGCTATAATTAAACTCAATTTATAATTACTTCCATGATAATCATTCACCATGTGTCCACCCACTCTGATGGTCTATGAATTCCAAGAGCTTATGCCAAATATTGACTACAGGAGCATATTTATGGAAAAAAAATACACATGAAAAAAAGTTCAATGTCATTAGTCATCTGGGAAATGCAAATCAATAGAGCTATATGATATCGTTTCATATTTACTAGTATGGCTTTAATAAAAAATTACTTTAAAACAAACTTTGGTGAGGATGTGGAAAAATTGGAAACCTTATTCCATGCTGGTTAAAATGCAAAACAGTGCAACCCCTTTGGAAAACAGTCTCATATGTCCTCAAATAGATAAGAATATATTTGCCATTTGATGCAATAATGCATCTCCTACATATGTAACCAAGAGAAATCAAAACATACATGCTCACAAAAATGTGTCCATGAATGTTAACAGTAGCTTGATTCATATTACACAAAAACTGGAAACAAGGTAAATGTCTATCACCTAATAAATGGATAAATAAAATGTGATATGTTCATACCAAGAAGTATTATTTGACATGAAAAAATTTGAGGAACTGATACATACTACAATATGGATAGACATTGAAAACATTTTTCTCAGTAAAATAAGCCAATGAAAAACAAACACATTAATATGATTTATGTAAAATATCCAGAATAGGCAAATCTTTAGAGTCAGAAAGTAGATCACTGATTATTTAGAGCTGATGGGGAGGGATGGAGTGATATGAGGTGATAGCTAAATTGTACGGGTGCATTTTTATGTTTGTGTCATAAAATACAATTTAATGTAAAATATATCATTTTAAAGTATACAATTCACTGGCATTTAGTACATTCACAAAGTTGTGCAATCACTGCCACTACATAGATCCAGAACAGTTTTAGCTTCCTCTGCCTGAAAAAACAAAACAAAACAAAACAAAAAACCTGTTTTGCAGTCAGGAACTGGCTGGCTAGCTGGTTTTCTTTCTCACTTTTTCTTTCCCTCCCTTTCTTTCTTTCTTTCTTTCTTTCTTTCTTTCTTTCTTTCTTTCTTTCTTTCTCTCTCTCTCCTTCCTTCCTTCCTTCCTTCCTTCCTTCCTTCCTTCCTTCCTTCCTTCCTTTCTTGCATTTAGTGATGACAATGTTACAAAATTGACTATGGTGATGGTTGTACATATTTGTGAATATCCTAAAAAATTAATGGATTATACACTTGCAATAGGTAAATTGTATATTATGTGAACTTTTTGTTTTTAAAAATCTGTCTAGTATAAAGTAGATTTTCAGGAAAAAATGATATATTACAAATAATTCTTTAGGATAATTCCAATATGAACATCGTTTCCTAATTAGTAGGACTTTATTAGGCTTTTTTTTTTTTTGTGGTGCTGGGGATTGAACCCAGGGCTTTGTGTTTGTGAGGCAGGCACTCTACCAACTGAGCTATATCCCCAGCCCTAGGCAATTTCAAGTTAAAATGTATTTAAAGTTAGTGCTACTGAATTTATATTAAATCATTTTAGAGGGTACATATTTAGGATTATTATGACTATATCTACCAATAAATGACATTAAAGGTCAGTCTGTTCTGAGAAAGAAACTAATCCCCAAAAGGTACATGGTTAGTGAGTAGCTGAATTTCTACTACCAAAACTCAGAGCTATCTTTTGCCATCTAGGGTAGTTATTTTATAAACCTAAAGTAAATATCTCCCTTTTCTTGCACATGAGTAAGTGGATTTTTAAAAAACAAAAACAATTTTATTGGGCTTAATTGGCATACAATAAATAACACAAATTTAAAGTGCACAATCTATAAAGAATAAATGATACATATGTATGGTTGTGAAGTCATTTTCATGGTGAAGATATCACACCCACATTTCCTGGTGCCCATTTGAAATTCTCCCCAGAATGCTAATCTTCCTGTCACAATAAATGGTCTGAATTTTCTAGTGTTCTATCTTTTTAAACAGAATCACATAATAGGTAAGTTGCTTTTGTCTAGATAATTTAATACAATTATTTACATTTTTATCCATCTTGCTCTATGTATCAATAGTTCATTCCTTTTTTATTGATAAATATTGTTATGGGAAAACGTAACAGTTTAGTTGTCCATTCACCTGTTGATGGACATTTGAGTTATGTCCAGTTTGGTACCATTACAAATGAGGTTGCTATGAACACTCATATACATATCTTTCAATGCATAAATATTTCCATTTTCTTGGATAAATATCTAGACATAAATTGGGTGAATTATATAGTAAGTGTTTAATATTTTTAGTTCTTTTTGTCTTTCTTTTAAAAATAAACTTTATTTTTAGTGCAACCTATAGTCAATTTAGTTTTTTTTTTTTTCAATTATATTGATCAATGACACTCATTTTTTTGGCTTTTCATTTTTTTGGTATCCTTTTTTTAAGTCCACATGAAATATTTGTACATATTTATGAAGTACAGTATGATAATTTTGATGCATATACACGATGTGTAAATAATCAAACAAGGTAATTAACATCCTCCTCCTCCACCTTCCTCAACACCCACCTCTAGTTAAAAGAAAAAGGGAACATAATATATTTATAGTGGAGGAAAGTAATAGAAAATCTATTTTGAAAATTTCCCACAACCCAATTACTAACTAGAGACACTTTAGGAGAAATACAAATGAAGAGGCAGGAATTTCTGGCCAACACAAACACATAGTTGGCCATTTTGTAATATTAATTGTGTGATCTATGATTTATTTGGGAGCTTGTGTGAATTCCAGCATTCTTTCAGGCTACGGCCATTTATGCTAACCTAGAAGTTAACTACTAGACTCTGTCTTCTAGCCTTCAAAGTTAATGTCCTTGAAACAAAGCATACAAGATTTTTATACAACCTGACATATTGGAACAAATCAGGCAGTTTATAATAAAAAATTGCTAATCATCCTATTACTACAACCAAGAGAATATCTACATTCTTTCATAGTCTACACATTTTCTCTAAAAGAATAGTTCTGAAGGCAAAACACTGAGGATTTTAATTAGGGGATTCCTCTCAAAGGCATTTCTGTAAACAAAATTTAATTCTGAAAGTATGGCTCTCTTTCATAATTTTTCTTTGTCTCTCCAGGTTACTCTAAAATACTGTAGACTGGATAATTTATAAATAGTAAAATTTGTTGCTCATATTTCTGGAGATTGGAAAGTCCAAGATCAAGGAGACTGAAGATTTATTGTCTTATGGGAGCCTGTTCCTCATAGATGGTGACTTCTTTGTGTCCTTATATGCAGAAAGGACAAAGGAGCTCACCTGAGCCCATTTTATTATAAGAGCATTTACCACATTCATGAAGTTGGGGCCTTCAGGACTTAACCAATTTCCAAAGGCCTCACCTCTTTATCATATCATATTGAATATCAGGTTCTAAACTATGAATGGGGGTGCTAACATTCAGACTCTAGAAGGGATATTGAATTAGATTTATATTTTAATTGAATCGTAGCTCTTGTGTTATGTATACATGTCAAAAGTTTACTGCCTAAAAAAGTTGAATAGTGATTACTAGACACTGAGAAATGTAAGTGGGGGGAGGGTGGTTGGATTTGATCAGGGCATGATGCACACATGCATGAAATATACTGAATTACATTATTATGTAAAAGTAGTATGTATTAATAAACTTTTAAAAAGTCCATTGCCAAGTAGGTTAAAAAGTGGGGATATAAATAAATAGCTCTCAGGCAGTTGACTTATGGAGAAGCTGCCCTAGAGACACAGAATCTGGCAGGAAGACTAGCCCCACCACCTAGGTTCTCAATTTCCTAGGCAGCAGCTTGATCCTACAAGTATGTGTTGCAACTTTTAATCTCTTAGTATTGCCCCAGAGGAATAGAGGATTTTTTTAAATCACTCAGGGGAAAGGTTTGGATATTCACTGAGGGCTTGATGATATAATGTCACTCAGATTTCAAAAAGTGCCACCTCTATTTAGCAGATTCCCTGAAGCTTGACTAGCATATGAGATTAAATTCCAGCCAGCATTTTAGAGTTCCTATTTGTTTGCTCTCTGGGTCATTTTGACCACCGAGGTCCTTAACAGCTCCTGATTTGCAGCTCATTGCCAAAGCACTTAGACCCCACACTGGGCACACATATTCCCTTTTATCTCCCTTTAAGCAAAGATTGGCAAAGGCCTTCCATGTCTTTGATGTTGCTAAGAGATTAAGCCCCAAGGAAATCTGAACTCAAATGTAGCATATATTCACAACTGCCAGCCTGTCCCATGCAACCGCAGCAGAACCCTTCCACTGAACCCAGAAGATATCATTTGTAGAGACTGGAAGGAAATATTTTTGTGTGTGAGTCATTGCAGAAGATGCAATTTTGCAATTTCTTTTTCTTCTACAGTTTTAAAGGCATTCCAGCAAAGTTCCCTCTGCAAACTTCACCATGTCTATTAAGAGAAGTCAAATAATTGTGTGGAGGAGATCCAGTGGCAGCCATCATCAGAGGATTTTCTGATTTCTGTACCTCTGTTTAGTTAATAGGAACTGCTTGCAGAGTGGCATCAGAGAGTTCTTGGAAAGAAGTAGCCTTTGTTACATTCTAGAAAGGCCACCCCAGTTCCACACCTCTACACAACTTCCTTTTAATTAAAACTTACAAGTTTAAAGATTTTTTTAAAAAATAAGAATTTGCTAGTGTGGTATGTATTCCACAGTGCCAATTCAGAAATGCCAGAAAAATTGAACCAATCCTATTAAACAAGACAAAATAGTCTTCAAGATTGCCTGCAGGGTTGTGAATTGCATCTGATTGTTGAAAGAGACTGCAAGAATTTTGAGACAATTGTTTTGTCCCAATGGAGAGTAATTTTCAATTATATATCTTACTTTACAAATTGCCCTGTCAATACCTAATGTTTTCTTCCTCAGGCAATACTGTTTTTCATTTTACCAAATATTTTTTAATTGCTGGTCTGAAAAATTCAATTTATCTTAAGGTTTTTCTGAAAAGGTTCTTAAAATGCAAATAATTTCAATTATATTCAATTCCTGAGAGTCTGCATATTGAATATAGACTTTGTTTTTAGTTTTGGTTTCTTTACTCCTGTTTTCACCACTTTCTGGTCTTCTGTTCAATCACTTTACCTTAACATATTCTCCTTCAATGGGTAAAAATGCTTTAAAAAAGAGGAAATGTGATATAGGTGTGAAAAGGTTTTATTTTTGAAATAAGATGAGTGTATTGCAAAGACCAAAAATAACCTATTAATATTCCCTCACTTTAGAAAACATGGAACTGTGAATAAGTACTTTGTCCCAAAAGTACAGTCATGTATCACTTAACGAAGGGAACTAGTTTAAGAAATGCACTAATAGGTTATTTTATTATTGTGCAGACACATTCTAGAGTGTACTTATATAATCAAAGATGGCCATGATGTCACTAGGTAAGTAATGTTATGGGACCACCATTGTGGACAGAGACCATAATTGACCTAACACTTCTGCTACTCATGATTCTGTAGAGGAAATAAATGGAGTCCAAGGCAGACTGAGGCAAAATGTAGGCCCTTTCTTTTTTTAATTTTATTTATTTATATGTGGTGTTGAGGATCCAATCCAGGCCCTCACACATGCCAGGTAAGCGCTCTACCACTGAGCCACAACTCCAGCCCTGTAGGCCCTTTCTTGGCAGCTAGACTTTATTTTTCAGTGCCTGGAAGCATTCCACATACCCTTGGCCTTCCCAGAGTTGAGTTCCAAAAAGTAATGTCTTCATTTCGCTCATCCTCAGGTCATTCATTGGAAGAAGGAAACCTGATCAATAACTTTGCCTTTAATTTAAATAAATTTCAAATCTTATCACATCTATTTGTTAATGCGGATTTTGTAAGTCCTGAGGAAACTTCACTAAAACAGATAAACTTCACAAGCAGCATGGTTTTACCTAGGGTCAGACTTAATTGCTGGTATTTGAAAAACCATTTTTGGATGAGTAATATCTAATATTCATGGTTCCACAGGGGGTTTTAGACTTGACCTATGCATAAAAAACTTAAAACATAGTAAGACATTTTTTATCTCCTCATTTACTATTTAGAACTCTACATGCCTAGTTTTAACTGTTTTGGGTTGTAAGTTTCTGTAGGCAAGAACCTATAGTCAGTAAATAATAATTACATTAATAATAATTCCATTTCTTAATTTAAAAATACATAGCAGATTGCAAAAACATATTGGCTGGCATCCTAAATCATTTTGGATTTTCAAAAATAACAATCAGAAATAAGTAGCATTAGCTTTATTTTACAAATAAATAAACTAAGGTTAGATACTAAGAAAGAGCTGCCCTTGAAGAGTTTACAATTCCTGTGGGGCTAGATTGAATTCATCAAAAGAGAGCTAGTAAGAATCCTCAACTGTCCAGAATGTCCCTGCCTAGGAATGAAAGAGTAAAAATCAGTATAGAGTGAGAATAAGCAGTCCTGCCATTAATCAGGCTGGGAGGACAGACAGATAAAGCCAGCTGCAAAGTTAACAGAAAACACTGTTTCTCCCAGGGTCATGTAGCAGTTGTAAAATGCCATAAGGAACCCCTTGTTCCTTGAGTGATTACTGCTTTCCTTCCACTGAGGCCCAGACCTGCTTTGCTATTTACATTTATTACTGGGGATGCCCATTGGCTAGGACACTCTCACCTCATGACAAAATCCAATCCCTAGTTAATTCCTCTTTCCTCAGACTCCACTTCAGAAACTCCAACCAATCCAGAATTTACTACTACTTCCCTTGCTCCTCCTTAGGACCTTTTAGTTAAAACATAATTGTTACAAAAGATTATTTCTTCCTTTTTTCAATCAAGGATTGCTCTATCCACACTTCCTAGAATGCCCTCCCCCAATGGTATATGTCAATAAATCTGATTTTGACAGACTAAGAACTTGCTTGTGGTGCTTGACTAATAAGTCTTTAATAGTGAAATAAAAAGCAAATAAGAGATATCTGAAGAGAGATTTTGTTTAATTAAAAGGTTTCTTTAAAATATATCTCCTATATTTCATATTCTCAAACATCACTCCAAGATGATGATTATGTATAATCCAGAATAATGACCCAGAGATTCTGCTTGACACTTAGATATCAAAGGAGGACTTAATTTAGTTTTACAGGGCCATTTACAATAAATGGAAATTGGACTTAGACATTTTAGAATTATTTACCTCAATTAAGAAACCAATAGGTTTTTCTATTTAGATTTCAGGTGAACATAAAATTCAATTAGCTACAATCCCCAGTCCTGAACAATTCCATTAACCAAGATTTCACTAATATTTCATTGCATCTGTGTTCCTTATGTGAATGCTCTTCTATCATTCCTTTCCATAGTTATTTCATATTTTTATCTTGAGGAGAGCAGGGAGCAGCAATAAACATAGACTAGCAGAGTACCTAGCAGAACAGATTGTTTCTTACTAATACATACAGACAGTGATTCAACTTAGGATTTTTTATTTTACAGTGGTGATACACATTCAATAGAAACTACTTTGAAGTTTTAATATTGATCTTTTCCCATACTAGTGATAAATGGTATGACACTCTCTTTCTGTGCCAGGCCGCAGTACTGAGATACAGCACCCAGTTAGCCATACCATTCTCATACCATCCTAAGGGGAAACAAGTGATAACTCTGTAGTATTCTATGTCACTCAGTTAGGATGCTCCAATACAGCTGGTATATTCAATGCATTTTCCACTTATAAAATTCTCAACTTATGATGGGTTTATTGGAACATAATCCCGTTGTAAGGTGCATCCAGTCTCTGATAATGATAATAGCACTGGTGATATGGACAAATGCTCAAGAGTGTGGACTGTGCACTCTGGTGTTAATTCAACATTTTTATAAATAATTAAAAGTACTGCTGCTACTAGAAGAAACTAGAATGTAGTTTGTAATTTCCTTGCTAATGTAGTGCATTTGTCCTCAAGTACCCAGGAGGAATTTCCTCCAAGACCTGGTACAGTTATCAAAATCCACAGATACTCAAGTTCTTTATATAAAATGGTAATGGTATAATTATTTGTGCATAACCTAAACAAATTTTCCCATATAATTTATTTTGCATTTAATTTGTTTAAATTGATATATAAAACACACAAGTATACATATTAATGGAGTAACATGATGTTTCAATACATGTATACATTGTACAGTGTTTAATTCAGCTAAGCATATCACATCAAACATCATTTCCTTATGGTGGATACTTACAAAAATCCTTTCTTCTAGCTTTTTAAAATATACAGAATGATATTGTTTTTCTAGAGTCACCTTACTGTGTAATAAAACACCTGAATTTCTCACTCTCATCTAACTGTAACTTCATACCCATTGGTTAACCTCTCCCAATTCTTCCCTGGCCACTAGACTCCACAGACTCTGGTAACCACCTTTCTACTCTCAACTTCTTTTATGAGATAAACTCATTCAGATTCCACACATGAGTGAGATCAAGTGGTACTTGTCTTTCCCATCTACTTTAAATCATCTCTATATTACTTTTAATAACTAATTCAGTGCAAATGATGTGTAAATAGTTGAAATTCTGCATTGTTTAGGGAATAATGGCAAGGAAAAAAATGTGTACATATTGAGTACAGACATCTTTTCTGAATATATTTAGTCCTCAGTTGATCAAATCCATGGTATGGAACCCACTGAGAGATAATTTGTACTACATTTTAATTTTTCCCTTTCAATGTCATAGTTAAATCTTATTAGAGGAAATAAATAATGAAAGATAATGCATAATAATTTCAGACAGTATTGATTTTATTAATGCACCTCAGGTTACCACAATGCTAGGCACATAGAGCTTTCAAAATATCTGTTTCACAGCTTGAAATTTATTACATAGCACAAATATAGAGTCTTTCTAGTGTTACACACATATACTTTAAATTTTAGATGAGGTTTAAGTCCATAGCAAATGTGAGGGAAAGGTAGAGTTCTCATACACTCTTGACCCCCTCATGGCAGCCTCCCTCACTATAAATATCCAGTAACGTATTACTTTATTTGTTGCAATCAATGAACCTACATTGACATATCTTTATCACCCATAGTTCGTAGTTTACATTAGAGTTCATTCCTTGACTTTGTTCATTCTATGGTTTTGACAAATGTAAAAGGACATGTCATCTACCATTACAGTATCATATAGAATAGTTTCATTGACCTGAATATCTTCTGTGTCCCACCTATTCTTTACCTCTGTCAAAACTGCTAGCAGATTCTGATCTTTTTCCTGTATCCAAACTTTTGTCTTTTCCAGAGTGTCATGTAGTTAGAGTGATACAGAAGGTAGCCTCCTTTTATATTGACTTCATTTACTTAGCAATGTGTATTTATGGTTCCTCCATTTATTTTTATGACATATGACACTTTTTAAAAATCACATTCATTTATTCACTATACTTCTTTTCTCTCTTTTTTTTATTTACTTATTGATTCATTGAACACAAATGGAGTACAGCTATTGTTTCTCTGGTTGTACACAAAGTAGAGTCACACCATCTGTGTATTCATACATGTACACAGGGCAATGATGTCTGTCTCACTCTGTTATTATTCTTACCCCCCCCACCCCAACCACCCCCTCCCCTCCCTCTATGCTATCTCTCCTTCCTCCATTCTTGCCACCCTTCCACCCCACAGTATGCATCATCATTCACTTATCAGAGAGACCATTCGGCCTTTGGATTTTTAGGATTGGCTGATCTCACTTAGCATAACAGTCTCCAACATCATCCATTTACCTACAAATGCCATAATTTTATTCTTCTTTATGGCTGAATAATACTTCATTGTGTATATATACCACAGTTTCTTTATCCATTCATCTATTGAAGGGCATTTAGGTTAGTTCCACAATCTAGCTATGGTGAATTGAGCAGCTATGAACATTGATGTGGCTGCATCACTGTAGTAATCTGATTTTAAGTCCTTTGGGTATAGGCCAAGGAGTGGGATAGCTGGGTCAAATGGTGGATCCATTCCAAGTTTTCTAAGGAATCTCCACACTGCTTTCCAGAGTGGCTGCATCAATTTGCAACCCCAACAGCAATGTATGAGTGTACCTTTTTCCCCACATCCTCACCAACACCTATTGTTGCATGTATTCTTAATAATAGACATTCTAATTGGGATAAGATGATATCTTAGTGTAGTTTTGATTTGCATTTCTCTTATTACTAGGGATGTTGAACTTTTTTTCATATGTCTGTTGATTGCTTCCAGATCTTCAGTAAAGTGACTGCTCATTTCCTTAGCCCATTTATTGATTGGGTTATTTGTATTCTTGGTGTAAGGTTTTTTGTGTTCTTTATAAATTCTGGAGATTAGTGCTCTAACTGAAGTGTGTCTGGCAAAGATTTTCTCCCACTCTGTAGGTTCTCTCTTCACATTGTTGATGGTTTCCTTTGCTGAAAGAAAGCTTTTTAGATCGAATCTATCCCAATTATTGATTCCTGCTTTTATTTCTTGGGCTTTGGGAGTCATGTTAAGGAAGTCTGGTCCTAAGCCGATATGATGAAGATTTGGAACTACTTTTTCTTCTATTAGGTTGCAGGGTCTCTGGTCTAATTCCTAGGTCCTTGATCCATATTGAGTTGAGATTTGTGCAGGGTGAGAGATAGGGGTTTAATTTCATTTTGCTGCATATGTATTTTCAGTTTTCCAAGCACCATTTTTTGAAGAGGCAATCTTTTATCCATTGTATGTTTTTGGATCCTTTGTCAAGTATGAGATGACTGTATTTATGTGGGTTTATCTCTGTGTCCTCTATTCTGTACCATTGGTCTACCTGCTTATTTGGTGCAAATACCATGCCTTTTTGTTACTATTGCTTTGTAGTGTAGTTGAAGGTCTGGTATTGTGATACCACCTGCTTCCCTCTTCCTGATAAGGATTGCTTCCGCTATTCTGGGTCTCTTATTCTTCCAAATGAATTTCATAATTGCTTTTCTATTTCTATGGGGAACATCATTGGGATGTTAATTGGAATCATATTAAATTTGTATAGCGCTTTTAGTAGTATGGCCTGACAATATTAATTCTGCCTATCCAAGAACATGGGATATCTTTCCATTTTCTAAGGTTTTCTTTAATTTCTTCCTTTAGTGTTCTGTAATTCTCATTGTAAGGGTCTTTCACCTCTTTTGTGAAATTGACTCCCAGGTATTTTTTTTTTTTGAGGCTACTGTGAATGGGGCAGTTTTCCTAATTTCTCTTTCAGAGGATTCATCACTTATGAATAAAAATGCATTAGATTTATGAGCATTAATTTTATATCCTACTACTTTACTGAATTCATTTATGAGTTCCAGAAGTTTTCTGGTGGAATTCTTAGGGTCTTCTAAATAGAGAATCATGTCATCAGCAAATAGGGATAGTTTGAGCTCTTCTTTTCCTCTTTGTATTCCTCTAATTTCTTTGGTCTGTCTAATTGCTCTGGGTAGCGTTTCAAGGACAATGTTGAATAGAAGTGGAGAAAGAGGGCATCCCTGCCTTGTTTCAGTTCTCAGAGGGAATGCTTTGAATTTTTCTCTATTTAGAATGATGTTAGCTGTGGGCTTAGCATAGATAGCCTTTACAATGTTAAGGAACGTTCCTACTATTCCTATTTTTTCTAGTGTTCTGAGCATGAATGGGTGCTGTATTTTATCAAATGCTCTCTCTGCATCTATTGAAATAATCATGTGGTTCTTGACTTTAAGTCTGTTAATGTGGTGAATTACATTTATTGATTTTTGGATGTTGAACCAACCTTGCATTCCCTGGGATGAAACCCACTTGATCATGGTGCACTATCTTTTTAATATGTTTTTGTATGTGATTTGCTAAAATTTTGTTAAGGACTTTTGCATCTATGTTCATTAGGGATATTGGTCTGAAATTTTCTTTCCTCAATGTATCTTTGTCTGGTTTTGGTATCAAGGTGATATTAGCTTCATAGAATGCATTTGAAAGGGTTCCCTCCTCTTCTATTTCATGGAATACTTTGAGGAGTATTGGAATGAGTTCTTCTTTGAAGGTCTTGGAGAACTTGGCTGAGAATCCATCTGGTCTTGGACTTTTCTTGGTAGGTAAGCTCTTGATGACTTCTTCTATTTCATCGCTTGAAATTGGTCTATTTAAATTTATATGTGTTCCAGATTCGGTTTGGGTGGATCATGTCTCCAGAAACCTGTGGATGTCTTTGACATTTTCTATTTTGTTGGAGTATAGATTTTCAATATAGTTTCTAATTATGTTTTGTATTTCAATAGGGTCCATCGTGATAGTTCCTTTTTCATCTTAAACTTTAGTAATTTGAGTTTTTCTCTTCTCTTTGTTAGTGTGGCTAAGGTTTTATCAATTTTGTTTTTTTTTTCAAAGAATGAACTTTTTGTCTTTTTTGTCAATTTTTTGAATAGTTTGTTTTTTTTCAATTTCATTGATTTTAAATTCGATTTTAATTATTTCCTGTCTTCTACTACTTTTGGTGTTAATCTCTTCTTCTTTTTCTAGGCGTTTGAGCAGTAATATGAGGTAGTTCATTTATTGTCTTTTCATTCTTTTATTGAATGTCCTCCATGCAATGAATTTTCCTCTTCATACTGCTTTCATAGTGTCTCAGAGATTTCAATATGTTTTATTGTTGTACTCATTTACCTCTGTGAATTTTTTTATTTTCCCCCTGATGTCTTCTGTTTTCCATGCATCATTCAAGAGTGCATTATTTAATCTCCAGATATTGGAGTAGTTTCTGTTTTTTTATTTTATTATTTATTTCTAATTTCATTCCATTTATGATCTGATGGAATGAAAGATAGTATCTGTACATTTTTGTATTTGCTAAGTGCAGCTTTGTGGCATAACTTATGGTCTATTTTAGAGAAGGACCCATGTGCTGCTGAGAAGAAAATATATTCACTCGATGGATTGAATATTCTATATATGTCTGTTAAGTCTAAATTATTGATTGTGTTATTGAGATATATGGTTTCTTTGTTCAATTTTTGTTTGGAAGATCTATCTGTCCATTGGTGAGAGAGGTGTATCAAAGTCACCTAGTGTGATTGTGCTTTGGTCTATTTGGTTCCTGGAATTGAGAAGGATTTGTTTAACATACATGGATGGGCTATTTTGGGGGACATAAATATTTATGATCATTATGTTTTGCTGATTTATGTTTCCCTTAAGTAATATGAAATGACCTTCTTTATCCCTTCTAACTAACTTTGGCTTGAAGTCTGCTTTATCTGAAATGAGAATGGAAAACCACGCTTTTTTACTGAGTCCATGTGTGTGGTATGTTTTTTCCCCCTCCTTTCACCTTTAGTCTTTGAATGTCTGTTTCTATGAGATGAGTCTCTTGAAGGCAGCATATTGTTGGGTCTTTCTTTTCAATCCAATCTGCCAGTCTATGTCTTTTGATTGATGAGTTTAGGCCATTAACATTCAGGGTTATTATTGAGATATGACTTGTGTTCCTAGTCATTTTGGCTTATTTTTGGCTTTTAACTTGACTTGGTTTCTCCTTTAATTGGCTATTCCTTTAGGGTAATTCCTCCCTTTGCTGACTTTGTTGTTCATGTCTTCCTCTTGGAATATTTTGTTGAGAATGTTCTGTAGTGCAAAACTACACTTTCTTTCTGAATTCTTTTAGCTTTTGTTTATCATGGAAGGATTTTATTTCATCTTCAAATCTGAAGGTAAGTTTTGCTGGGTATAAGATTCTTGGTTGGCATCCATTTTCTTTCAGAGCTTGAAATATGTTGTTCCAGGCCCTTCTTGCTTTTAGGGTCTCGGCTGAGAAATCTGCTGATATTCGTATTGGTTTCTCCTGTATGTAATCTGATGCTTTTCTCTTACAGCCTTGGAAATTCTATCTTTATTTTGTATGTTAAGTGTTTTCATTATAATGTGCCTCAGTGTGGATCTGTTGTAATTTTGTGCATTTTGTGTCCTGTAAGCATCTTGTATTTGATTTTTCCATCTCATTAGTCAGATTTGGGAAATTTTCTGATATTATTTCATTGAACAGATTTTTCATTCCTTTGGTTTATATCTTTGTGCCTTCCTCAATCCCAATATTTCTTAAATTTGGTATTTTCATGATGTCCCATCATTCTTGGAGCTTCCCTTCATGATTCCTTACCATCTTCTCTGTTTGGTTGACTTTGTTTTCAAGATTAAATATTTTGTCTTCATTGTCTGAGGTTCTGTCTTCCAAGTGATCTAGCCTGGTGGTTATGCTTTCTATTGAGTTTTAAATTTGGTTTATTGTTTCATTCATTTCAAGGATTTCTGGGGTGTTTTTTCAGAATCTCTTATTATTGAAATGATTTTTTGCTTCCTGTAATTGCTCTTCTAACTGTTGTTTGGTGCGATCATTCATTGCCTACATTTGCTCTCATCTCATTGTTTGCTGCTCTGATCATTTTAGTTATGTACATTTTGAACTCCCTTTCTGACATTCCTTCTACCTTGTTGCCATTGGGTTCTATTGATATAGCATCTAGGTTTGTTTGGGACACTTTGTTCCCTTATTTTCTCCTGTTGCTCGTGTATCTTTCCCTCCAGCAGGGCAAATCAGAGATATTGCAGTTTCCCTTTAAAGACTTATAGAGTCTCTGCAGATTTCCAATACCTCACCTTGACAAGATTAATATTAGCAGCACACCATATAAATTATATGTGTCCTTAATCCATATGGACCCTCTTTAGATAATAACTGTGTTGTCATAATATACAGCGATGAGTTCAAATTATTATCTACAGCATAATCAATAGGTTTGCAAAAAGGATCACAGTTTCAAATGGTGGAAAAAGAGGATGAGGAGGTGTGTAGAATATAATGTTAATGAAATAGGAGGTAAGTCTATAGAGGTACTATGTTGAAGGAATAGTGAAAGTGGCATTAAAAGAAATAGGTTGTTAGCATGAGAAAAGAGAGAAAGAGTCTCCAAGGAAACAGATATATAAGAGGACAATAGAGTGATAAGAATATTAATTTAAAAAGTGGGACTGTAGTAGTTATAATAGGAATAACTGCAATAATACTATTTTTAAAAGTTCTGCAACAAAATTACACTTTACTGTTCAAACCTCCTTTTTTTCAGTAGTCTGATGCCTGAGAGGTGCTTGATAATGTGGTGTACCAAGAAGGGTGCCATCCCACTGCCACCAGGTCAGGAATAATCAATGCTTGTGGGCAAAGGCAACCTGGTGTTGATAGCTGATCAGTCACATTGTGGGCGCAGACCTGGGCACTAGAGCAGGAACAGGGTGCAGGCCTGTGCTTGGTGCTGGAGATGGCAGGCCTGATGGTTCAGTGGGTCTGTGTTCACAGCTGGGGCTTCCCCCGGCAAGCCTGTGCTCAGACCTGGGGGACCCAATTGGCTGAGCTCCTCGCTGGGACTGCCTGGTGCAGGCCTGTGCTCCTAGAACTTTCATTTCTTTCTTCATAGATTTATAGACTTCCTCATAAGTATTATATGTATTTTGTTAATTTATACCTAAATATTTCAAGTCTTTTGTTCTCAATATAAATGTAGTTGCCTTTTAAATTTTAAATTTCAATTGTTCTTAGCCAAGACATAAGAAAGCAATTGACTTTTGTGTACTAAACTTGTAATCTGAAATCTTGCTATAACTGCTCACTAGTTCAAGGAGGTTTTCAGTGATATTTTGGGATTTTGCCATATAGTCGATCATGTCATCCACAGACAAAGTTTCTTTCTTATGAATCTGTATACTTTCTATTTCCCTTTCTTGTCTTATTACATTAAGACTTACAGTATGATTTTAAGGAGGGAGAGTGAGATACAAGAGACAGCCTTGCCTTATTCCTGATCTTAGGTGGAAACATTACATTTATCACAGTGAGGTAAGATGTTAGCAATAGACCTTTAAATTTTTTCATTTCCTATTGAGTCAGTTCTCTTTTCCTAGTTTATAGGAAGTATTTTTTAAATCATGAATGTGTGTAGGGTTTTATCAAATGGACTTTTAGTTTTTATTGATATGACCATATATTTTTTCTTTAGCCTGAATAGATGGATTATATTAATTTGTTTTCATTTGTTGAATCTGCCCTGCGTACCTGGGATAAATTCTACTTGGTCATTATGTATGATTCTTTTTATAAATATTAAGTACATTAGATTTGCCAATACTTGCTGGAAATTTTTATATCTATGTTTTATGAGAGACATTAATCTATACTTTTCTTGTAATGTATTTGGTGTTGGATTATGATTGGCCTCAAAGAATGAGTTAAGAAATGATCTTTCTGCTTCTTTTTCTGGAAGAATGCATAAAGAATTAGATTTTATTCTTTAAATGTTGAAACAGTGCTTTCTGTTTTCTTTAATAGGTATTGGTCTACTTGGATATCTATTTCTCCTTGTTCAAATTTTGCTATATTTAAAGTTTCAAAGAATTTCATCTTGTTATCATTTTTGTGGATTTGGTGGTTCATTATTTCCATTTAATGAACATGTTCTCAGTAGTTCAGTCCTCTCTTTCATATCTGATTTTCATAATTTAATAATGTGTGAGTCTACTCTTGTTTTCCTCAACTCTGGCTAGAGGTTTGTTGTGGTTTAGATATGAGGTGTTCCCCAAAAGCTCATGTTTGGAAAAATGCAAGAGATTTAAGAAGTGAAGTGATTAGATTATGAAAGCTATAAACTGATCAGCTGATTAATTCACTGATATGTATTAACTGGGTGGTAACTATAGGCAGACAGGGTGTGGCTGAAGAGAGTAGGTCATTGAGGACATGACTTTGCCCTTTATGTTTTGTCCCTGCAGAGAGGAGCTCTTTCTGCTTTCCTATTGCCTTGTCTTGAGCTCCTTCTTTCTATCACACCCTTTTGCCATGATATTCTGCCTTACCTGGAGCCCAGAACTATGGAGTCAGTCACCTAGAGCCCAGTTTGCTTTTGTCAGGTCTTTGGTAAGAGCAGCAACAATAACAACAACAACAAAAAAAAAACTTACCAAAACATATTTCATTGATTTTTTTTCAAAGAACTACCTTTGGGTTGTGTTAATTTTTTCATATTGTTTCCTACTTATAATTTCATTGATTTCTGCTCTGATTTTTATGATTTATTTTCTTCTGCAAACTTTGGATTCAATTTGTTTCCTTTTCTAATTTCCTAAGGTAGTTTAGTTTATTAGCTTTAGATCTTCCTCCTTTTCTAATATATTCATTTGCTGACATAAATTTCCCTCAATATTTGCTGTATCCCACAATTTTTAAATTATATTTTCATTTTAATTTATTTCTAATTATGATTAAATTATGAAGAAATTGGAGATTTCTTCCACAACCATATTTACACATGTGATATTTAATGTCCACTTCGGAATTTTACAGTTATCTTTGTGTTACTGATTTCTAATTCAATTTTATTGTGGTCTGAGAGCATATTTTGCATTGTTAATACTCTTATTTGATAAGGTAGGTTGTATGTTTAGAATGTGGCCTACTTGGTGAATGGTTTATATGAGCTTGAGAAGCATGTGTATTCTACTGTTGTTAGATGAACTATTTCATAAATGTTTATTAAATCCTTTTGAAGCTGGTCAGTTCAAGTATATTCTTATTGGTTTTCTTCCAACTAAATCTATCCATTACTGATAGAAAGGTATAGAAATGTCTGATTATAATACTGGATTTATCTATTTTTCTTTGTAACACCATCAGTTTTTTCTCACATGTTTTAATATTCTAAGAGATGCATACATAGTAAGGGTTTTTACATATTGTTTTAGAAATGACCCATTAATAATGGAAGGTTCCTCTTTATTCCTGATCATTTTACTTGCTCTGAAGTCTGGTTTGTCTGAAATTAATATATAGTTATGTAGCTAATTAAAATATTTCTAACATGGTCTATCACTCTCCATCCTTTTTACTTTTAATCTGTCTCTGTCTTTACAGTTAGTTTCCTATAAAAAACATTTCATTGGACATTTTTCTTTTAACTACTTTAACAATCTCTTTTAATTAGTGTAATTAGGTCTTTCACATTTATAGTGATTATTGATATAGTTGGTTAAATGTCTACAGTATTGTTATCAAGTACTGTTTTGTTTCTTTGTTTTGGTTCAGGGATTGAATTCAGGGTCACTCGACCACTGAGCCACATCCCCAACTCTATTTTGTATTTTATTTAGAGACAGGGTCTCACTGAGTTTCCCAGTGCCTCACTTTTGCTGAAGCTGGCTTTGAACTCATGATCCTCCTGCCTCAGCCTCCTGAGCTGGGATAACAAGGGTGTGCCACCACACCTGGATGGTATCAGTTTTGTATTTGTTGCTCCTATTCAGTTTTCCTCTACTCTTATTCTGCCTTCTCTGGTTTTAATTGAACACTTTCTATTATTAAATTTTCTCCTTTCATGCATCAGTTACACTTAAACATTTTTGGTGGTAGCTATGGAGTTTGCAATATTCTTTTATAATAATGTAAGTCCACTTTCAAACAGCACCACATTCTTTCACAGGTAGTACTAGTGTCATAAAACTAAGTATTCCCCATTCCTTCATTCTGTCTCTTGTAACTGCTGTTATTCATTGTGCTCATGTATCAGCTATAATCAACATATTATTGGTATTGTTTTGAACAAATTTGCCTGTTAAGTCAATTAAGAATAACAAAAATATAAGATTTTATTTTTTTCTTCATTTAACCATGTTCTAATACTCTACTTTTCTTCATGAAGATTCAAGTTTCTAACATATATGATTTTCATTTTCTCTAAAGATCTTTTTTTAACATTTTCATTTTCTACTGGTGAGAAATTCCCTCAGTTTTTGTTTGCTAAAAGTTTTATTTTACATTCACTTTTGAAGAATAATTTTGATGAATACAGCATTTTATGTGGGTGGTGTTTTTCTTTCAACACCTTGAGTATTTCACTCTACAATACTTTTCCACAAATGGTTTTAAAAGAGAAATCTGATGGTTTTCTTATTCTTATTCCTCTGTAGGTAAGGTATTTTCTTCTGTTTACTTCTTTCAAGACTTATTTTGTCATTGATGTTCTAAAGTAAGAATATGATATGGCTATGTGCAGGTTCTTGGTATTTATTCTGCTTGATGTTCTCTGTGCTTCCTGGAGCTATAGATTGGTATTTGTCATTAATTTTAGAAAAATCTCAGGTATTAGTACTTTGAGACTTTCTGATGGTCCCTTCTTCTCTTTCTGGTTTCTATTACATATATATTTTCCCTTTTTGCAGTTGTACCTGAGTTTGTAAATATGTTGTTATATTGTTTTTCATTCTTTTTCTCTTTGCATTTCAGTTTAGCATTTCTGTCATCATATGTTTGAGTTCACTGATTGTGTCTTGGGCTACTTCTAGTCTAAAGTCTATCAAAAGCATTATTCATTTATGTATAGTGTTTTAATTTCTAGAATTTACTTTTCACTCAGAATTTTCATCTCTCTGATTCTATTACTTATCCATAAAAGCATATTATACAGTTTTTCCATCAGAGTCCTTAAAAATTAATCATAATTATCTTATATTCCCATTCTGATGATTCCATAATCTCTGCCATGTCTGAGTCTAGTTCTTATGCTTACTTTGTGGCTTCAAACTATGGGGGTCTTTGTTCCTTCATTTTGTTACTTTTTAGCATGTCTTATAATTTTTTTGTTGTTGTCATCATTGTTCTTGTTGAAAATTAGATAAAATGTACTGAGTTAAATAAACTGAGATGAAAAGGCCTTCAATGTGAGATGTTCTGTTTGTCTGGTTAAGGGTTAGGCTATGTTTACTGTTCATTATAGCTGCAAGTGTCAAAGAATAAAACTTCCTCCAGTGTCCTAGGTTTTGTCTCCACTGTTTTGCTTGGTTTTGCTAGAGATGGCTTTTTAAACAGAATCTGAGCTTTAAAGTTGTTTCAGCTAAAATCCTTTGTTATCACATAGATGTCTGATTGATATGGTGGCCTACATTCCATAATTCTATGGTGAGGTTTCCGTCTCTTAATGAGCCTATCCCCCTGGACTATTATCTTCATGAGTGTTTCTCAGGTTCACCTCCCTTGAAGTAACACAGGAAAG
Organism: Glaucomys volans; assembly: GCA_020662805.1. Classification (NCBI taxonomy): domain Eukaryota; kingdom Metazoa; phylum Chordata; class Mammalia; order Rodentia; family Sciuridae; genus Glaucomys; species Glaucomys volans. The sequence continues at coordinate 287,581 of JAJEJO010050692.1, read as the reverse complement.
CTAGAGGGGCCTGAAGTTGAGTTTTTCCCTTTTCCCAGTTAGGTTAGGCCTTGGTAAATTTTAAATAGGTTAGGTTCTGATAAACTAGTTTTCCCTGAAGGCAGATTTTTGAAAAGGAGAACAGAATGTCCTGGGCTCATTTTAAAGTGATTACCTTTTCCTTTCTGCCTGCCTGAAGCATAAGTGGACGACCTTTATCTAATTTTCACCCTGAGAACTGGTTCTGCTCCTCTAGGCCCTAGGCAAAACGTATGAAAATGTGAGGACTCTCTAAGATTGTGTACCATGTAGTTTTAATTCTCAAGTTCATCCACAATGGGCTTCTGGAAATTCGTCAATTGCAGTTTTTTTTTTAATTTGTCCTGATGTATAAAAACATAAACATTGTACATATTAATGAAATACCATAGAATGTGTATATGAGTTGCATTCAATTGTATTGAATTCATTGCATTCAATTGTAGTTTAAGTGTTTCTGCTGGTACTGGCACAAACTCTTGAGATTTTGATACAAATACACAGGGGCAGAAGTTTGTCCTGTGACTTTAATTACCTAATTGACATAAAAGTTGATGATTTTCCATTAGTTCAACATATTTTTGAGTAAGGAAGTGACAATTTCCAAACTCTTTCTAGTATTAGTTTTAAATTACTGTTCTAACTGAAGTTATTTTTGAAGATAGTAATTTCTGTCCCCCAAAATTATTTTCCCTTATTCACTGCTACAGTAAATTGCTTTAAATATTAATTATTGGATTCTTTCATTATCATCCCCATGGATATATGCATGTGTCCAAACTCACCAAATTGTGTCAAGTATATATATGCATTTTTTTGGTATATCAATTACACCCTAAAGAAGCTGTTAAAAATAAATTTAAATGCATGTGGCTCTTCTATCCCCACCCCATGTTAATCCTTGTAATGAGATACTTCTGAGGTCATGAAATATATCCTGGGATCCCCTCACCTGTATCCTCCATTCTAAAACCTGTCTTTTTGTGTTTCTCTTTCATGCATTCTGCAAAAACCTGCTCCTGTCTTCTCTTATGGAAAACCCTCCATCTTTCCTTTTGTTTAGTCATTTTCTCAAGCCTTTTTTAACTGAGTTAGATAGTTTGTTTGTTCTTTGAAATTCTGTTATAAGCACAACTATATTACCATGCTGTACTTCATTTTTCCTATGTTTTCAACTGTTTAAGTTTTCTCTATTCATTTACATTTTAAAGCTTAAAGGAGTCAGAGACCAGGATTTCTAATGTTTACATTTCTCTTATACCAAATATCTAGCCCATAGCTGGACACTTATTATAAGCTGACAAAGAATCATTGATGGATTGTTATATCAATATTTGGTAGGAAATTATGACTGCTCTGCAAGGTGATTTGTGGACATAAACACCAACCTGCTGTTTAATTCCAAAAAAGCAAGTCACCTCTAGACTTTTAAGAGCTGATAATTAAGACACCTCATATATATTAATAGATGGACCAAGGATCATTTTTCAAATCCTCTCTCCAAATTCTTTCTGCAGCCTGTGAAGAGCTGTTTTTGGAAACTGCTTTAGAAATGCAGAGGGAAAGGTTTGGTCGCGAGGAACAAGATCAGTTTTCGGCCCCGTGCCTGGCAGAGGTTGTGGCTGACTTTCATGTGAAACTTTAAATCATCCTGAATTTGTAGTGCCTAAGTAGCTTCTGGAACTACAGGGGGGTTATCCATTGCAGGTAGAGTTAAAATAATTGAATGTGGTGAGATTTACAAGTTGGAGGGAGGAAATGGAGGGAGCAAAATCAATGTCAACCTAAAGATAATAAATTCCCAGCTTTTCCTTGGGGAAAAAATAGAGAAGGGGAAGCTACACCTTTAGTCTGAAAGAGAAATACTTATCAGAAAGACTAACAGTAAGACGTTCTCTCAAAAATTCAGGTAAGATCTCAGTGACTCAGGAGCTGAGACAGGAGGATCCCAAGTTCAAGACCAGCCTCAGCAACCTAGCAAGGCCTCAAGCAACTTAATGAGACCCTGTCTCAAAAACATCAGTTAAGAAAATCTTATACTCACATTATATACAGTACTATGTACATTTATGTGCATAAATATAATGGACAGGACTTACTTGAACTATAAATGCCAGTTTTCCCAACTCTCAGGTATAGACACTGTTGGAAGAGAACAGAAACAGGGTTCATTTTAAAAGAATGTCTGTTTTGAATATAATTTAAGCTTAGGATTTCAGTACAGGGGATTCTCAGATTATGGAAACACTTTTCCACTAACCATAACTTATGCCCTTCCTCCCCTCATAAAGAAGCTGGAGATATTAAGCCAAGTCAACCCTGAATATCAATACATATAAATACAAATATTTTTGTAGAAGTCAAAATCTAAACAATTTACCTTCAGATAATGAAATTTTTATGTTTGATAACATTCCTTTGCATGTCCATAGTACTATTAATTTTTCAAATCACTTTAACCCATTTCACTCTTACAATAAAGTTAAGGTAAGTATATCATTTTTCCCCAACTTAAATATGAGTTAAATTAAGATATAATTTAGTTAATGATTTTGTAAGGACCCAGCTTGAGTTTCAATGAGAGGCCTGGGTATTTAGAACCCAGCTTTTTCCTCAGCAAAATTGCCTTTTCCAACTTATGCACAATGCTAGCAACTCAGCGGAACTCTCTACACTCATACTCATATGTCCAAAATGAAAATAAGAAAAATACATTCTACTCTCATGTATAACTAAAAAGAGCAAATGAAAAAATAAATAAAGGGCAAAACAGCACAAAACAACAACAAAAAGAATTGGCTCCAGTTCCCCATTTTTTCTTATGAAATATTTTATTCTTACAAATCTATGTATACTAGAACTTGCAGGATTGCCACAACTTTGTCTCGTGACTGGCTCCCTCTTTTGCAAAAGGCAGCAGAAGAGAGAAAAGTCAATAGGGCACCCAGTTTCATCTCACTCAGGAGATATACTAGTAAGAATATAACTCTTCAAATAATCAAAAGCTGCACCCCTAAAGAAAGAATTCCAGCAAATCAAATTCTCTGCAAAGAACACCAATTGCTGGCTATTCTAGACCCTTTGCAACTTCACTTGAGAAAGCAAAAAGCTGAATGCTACAGAAAGTATGTTATTTCTTATGAGGGGCCAAAGCAGAAGGGTAATTATGGAGCATTGTCTGGAGAAATCAGGGCCATGGTAGGGGTGGGGTGAGCATCATTGGTAGATTAGGGAGCTCTGCACATTACTGCATTGAACAACCAGCAAGAGAAGAGAATATATTTCTAATTGGTATTTGAAAATTGAAGTCCACTCTTACCACCTTTGGTTTACTTTTTATATTTCAACCATTTTACTGCCTAAAACTCTAACCTCTAATAAAAAACCTATACCCCTAAAATCTGTTTTATTTCATGCCATAATACAAAAAAAAATCCAATTAGTTCTCATAAACTCAGTTCAGAATATGGGAGCCAATGTTTCATCTTTTTTTGCCACACAAATCATGTTGGCTTCATTTATCATGTTAATACTTTGTGTTGCTGAATGCATTACTTACTTCTTTTCTTTCTTCTTGTCCTTCAGATCAAGAGACACTTTTGTATTTTCTCATTTGAGGGCCCACATACACATACATCCAGGCAGAATTCTCTGTGCCCAACTGAGACTTAGGTTGGGGGGACTGTGTAATCATTACATGGATATTTTCTACCCAAAACAAACTCATTCAACCAAGAATACTGTCTTTATTTCAGACTCCTCAAAGAGCATCTTGGAGAAAAAGAAGTTGAGTTGACACTCATCTTTGATTCAGTGGTGGAGGCTGACCTGGCTAATTATACCTGCCATGTAGAAAACCGAAATGGACGGAAACATGCTAGTGTTCTTCTGCGTAAAAAGGGTACTTATTCTTATAGCTCTAACTATCTTTTGTTTGGCCACCAATAACTATTACAGTTATATGTTTCCTGGCCTTATTGTTTTATATAGTACCAATTTCTGTTCATCATTTTGTCTCTTTAAGGAACAATATTTCTCACATGTATATCAGCATAAAATGCCTATGAACTTCAGTTTCACTAGGAAATAAATAAAGGAAATTAAGCATTACTCTCTGAAAAATCAATTGGGATGAAATGTACCTTGATTATAATCCTGTTACATTAAATGTGATCTATAATGTCATTCAATATTTTGGATGTATTTCACCTTCTTTTGACTTATATTATTTAAACAAAATGCTAGAAATTGTATTATCATATGAATAACACATTTGCTTTTTCACTCCCTGACTGAAATTTAAATAAAATAATTAATACTGCCATATAACCTCTCAATTATTAACAAAAAGATTATAAGAGGCCTTTCGTAGGTCCATATATTCCTAAATAGTTTGACATTTATGGAGATCCCTGTATAGAGCCAGTTCTAGATTGGGTAGATTGCGTGTAAAGACAAAGAAAAGAAATTCACAGACAAAGGAACAACAATCTCAGCAGCTAAGTAAGTTTCTGAATTGGCTCTTACCTTGTCATGACTCTTGATTGCTGCAAAAGGCTAAGTACTTTGTGTGTCCATCTGGCAAAAGTTTTGCAAGTGTAACAGAACAAATGTTCTTAATTAGTGTTCTTGTTGCCTAGGTTATAGAGCAATAGAACCATTCAGTCAGCAAGGTCACCATTTATACCTCCTGGCCAGAATGGAATTTCTATTATTCAGCCAACCTTAATACTTGAGAAGCTCTGGAAGAAAATGGGAAGTGTCATTATTCCAAGAATAATGCTTCTATCTCTGTAGCACCATTTCTTAACTCCATTGGACTTGATTCTGTCTTAAAATAAAGGCATATTCAAATATAAATGAGTCTAATATAGAAAATGAAGTCAGGAGATCTAGGTTCAGCCATATAGTTCAATAGGACTCTTTTGTCTGATTATAATTCCTGAATCTTAGTTTTCTCATCTGTAAAATAGGGGTTATAATATCTACCTTGTTACTTTGAAGTTCAAATGATAATGACATAATGGAGTGAAATGTATTCTGCCTAAATAATTTTTTATTATATTGAACTTGGATAATTTCTCCTAGGCACTAGGAAACCACTTAGTCCACTTACATGAAGGGCAGGTACTCACCATGTCCAGATACCTTATGGCAAAGATCACTTTGTTCCTGTCCATTGCACTTTTATTTCAGGTTCAGAGATTCTCCAAGCCATAGACGCTGCTGTACTTCTGTACTCTTAGCAACATAGTCAGTGTCTGGCCACTAATAGGTACTTTGAATACATTCTTGTCAAATAGATAGATAATTAAAATTCTATTTTGTTATTGAATATTCATGTGTAGCAACCACCATGCTTGGTGTGGAGAATGGACTGATGAATAAAATAGACATCTCACAAATCTTGTGGAGCTTGTAGTGTTTGGGGAGGTGAGAATGCAAAGAAAGCCATACATTAAACATTAAGCAAAAAGAAAATTATACAAAAGATATAAAATGTTACAATTAGAAAACTGCTATCAAGAAAAATAATTAGGGTCCTGTAATTTAGCCAGTGGAGAAAGACATAGATTTATGTTCGTTTTCAGAAAAAGCCATCCCTCTTTGATAAGTAAAGCAACAAACAGCAGTCCTTAAAATTTCTAGAAATCTTACTCTGGCAAACAAGACACTCTTTAAAACTCTGCTACCTCCCATAGTTTCTACAAGTAAATCTATCTAAAATCACGAATAACTGATGGTATTAATTCTCATCTTCCTAGTATTTAAATATTAGTGTTCCCAATATTTAAAATTGTATACCAATTTGTCTGCTTAACAATGCCATTTTGAGATCTAGTAACCATATCAAATTTAGCTCACCCCAAACCGGATTCCCAGTTTCTCCTCCCTACAAACCTCAACCTTTGGTCTCCTTCTTCATCTGTGTCACCATCCTCCCGGTACCTCAGGCCAAAATTTGTGGAGTCATTCTTCACTTTACTTTTTCTTTACTCACATCCTGTAACTAGTCCATCAAAAAAGATCCTATGGCTCTACTTTCAAAGCCCATCCAGAATCTGATTACTTCCACCACTGCCCCCACTGTATTCTGACTTACCAGCATGAATTGAATGAAATCCTAAATCTCAACTATGACATATAAGGCACTTCACAGTCTAATTTCTCATCTCACTTTCTACAAAGCTCTGTCTCAATTGTCATACACACTAGCCCGCTTTATACTTCTCATGCTCATTAACCACAGTCCTGCCTCAAATATTTCACAAAGGCTATTTCCTCTTCTGGAAACACTCTTTCCTCAGCTATCTCCATAACTCACTCCTTTATTTCACACAGTTGTCTTATTGTATATTACCTACTCATTAAGTCTTCCCTGACCACCATATATGAAATAAAATTACCCTTAATTTTATTTCTCTAACTTATCTCTATTTTTATTTTTTCTATTATATTTGATATTTACATATTTGTTGGTTTATTTTCTATTTCTCCCACTACAAAGAAAAACAGTATGAGAACAGGAACTTTAACCACCTTATTTATCATTGTATCCCTAGTACATAAAACACAATAAGTGCTCAAAAATATTTGTTGGATGAAAAATCTACTCATAGAAGACCAGGACAATGGGGTAAGAGAAAGATGAAATGATTAATAAACAGAAGATTTGATCTGTGCTGTTTCCTTGACTAATGTCTGCCCTGGTTTACCTAAAAATACATTTTCTTTTCAAAAGTATTTACTTTCCAAGTTTTTATTCTCTTATTTTTGCGTGTGTGTGTGTGTGTGTGTGTGTGTGTGTGTGATTGGGGTTTGAACCCAGGAGTGTTCTACCCCTGAGGTATGTCCCCAGCCCATTTTTCTTGTTTGTTTATTTCGAGGAAGTGTGTTCCTAAATTGGCCAGGTTGGCCTCAAATTTTCAATCCTCCTACCTCAGTCTCTTGAGTCACTGGGATTACACATGTGTGCCACAATACCCACCTATACTTTTCAGGTTTGGTGTTGAAAACTCAAAGGCCTCAGGGACTAGGCAGTCAGATTTTAGAGAAATTAAAACATAGATTAAAGAAAACATCCCTTGCTTTATAGGAGGAGACCACTATTTTGTTCCAGAAGATTTTCACTATGCTTACTAGAATGTGGACTCACGTATATGAGAATTTGAAAGTTTCAAGAAGCTGAAGGGCTGGTTATGAAACATTCATTTTTAAATATTAATATTCATTTTCTGAAACATTTGAAAATCCAACAAAATAATTTTTCACCCATGACACACCAGTTCACCCACTCCATTCTAGGTAGTAGTTATGTTTTATTTATTTTTTACTTTTTCATCCTTGCAAAATGATGCAGTTAATCCTTCCTCATTTAGTCTCATTAGCAGCTCTCAACAATATGGTAGATCCCCAAAGAAGGACAAGAATCCATATGATTCTACCCTAATTATTTTAGTCAGAACAAAGTTTTGGTTGTCTTGAGAAACTTCAGACATCTCCTTTGGAGTTAGATCTTTTTGGCTTTATCACAGCATACACTGACCTCAGTGACTGTAAACTTCCGAACTAGAATATGAATAAGGCTTTTTTAATGAAACAACAACTTCTTAATGAGCTGTAAGTCAAATATTTTAAATATCCTAAGTGATTAATATAGAGAAGAAGTGTCATGAATCCATTCATAAACTAAAAAAGGCCTTTCATAAAATGAAAATTCATGTCTAACATACCCAATTAACAGGGTCAGGTATTGTAAAAACAAGATGTCCTTTACCTGTGTATCTTCCACCTACACTTACCACTTTTTTATTCTTGGATGAAACATTAGCTAGTAAGTACAACTAAATTTCAGTACAAGGTCTGTCCTAAAAGTTTTCTTAGGTGGCAAGACTATGAACTTAGGCTAAAAAAATCCTCATTTATTTATGATTCTCTGTAAAGGAAAAAGATCTTTCCCACAAAATAGAGGTGTATCACTGAATCCCTCTTTCCATTCCCAGTGCTCTTGTTATATCCTAATTCTTAAAAATGTATAGGAAGTTTTCTTAGTATGTTCAGGTTGCCATAATAATTATCTTAGGTCAAGTAATTCATAAAGAATAGAAACTTATTTCCCACAACTCTGGATGCTGTAGTGTCCAACATCAAGGCACTGCTAGATTCATGTCTGGTAAGGATCCCATCATCTTTTATATATGAGAGCATATCAGAATGACATTTACCAACCATATTTCTTCCAATATTCAAATCAATACCACTTAGGTAATCTCTAAGAATATTGAAGCTTTCCCTACAGATCTCTTATTCTAAGCCTTCACCAAAATCTCTCAAAGCTCCTTTCATAGCAATGCACCTCAAAATTCTTCTAACCTCTACCCATTACCAAGAGTCTTCCAAATTTTCGATGTTTGCTAGAGTAGCATACTACATCTCAGTACCAATTTCTTACTTAGTCCATTTGACTGCTACAGCAAAATGCCTTAGACTAAGTAATATATAAATAACCAAAATGTATTGCTTGTAATTCTGGTGGAGGGGGTGTCCAGAATCAAGGTAGCACCATATCTAGTGTCTGCTAAAGACCCTTTCCTCATAGATTCTGCATTTTATGTGTACTCACATGGCAAAGGAGGTAAACAGTTTCCCTCAGACCTCCTTTTTAAGAGCACTAATTTCATTCATAAAAGTGGAGCCCTCTTGACCTAATAGCCTTCCAAAAGTCCCATAACTTAATGCCATAACTTTGGGGGTTGGGTTTTAACATATGAATTTTGAGAGGACACAAACATTCACATCACAGGAGCGGTCCTCAGGTTAGGATCTCCTAAACTGCCTCCCAAATTATATGTCAGAGGAGCAAGTTAAAACATTCCCAGCCCTTTCCATCTAGTCCCTTTGCTTCAGGTACTATTTGCCCCATTCTGTAGTTTGTGTTCACAATGAAGAAATAGCTAGGTTCAAAATAAGAAGGTTAAAAACTTTACTTGTACTTTGGGTGCATAGAAAAGGTTACAATCCCATCCCATAAATATTTGCTGTCCTAACTACAACTATCCTTATGAAGAATGTACAAGACACTGCCCAAATAAAATGACTTTTAGATTCTCAGTCAGGGAATGTCCCCAGAAATATAGCTCCTGCTGAGATGGAAAATGGCAATTGAAAACAGAAGACAAAAGAAAAACCAGGTGTTATTTGGGTGATGGCAATTCTCCCCTCTGATTATAGGATAGATGTTTCCCTTTTGATGTGATGGCCTAAATCAAAAAATACAGTTAGAGTCTCAGAACCTAGGTCCACAGTTTTCAACTTAAACAGTCATCATTATGTAATACCTTTGAAAGACATTTTTCATAAAATGTATCCCAAGGTCACAAAGGTACTTTTCACACCATGGTTTTCTTCCATAAATTTACTGCTGAATAAGGTGTCTGCTTCTTGCGAGCACAAATTATTTCTGCTGCTGAAGTTTTCCATCTAACTAATAGCAATTATACTCTGTAAATAACATAGAAATTGGTGTGAAAATCCCAATTAAGTGACTTTGAAAACAGTTAAAGCTATCCTGACCAGAGAGAAAGGAGTGAGTGTGTGGGGGGTGGTGTCTGTGGGTGTGGTGGGGAGGTGGGAGACACTGAATAAAATGAACATACTATAAAAGGAAAAAATATTTTGAATAAAGTCAATCAATGCCCTAAAATGAAAGAGAAACTGATTTTCAGAGTAACAAAAAATTGTATTGCTTTCCATGCAGTACTGGCTATTAATTATTTATAACTGAGGTAAGGCAGCGAGAAAACAAAGATTGGGGATTGCATCCCTACAGAGGTCTCTTTGAGCATGCTTGCTTTATCCCCCACATAGAGGTAGGCAGTGTAGAGCAGAGGAAGCAGAGCTAATTTGTGGTGGGAATTATTTTTCAGATTAAAATTTGCTTAATTTTCAAAATGAACTGTTCTTGCAGCAGGCAGAACAGAGACAGATTCCAATTTTCTATCACTACTCATTATGTGTACCTTCACAGTATTCCTCATTGATAGAATTTGTCCATTAGAGCAGTCCCACTCTCTTCCTTTCTTCATCCTTCTCCCTCTCTCCTTGCTCAAAAAGGTGACATTTATTTGTGATTTTTACATTTTCACCCTATGACTTTCCTTATTGGCTGGTCAGCATCATCTCCTCTCTCACTTCACTTCCTTTACAAGACTAAGTTCCCTTTCCCCCACAAAAGCTAATGTATTTTTCATAAGCTGGACTCCAGGTAGCCCACCCTTTCTTCTCTGTTACAGCTAGAAGATTATACAGTATTCCCCAATGATATTTCTGAGAGATGCCCAGTTCTTTCATTCTGTTTGGTAAATTGTAGTTTATCTTTTTCCATTGGAACTAAAAGGTCAAAAGGAGTCAAAATTCACAAGTTACATGTTGTTCAGGAAGTACTACCTACAGTTCTATGGAAAAGTAGCCAGAATTTCTGTGGTTACTTTCAGGATAGAGCACATAAAGCTGTGGTATAATAAAAAGAACCTTGAATTTGAAGTTAAAAGACCTTGGCTTATGTCCTATATTGTCCACTTTTTTTCCATACATGAACTTGGATAAGTGACTTAAACTACCATCTCAAATTCTCCACCTAAATATTTGAACTATTTTTATGCTATTTGATTATTTATACAGCATATAATAGACTGGATGAAATTTTCATCTATAATATGGTTTATTACTTGTATGTGAAATATGCTTTTCTTTTTATAAAGTATAACATGCTAAATCAATCTTAATTGATATATTTAACCTGATTAATTTTTCTAAAGCAATGATCATATAAAGAGACAAGGAAATTCACAAAGAAATGTTGACTATCTGATTTTTAAGAGTGACATACTGTTGTGGCTAGTACTTTGATTTTGACAGTGCTCTGGAATTGATCCATCCAGAGAGAATGACTAATGCCAACCAAATTCAGAAACAACTGATATACAAACTAGAATATCATGCCCTTTCCCAGTTTCGCATTACTTGGCAAACCAAATTTGTAATAGAATAGTGACTTGGTAATTATGAAATTAGATTTAAAGAAGATCAGATAATATTTAAGCCATTTCATTGAATTATGATGAGACTACTAAATGTTCTTGTCCTCAGTGAAAATATATTTCTGGTCTCAGGTCTCTCAGATATTTTCTTGTCTGTACAGTGCTGAACTCACATTCTAAATTCTCCTCTGATTTTTCATTTTAACAAATTCCATGATAGCATCTTTCTTTTGAAAATATATTCTTTGTTAATATCTCCAATTAAGCTATAGGGAATTCACAGTTCCCTGAGCCAGGGAGACATTATGTTTCCTTCTATTACGTGTTGATTATTCCAACTCTCAGAGTTCTAGGGATACCCCATTGGAGCAGTCTAACATTGATGTAACTGGTGTTCATCAAAGAAGCTAAGTGATTAGCCTGTATTTCTCATTCTCTTTTAATTCCACAGTGCATATTATATCACATATATATTATGGCCATTTATTCAAATGAGTAGGGGAAATGGGTAAGCTAATTTCCTCTGCTTACCTTGTATTAGATTATGCCCAACTGGGGTTAAGTGAAACAGTTAACTATGTCAACCTTATTAGAATTTATTTGGTTCTGAAAGTAACTTTATGGTGTTGTTCTCCTGCAGAAGAATAGGGTCTGTGGCCTGAGAAGAACAAGATGGTAATCTTGCTAAGCCAATGAGATAATTTATCAAAAACAAGAAAACACTGTCCCTGAAACCAGAAAGAAGTAGCTTTAATAGTTCCCCGCAATACAGTTAAAGCAAAAATATATATGTGAAAACAGTATAAATTGAGAGTGACTATTCCTTTTTTAGATAGATTTATGACCTTTAATATCAAATCGAGAAAGAAAGACAGTGGAATGATTTTGACATAACATTTCTCTGTACATATATGGAAACACCACAGTTAATTTCCACATCATGTACAACCACAAGAATGGGATCTGAATTAGTATAAGATGTACTACATGTTTGTGTAAATAAGTTAAATTATGTTTGACTGTCATGTACAACTAAAAATAAAAAATATAAAAATTTGTAAATTAGTCAAATTTTTAGAAAATAGTTGATTTTACAAAGATTTGATTCATACAAATATATCATGAGCAAAGCATTAAGCAAGAATATGCTTGAAAGAGAAAACAAAGGGGCAATAAATTTTACACACATACTAGAAATCTGGGGAAATCCCAAATATTGCTGATTTAATTACCTTTTCCTGTTTATTCTGTTTGCTTCAGATTTAATCTACAAAATTGAGCTTGCAGGGGGCTTGGGAGCAATCTTCCTCCTCTTCTTACTGCTGGTGATCATCTACAAATGCTACAATATTGAACTGATGCTCTTCTATAGACAGCGTTTTGGAGGTGATGAAATCACTGATGGTAAGTTGTCTCCTATCGTTCAATTAAAATATTTATTTGTGATTATGTAAAAGAATATCCCTATTCTTTTTTGGAGAGTGAGAACCAGGGTCTGAACTCAGGGTCACTTAACTAAATCCCCAGTCCTTTTTATTGTTTATTTTGAGACAGGATCTCACTAAGTTGCTTAGACCCTCTCTAAATTGCTGAGGCTGGCTTTGAATTTGCAATCTTCTTGTTTCAACCTCTTTAGTCACTGGGATTACAGGTATGAGCCACTGAACCTGGCAAGAATATCCCTATTCTTTGGAAATACAAATTGAAATATTTATGTATAAAAGGTCATGATGCATGCAGCTTACCCTCAATTTAGAAAAACAGTTTATCTGTCAAGAAAGAGAAAAGAGGAGAAAACATTAATAATAGGCAAATTTAGGTAAAAGATATATGTATTTCTTGAAATAATTTTATTTTTGTATTTCTGTGTTTGAAATAATTTCCAGAAAAGTTTAATTAGAAGGCATTATTTGGTCAGGAAAAAAAAATTCTGTTAATGCCCTTTTCCTTAGTAAAAAAAAAAAATAGATTAAGTATGAATTTCATATTTTAATCCCAGCTACCTGGGTAGCTAAGGCAAGAGGATCATAAGTTCAAGGTTAGCATGGGTAATCTAGTATGGTCATGGCTCTAAATGAAATTAAAAGGGCTAGGAATGTTGATCAGTGGTAGAGCTTGCTTAGTATATGTAAATCCCTGGGTTCAATCCACAAGAACCAAAAAAAATTAATTTTATGATTTTGTCCAGAAAACTCACAAGTAGATAGAGATCATTTTTAGACATTGCTGCCATTAAGAAAACAAACATGCAAAAAACAGATTAAAATCTACAGAAATATCATTTACTTCTCAAAGTACATGAATAATGCTTGTAGTACTATTCTCAAAGGTGACTCAAAGGATGAATATTTACACTGTGTGTTATAATTTTCTATTTGCTTTTCATGAAGTATCAACAAAGTATTATACTGAATCGTATTACCTTTGACAACCAAAAAATGTTTCAATTTTTTCAAGAGAACAAATTGCCATGACATATTAGAAATTTTCACCCCCCCAAACTAATGTAAGCTTTGGAAATACATAATGCCTTAGGTAAGGCCATACTTTTTATTTTTATTATTTATTTTAGTTTTTGGTACTGGAGATTGAGCCTAGAAGCACCTTACCACTTACCTACATCCCTACAACACCAGCCCTATTCATTTTATTTTAAGACAAGGTCTCTCTAAGCTACTTAGGGCCTGACTAAATTGCTAAAGCTGACCTTAAACTTGCAGTCCTCCTGCTTCAGCATCCTGAGTCATTGGGATTATGGGATTACAGGCATGCACCAATGTACCTGACCCACATTTTTTGAAAAACTATAATTTGCAAATCACATTTAAAAGACAGTTTAAACCTGAATTTTAATCATACTGAAATCAAGACAGAGATTTTTCTTTTTTTTTTTTATTGGGGGGAGGTTTATGGTCTTACCTCAAAGAAAAGTTCATGGTTCTGTTTTTTTGGTTGTTGTTATTTTATTTTTATTTTTTTCCTATTAAATTATTTTTTGTATTCTTTTTTTAATTATACATGACAGTAGAACCCATTTTGATACAATTATGCAGCATGGAATATATCTGTTTTTTCACAATGTAGATTCAGACCATTCATGTGATCAGAAATATGGGTAGGATAATACTGTCTGTCTCAGTCTACTAACCCTTTATCCCCCACCCCTCCTGTCCCATTTTCCTCTACACTATTCGAAGTTCCTCCATTCTTCTCTTGTCTCCCCTGCCAACCCTCCCCCACCCCATTATGTATCATCATTCACTTATCAGAGAAAACATTTGGCCTTTGGTTTTTGGGCTTGGCTTATTTCACTTAGCATGATATTCTCCAACTCCAGCCATTTACCAGCAAATGTCATGATTTTATTCTTCTTTATGGCTGAGTAATATTCCATTGTG